>VZTQ01013940.1:0-39441 GCA_013400755.1 Pelecanoides urinatrix
GTTCCACTCAGAGGGTGGTGACCCTTGCTTTCAGCTTCTATTCTGAATAGAGAAGATGTAGGCACCAAAGTTAGTGCAGTGATGTAGTTTGTACACATGTATTGGAGACCTAATTAAGTTTGTCACCTGGTTCATACACAGAAAATATCATGAAGAGTTTTGGAAAACAGTCTTTCAAGAAGCTTGCAAAGCAAGAAGATTTTTTCATCCTTGAACATTCTCTGGTAGAAATGCAATAGCGTTTCAGAACAGTGTGTATTCTCCTGTTCTCCATGTTAGAGGGCAATATTCCATAACCCTTTGTTGTCTTGCGTAGTTTCTGACCTCTGGAAATCTAAAACATACCAAGCTGGAAAGCACTTTTGTGCTTGCTTTGCCACATATAATTTTCAAGTAGCAGATGATCAGGCCCATTTTTGCTTATATTTACCATTCACTAGTCACAACCGTTTTGGATTGTTGAGTATAAAATTTTTCTTCCTATGTAGTGATATTATTCCCCTAGCCACATGTCATGCCATTATTAAAATTATTCCCCAAAGCTATTCCTGTAGTAAATAATACGTCTGGGAATGACACTTTGCAGAAAATGATTCAGTACTTCTGGCGATGAAATGACTGAGATTCGTGGTGGACAGCAAAAATAAGTCCTGTGATAAAAATATATTTGCAGCTGTGAAATTCTTCACATTTTCCCAAATTAATTTAAATCACCAATCCAAAGGAAGTTGGCTGTTTTTAATTACTTAGCCCCTGCTGCCTAGTCTATCTGAGCATTTTACTAGTCATAACAGCTGGGGGCCAGTGTATCCTGCAGTATCAGAGTACCCACACGCCTTCTGGTGTATTATGCTGGTCAGTAATGGAGCACAATGAAATGTTTTACCAGAGAGAGATGACTGGAAAGAAGCAGTGCTTTGGCAATATGTCCTCCACAATGGGAAAGACTGTGAATTGCCAAGTAATTTCCCCATTAAATTGTAACTTCTGGTGGACTGAGAGCACTTGTCTTAGAAAAAGGCAGCCAGCGTTTGGGGACTTCTTAGTAACTGGGAAAGCTATTACATCAGAAGGCATATTGTCCTACTGGTTAATTACATATAATGCCAAAATTGTATGTCTTGTTTCATCGTCTGAATGAGCTTCCCTTAACCTATAGACACTGAAAATGTTTATGCTTATAGGGGCAAATTAAACAGTCCTCTACTATCAGAAATCTTTCTTTCTGTGTGTCTTGATTGTGATCAAACCTTAGCCTTTGCTTGGATAAATTAAATATTCAATCCTTTTAGTCTCTGTGTGTAAAGTAGATTTTACGCTGCCTTAGATCTTGACAGCTATATGCAAAATACCCTAAAATTCTGATTTTGACACACAAAGTAATCAATATGCATGGGTATCATAGACATCAAGCTACAAATATGGTCTTTAGGTACAATCATGAAGTTTCAATCTAGTACAGTTTTTGCTGACACCAAAGAAGTGTGATTAAACATAAGTCTGTATACTGGGTTTGCATGGCAAGGTTTTGGTAGAGGGGGGCTACAGGGGTGGCTTCTGTGAGAAGATGCCAGAAGCTTCCCCCATGTCCAATAGAGCCAATGCCAGACGGCTCCAAGATGCACCTGCAAAGGCCAAGGCTGAGCCCATCAGCAAGGGTGGTAGCACCTCTGTGATAACATCTTTAAAAAGGGGGAAAAATCTGCTGCACGGAATTGCAGCCAGAGAGAGGAGTGAGAATATGTGAGAGAAAAAACCCTGCAGACACCAAGGTCAGGGAAGAAGGAGGGGGAGGAGGTGCTCCAGGTGCCAGAGAAGAGATTCCCCTGCAGCTCATGGTGAAGACCATGGTGAGGCAGGCTGTCCCCTGCCGCCTATGGAGGTTAACGGTGGAGCCGATATCCACCTGCAGCCCATGGACAACCCAAAGGAGGCTGTGACCCCTTGGAGAGCCCGTGCTGGAGCAGGCTCCTGGCAGACCCTGTGGGGGACCCAGGCTGGAGCAGTCTGTTCCTGAGGGACTGCACGCCATGGAAAGGACCCACGCTGGAACAGTTTGCGAAGAACTGCAGCTCATGGGAAGGACTCATGTTGGAGAAGTTCATGGAGGACTGTCTCCCGTGGGAGGGACCCCACGCTGGAGCAGGGGAAGAGATTGAGGAGGAAGGAGCAGCAGAGACAATGTGTAATGAACTGACCGCAAGCCCCATTCCCCATCCCCCTGCACTGCTCAGGGGTAGGAGGTAGAGAAATTGGGAGTGAAGTTGAGCCCGGGCAGCAGGGAGGGGTGGAAGTAAGCTGGTTTAAGATTTGGTTTTATTTCTCGTTATCCTACTCTGCTTTGATTGGTAATAAATTGAACTAATTTTCCCAAGTTGAGTCTGTTTTGCCTGTGATGGTAATTGGTGAGTGATCTCTCCCTGTCCTTATCTCGACCCATGATCCTTTTGTAATATTTTCTGTCCCCCTTCTAGCTGAGGAGTGGAGTGATAGAGCAGTTTGGTGGGCACCTGGCATCCAGCCAAGGTCAACACACTACAGGCTGGCTTCACGAGTAGGCCCTAAACTAGTTTTAATTTTCTATAGATATATTTCTATTTTTACTATTGTATTGGTTTTGGCTGGGATAGAGTTAATTTTTTTCATAGTAGCTAGTATGGGGTTATGTTTTGGATTTGTGCTGAAAAATGTTGATTACACAGTTATGGTTTAGTTACTGCTGAGCAGCGCTTACACAGAGTCAAGGTCTTTTCTGCTTCTCATACCACCCCACCAACGAGTAGGCTGGGAGTGCACAAGAAGTTGGGAGGGGACACAGCTGGGACAGCTGACCCCAACTGACCAAAGGGATATTCCATACCATATGATATCATGCTCAGCCTATAAAGCTGGGGGAAGAAGAATGAAGGGGGTGACATTCGGAGTGATGGTGTTTGTGTTCCCAAGTAATTGTTATGCGTGATGGAGCCCTGCTTTCCTGGAGACTGCTGAACACCTGCCTGCCAATGGGAAGTAGTGAATAAATTCCTTGTTTTGCTTTGCTTGCATGCACGGCTTTTGCTTTCCCTATTAAACTGTCTTTATCTCAACCCACGAGTTTTCTCCCTTTTACCCTCCTAATTCTCTCCCCCATCCCACTGTGGGGAGAGTGAACAAGCTGTGTGGTGCTTAGCTGCCCACTGCAATGAAATTATGATAATTATTTAACTTAAAATTTTGCATTGCGTTATAAAAATATATTTTTTATCTAAAAATATGTCTGGAATTCGAAAGCGGTTGATCTAAAAAACCCCCACCCAAACATCTGTCGCTTTGTAGAAGCTGGAAGTGTGTCTGTCAGTAGGTTTCTGATAAAAACTGGTTGCAATCTACTCTCTATCCAAGTACAAGAGACAATTCAAGAATTTCACTAGAGGGAAAAGATCAATGTATAAAGACTATCAAATCTGGTTTAAATGTGTTAGTCCCTAATCTCAGTTTAATACACTATTGTACTACTTGTCATGTACTTCTGTGAAATGAGTGTGAACTATTACAAAAAGAAAGAGTAATTTTATGTTCATTTATCACACGTGTAAATGACTGTGCAGTATGCAAGGTTACAGAGATTTCAAATCACAAACTGTGGACTAAGATAGTTTTTCCAGGTGACATCAGTATTTACATTCACGGACCTTTCTTACCTGTATTAGCTAACGTACACAGTGTGTATACTGATATGCATACTGTCAGAAAATTTCAACATCATATGTGGAAAAAATTGTAAGTTTATAAAATTTTAAACCCCTTTTTTTCTCTAATACTTTAAAATTATTTCTAAGAGACAAGTGCCAATACATAGTCTTCTTTGAAAACGTATGAAAATAATAAAATCTCTGTACATCTAGACAAGACTTACATTTCAATCTCTATAACTATTAAATCATTCTCTACAGAGGAGAAAATTTTTCCTGAATCCTATTGTTCCCTTAAAATAACATCAGATGATGATTTGATTGCTTAGGTGAAATAATGCTATTTGATATTTAAACAGGTATAGAAGTAAACCACTGAACTTTCCAAATTCAGACTATCTGTCAGTGATCTGAATTGAATAATCTAATGGTTATCTCTTTGTTTCCTGTAGAAAGAACTTACTAATATAACATCAATTAATTGTGAAATTATATAACTTTGCGACACTTTCAGTATATTTTTTCTCTCTTAAAGTACCACATTTCAGTCACATTATTGTTATGTATAATACTTCATAGAAATCAAGAAGAACTTCGAGGACAAAGGACATGTGAGGAGTGGTTGGTATGCCAGAAGGTTATGTTCAGGTCCCATTCAGAGAGACCTATACAGGCTGAGGAAATGGATAAACAGAAACACTATGAAGAACTACAAAACAAAATGCAAGATGATATACCTGTGGAAGAATAACTCCATGCACCAGTACAGGCTGGGGACTGACCAGCTGGAAAGCAGCCTCCTGAGCTAGCTGCGTTAGGCAGAGCATTGACAGCAGGTCAAAAGAACTGATCCTTCCCCCTCTGCTCATCACTGGTAAGACACATCTGGGTGCTGTGTCCAGTTCTGGGCTCCCCAGTACAAGAGAGAATACATACTGGAGCAAGTCAACAAAGGACCACAAAGGTGATTAAAGGACTGGAGCATGTGTCATACAAGGCAAAGCTGAGAGGGTTGGGTCTGTTCAGCTTGGAGAAGAGGAGGCTCGGGGTGCTTTTATCGATGCAGAAAAATACCTAATGGGAGAAGTAAGGAAGACAGAGCCAGACTCATCTCAGTGGTGACTAGTAAAAACAGAGGAAGCAAAGGGCACAAACTGAAATACAGGAAATTCCATTTAAACATAAGAAAAAAAAACCAACAATGTAATTGTGATCAACCACTGGAACAGTTTGCCCAGAGAGACTGTAGAATCTCCATCCTTGGAGATATTTAAAACATGACAGGTCACAGTCCTGGGCAACCTGCTTTAGCGGATACTGCTTTGAGCAGGGGATTGGACTAGAGAATCTCCAAAAGTGCTTTCCAACTTCAGGTGTTCTGTGATTTTGTTGTATATTGTTCTCATTATGTTCTCATACTTGATTGTATTTAATTTCTAGGTCTATAGAGACACACAAAAAAATCATCATTTTTCTACTCTATTTCCCTGTCAGCATGTGTACCGTAGTATGAAAAAATAAGAAAACTTGAGAAACAGGTGTTTTTCAGATGAGCTGTGAGTGGGATTCCAACCAACATTAGTGGGGAATAAAAAATGTTGGGAAAGGAAGAGGAAAATTTCACTGGATCCTAGATCTTCTTCATGTCTCTTCAGAGTTTATGAAGAGGCTGTTCCCCTCAACAGCAAGGAATCATTCAGCTCTGCATCTCACACCTCAAACTTGTCAAACCTCATACACATCTCTATGAATCCATCTCAACTGAAAGTCTTTCTAAGTATTTGGAAACCATTTTTCCATTGTCCAACTGTCCTATGCTTTCACAGAGTGACACTTCACTCATAGAGGAGTTCATGGCATTTGAGAATACCTTATATCCAGAGGAGAGGCTCCAGGATTAAATAGAATTTTTTATTTAATTGGGACCAATTTGTCAGTGTCTGGAGAGCTTTTTCATCTTTTTTATTGCACATAGAGGATGATGTTAAGATATAAAGAGAAGTAAGCGTATTAATGTCAAAACACAATGGATTTAGTTATCAGAAATTCAGAGAGTATAAGCTGGTTACCTCAGAGGTAAAGGAGATTTAGGTAAGAGAATCACAGATTCATTGTATCACCCAGTATTCTTTGGGGTGAATTAATCCAAAGTAGTCTTCGTAATTTACTTAATTCTTATTCTCTAAATATCTGTTTTCTCTTTCCTTTAATTGTGGTGAAATTAACTGAAGTAACAAGTCTCAACCTGCAGAACCTTTCATGAGCACAGGAGTCAGGTTTGCTGGAAGTTGGGGTGTTCTGGTGCTGAACTATTTCCATCTAAAGAAATGAGATATACACTCAGAGCTTTTCTCTCTGAAGAGAAGGATAATCTTGATTATTTTTACTACATCAAATTTCTTTGGATTCTTCTTCCATATATACCAAGGAGAGAAAAAGAAGGATCAGAAGGAGATGATAGTCTAAACTGACCTTTCTACAAGTCATTGTTTATTTAGTGAGTATGATGGTCTTGTGGTATCTCTAGTTAAATGTCTAATATGGAGAGAAGACAGAAGTTAATAAAAATGTGGCCATACTGAAGTCCTTCCCTGTATTTTTCATTCAGCTGCCCATGTAGGTTCCTGTCAGTTTCTGGAGTTCTTAATTATCTTTTCCGTGCAATTCATCATTCCTGCCCATTCAGCACAAGTGTTATTTCTTCATGAGTCAAAATCCACTTGTCCTTTCTCTTTGGCGTTGTTGTGTTCTTGTCAGTGGAGCCTTGACTTAGAATTCAACGGAGACTGACTAAGGTTCTTGTCTGTGCCGCTTTTTCTATATTCTCATTCAATATATTGATTACAAATTACTTCTTTGCAGTCTCCCATATTTCTTTGCTACAGCAGCCCACATTTGAGTTGCTTTCCTTATTTGTCATTCTGTGCTGCAAGCAAAAGTAAAGCAAAATCAACAACTGTGAACTAGCAAATATAAGAACAGATTTTTTTAACCTACCATAAGCAAAGTATATTCTGCTATTCCTCAAAACTTTCACAGAGATTCTTTCCTATGAACCACATTTTTGAAAATGAACAGTAGATCTTTGAAAGTAACTTTGATCAAATCCATTAATGCAAAATAGTTAATCTGATTTTTTAACATTTTATACTGCTTCACATGGTAGTTTATTATTGTTATTTTTAATGAGTAAATACTTTTCTCTTTTTTTCGATCCTGGGAGATTAATCCTGGATTTTAATCCTAGGAGTGTCTACCAATTATGACAGTGCCCTATATGTAAATAAAAATCAATCAAGGTATTAAACTAGCTTAAAATCATGAAGCAAAATTGGGTGAGATGTGATTTTTTGAAATTATTTTTGGCCAGGAATATGTAGAACAAAATTGCTTGAATGTGTTTTTGACCTGGTGTCATGTCTTCCAAGCTTCTTTGACTGAAAAAAAGAAAGTACTTCTTATACTCAGAAATGAAAATCTATTTATTAGAGCTCTGTCTAAAAGCATTTGATAAGAGAGTGAAATCTGTTGGAATTCATGCACTTTGGAAGAAAGACTAGCTATCTTTTGCTAGCCACTGTTACTACACCTAATATAAAACCAGTCTGATCCACTCATGAATCAGCTTGAAATCTGCAGCAGTTTTCAGCCCATTGTAAATTGAGTGTAAGCATACTTTAAGGCGGGAGGTGTAACAACCTCAGTCATCCACTTTTAATCCACTATAGGAAGTCAGGAAGGAACTCAGACAGCCAATGAAGGACAGAAATATCCATTTACTATTAAAAGACTATTTTTCACAAAACAAGTACTCCATCCTAGATCTCTCAGTCCTCAAGGGAGATCAACAAAATAGCTTCAACTGATGAGCCTGTGAATTGTAATTCATAGCTCCACTTTGTTCTGAAAATCATGGATTCAATAAAACAGTTTTTATGACCCATTGCAACTTCCCCTACATGTTGTCTTCTGACAATTCCTGACTATTCCAGAAGTGTAACTTCACTCCAGTGAAGACTCCCAAACATGTGTAAATATCTATATATAAACCCTTAAATGTAGCAGTCGTCATCTCAAAAGTAATCCCACCATAGAGACTTTTTTTCTTTTACCCAGATAAAGCTAACTAGTACCATTTGAAATGCCCTTGTGTATCATAGGCATCTTCATGGAGCTGAGATGACCAAAAGACAGTGTCAGTCTTCTTCAGCAGCAAGTGAAGGCCAGAGAGAAGACTTTTCCAGCACCTAAAATGAAATTGAAGCCATATATTTAGGAAACTGAGTCAAGCCCGTTATGTTTACTTAATATGAAACTTTCATTTTATCCCATAAAAGAAAAAAACAAATACAAACGAATCCTGTTGTAGCTTCTGCTTAACATAAGGAATATCCTTCTATGTCTCAATTTATCTCAGTCACTCCTGCTTAGGTTCTTCTTCAGGATAGACATGTTTCTGCATTGATGGTTCAAGCACTAATCTGTGGATTGGAATCCTTGAATAATAAAGGGAAATGGGAAGCATATTGACTAGTTGTGACATTTGGGTGAAGGCTGAGGGATAGAGATACTAATTTCTTTAGATATGAAGCACAGGGAGACATTATTGGAATATGGATGGAGTTCTTTTATTACCTTTGGCACATTCTGTGGAATGCTGGGGAAACTGGATGGGAAAAAGTTCTGTCTTCCCCTTCTGAGGGTCATACACTCTAAACACAAACTCTTGAAAATGGAATTTGCAATGTACCCTCTGAAAAGTTTACATATTATTATGCAAAATTTACAGCAGATATTCCTGATTTATGCATATTAAGAAATCATGGTCTCTAGGAGTTTGTCAGTCTTAAATTATATTCAGAGATATAATATGAAAAGAAGAAAACTCTTCCAGGAAATTCTAAACCTACATGGTGTGGGGCCAAAATTAACCTTGACATTATGAGCAAAATCCTCACAGTCTTCATTTTCCAAGAACTGAGGATTTTTTTTTCTTTTTTTTCCTTTTTTTGTCTTTTTTTTTTCTTTATTTGTTAGTTGATACTTCTTAACCTTGATCGGTTTGAAAAAGAACTTTATAGTTAGGTGTATTTATTCAGTAGATTCCTTTATATAACCTTTTGTTTTTTAATACGGTCAGCAATTTTGTCAACCCTTAACAAGAAGAAAAGAGCAAATAAATATAAAGGCTTATAATTAGTAACATATAAAGGAAATTATAATGAGTGTACATAAGGTGAAAATGCAAATCTTTCCTGCTTCTCTGTAGATTAAGGTGTTGGGAATCAGTGGTTAATCCATGGAGATTTCATTAATGAGCCAACAGGACTATAACAATTCAGCAGATATTTAATAAATACCTAAAATATGTTTATACATCTGTTGCTTTCTCTTTTGTGAGTTGTAATTAAAACAGCAATTGTATCTCTCTCGGGCAGAATTATTTTGAAGGCAACACATGCCCTGAGAAAAATAGAAAAGAATGAATTGCTAGGTTTGGAGATTTGCTCTCTAGGTAGATCTCATGCAGGGAGGGCTGGCTTTGCTGTAGTTTGGAGAGTTTTATTCTTTCTTACCTCAGTCACTTTTGCTCTATTATGTTAAGCAACCTGCTGTCACCAATTTGTAAGCAATTTTTCACAGATATTTTTTAGCTATTTTCTTTTTTTTCCGGGGAGGAAAAAAAAAAAGTCTAGAAACATACAAACAGTATGTTCCACCCAGAGTTAAACTACAGAAAAGTAAAATATGTTAGTATGACAGAATGAAAAACAGGTACTCATTTAATACCTAAAGAATAGGAAACAGAAAAGTCCAATCATTAATTGTCTTCAAGACTTTTTTAATGCAGTGCTTATATTTGTAGCTCTCCTAGCACTTCTAAGGCAAGTGCTTCAGCTAAAGAGTGCATTTTACTAGAGGAATTTTTCCTTAATGATTGTTTCTTATCATGTTGCAGTTCTTTACACAGCTTCTATATCCCTTTGATATGATTTGCATTCCCTCTAAATTAAATGTTCTGTTTGAGGACTCCCCTATAACAGGAATTGTCAATGTAGAAATTGGTATTTGGAACTGCATGAAGTTTATCTCCTCAGCTACTGTCTCTGCAAGGTTGACCCTCAGTTTGATTCAGAACACACAGTTTGAAACAGTCATCCAAAAAATGTATTTCAAAAATAGCATCAGCTGAAAATTAGGTTTAAAACAGAAGATCCATTAGACTGGAAATCTTTCTTTTATCCATTTGCCAAGTTATTAGTCAGAGAAGTGCTTCCTTCTGCAAATCTCTAACCAAGAACTTAATGGGTTATTTCTGTCAAGAATATTCTAATTTAAACTTAGTAACTTTAGTGGTAATAAACTTTACCTAGAAAAAAATTCTTAAGAAAATGCTTTGCATATATTTGAGAAAAAACATTTTTTTTCTTTGTTTAGTATCTAGCCTGTCATTGTGCTACCATTCTGTTGCAGGTAGATGTGGGTTTGCTCTGCCACTGAGCAGAAACTTCCTTCAGCAGTGGTTCTGTCACAATATAATGCATCTTCATCTGGCCTCATTGCAACTTCTGCTTTAATCCTTTTCCTTATAAAAATATCTCTGCATCAAGGTCTGAGCTGGAAGAAAAAAAATATTTTAGGACACATGTACTGAGGAAAGATCCCCTCTTTACATTGTTCTCAGGTTTGTGGGATTTTTTACTATTTTATTTTCACCCTTTGGAACATTTGCATATTGAAGTTGGAAGTCACAAAGTTCTCAATTGGTTTTCAATGATCTATTTCACCAAGAAACTGGAAGTCAGAATTTAGCATTTATATAGGAATATATATTTCATAATCTTGCAACTATGAAATGGCTGAAGGAATTTTCCTCTAATGTTCTAGAAATATTTTCTTTAGGAAGGAAGCCAAGCATGAACAGAAATAAACTTTAAGAAAAGTTTATTTTATTAAGTTCAAAAAAAGTTTAATAAGGAAGGAGGTCTATTATATAGCAAGGTTAAATTTAGATTTTGTTGCTAGTGAAAGCTGTCAGTTTACAAAGAAATGTAAATTTCTCTCCCAGGAAGGAACTAACTTCCTCATTTAACCTTTATTTTTAATGAGAACCCATTTCCCATAAATAGCAACAATTATCTCTCCACAACTGTCTTCCACCTTGATTCTGAAAGCAGCAGCAGGTTTTATATGCATACAATATCTATGTATATTATTTAGGCATATTTCATACTAAAATGTTTCAGTCCCAATAAATCAAATAAATCCAATAAATGTAGGTTAAAATACAGTTCTAATCTGAATGATGACTGATCAGGTTGATGGTTAAACTGACTAATAGTAGAACAAAACGTCAGAAAACTTATCATAACAAATGTATACAAGGGGATCAAAATAAAGATAATGCAACATAAAAAGAGACAGAGAACAAAGGATTAAGATGGAGAAGGAAATAATAAGTGATATAATTTGTCTCCATTTCTCCCCTCTCCTCAGCACTGGTGAGGCCACACATGGAGTACTGTGTCCAGTTCTGGGCTCCCCACTACAAGAGAGACAGATGGACATACTGGAGAGAGCCCAACGAAGGGCCACAAAGATGATGAAGGGACTGGAGCATCTCTCATATGAGAAAAGGCTGAGAGAGCTGGGACTGTTTAGCCTGGAGAAGAGAAGGCTTAGGGTGGATCTCATCAATGTATATAAATACCTGAAGGGAGGGTGCAAAGAGGATGGAGTCAGGTTCTTTTCAGTGGTGCCCAGTGCCAGGACCAGAGGCAATGGGCACAAACTGAAACACAGGAGGTTCCCCCTGAACATGAGGAAACACTTTTTTACTGTGAGGGTCACTGAGCACTGACACAGTCAGTGCCCAGGGAGGTTGTGGAGTTTCCCTCCTTGGACAAGATGAGTTCCCTTCCAACCTCAACCATTCTGTGATTCTGTGAGCACTGTGGTACTAGCTGATTTGGGACATAATTCTAAACTTTGGCTCTGTTTAAGTATCACACATCTAACATCTAATTTGTTTATTCTAGTTTGAATTAGTTTTCCTTCAGTAATATTTTAAATAAAGAAAACTAGCATAGGGGATATGTCTCTCATGGTTTGTTTTTTGAGCCTCTCACTGGTGCTCATTTTATTTGTTTGTTGGTTTGGGGTTTGTTTTTTTTAACTCTTCCTTTGGCTGGCTCACAAGTCAGTTTTTCTTCATTTATATTTTCTCTGAGGCTTTCAAGTGGCAAGTTATGTTACTGGTATTCACCTTCACCATCTTGAACATCTTCTTTCCCCCCAGTTGTAAGTGAGACTGTTAAGCTCTGTGCCTCCCATGCAAGGAAAACTAAAACTCCCACTGCAAGCCATCCAGCATACACCTTTTTTTTTTTTTTTTCTTTTTGTTTTAAGCATCTGAAGCATTGTCTGCATATAGATGCAAGCAATATACAGAAACTCAGGCATCAACACATATCCTATAGTGTAATAAGGACTTTTCTTCATGTCTTTTCAAGACTTTTCAATTTGCCAGTACAGTGAAATAATAAGTACCTGACTATTTGCTGCTCATGCAAGGTGGTAATATTTTTTTCCTCTGCAATGAAGTGTTCATCGGGGAGAAAGGAGCACCGAGACCTTTAATGAGATTCCCATTGGAACCACTTGTTCTGTCTCCACATGTTTTGAACAGCTGCCTAATTTGGAGTCTGGCTTTCGAAAAGTTCAAATTATGTACAGTTATAAGGCAAAAAAAAAAGAAATAATGAAAGAAATAGTAACTTTTCTTATGCTGTGTGATGTTGCTAATGAATAAATTATTATTTTCATTGACAGTTCTTGATTTTTGGTGCAACATTCTTTACCGCTTTTTCTGCACTTTGCCCACCTCTTGTGACAAATTCTGATCTCATTTACAGTATTTTCACATGGATCCAAACTCCTTATTTACACTGAAAGATATGAGATGAGAAAAAAAAAAATAAAAACCACCTTGCCATGGTTAATTTGCTTTATCTTTACTCCCTTAACTTCATGTTTATTCATCCTACAGAGGAAAAACTGCTGTTTGTCTGTATAGACTTCCTGTAGATCACTTTTCATGACTCTCATGATCATTACGCTTTCCTTTTTTCCCCTACATCTAGCAAAGTGCTGTCATGCTTTTGTGTGCATGATCTACACAAAAATAATGGTGTAGCTTTTCTGGATTTTTCTTTTGTGTCACTTGTTGCTCTATATTTTGCACCAGTACATCACTAGGGTGATAGCTGACTGGCTGGAAAGCAGCTTTGCAGAAGAGAACCTCGGGATCCTAGAGGGCACGACGATGAACATCAGCCAGCAGTGTGCCCTCACAGCAAAGAAGGCCAACATTCTCCTGGGCTTCATTAGGCAGAATTCTGACTGCAGGCTGAGGGAGGTGATTCTGCCTATCTACACAAGACTGTTGAGACCATATCTGGAGTATTGTGTCCAATGCGGAGCTCCCACCGACAAGAGAGACATGGACATACTGGAGGAAGTTCAATGAAGGGCAAAGATGTTAAAGGATTGGTGTATGTGTCATATGAGGAGAGGCTGAGACAGCTGAGACTGTTCGGCCTGGCGAAGAGAAGGCTCAGGGTGTTTTTATCAATGTGGATAAATACCTAATGGAAGGAGCAAAGAAGACAGAGCCAGACTCATCTCAGTGGTGTCAATGGGCACAAATTAATATTCTATTTAAACATATTTATTATGAGGGTGGTAAAATAGTGGAACAGGTTACCCAGAGAGATTGTAGAATCTCCATGTTTGGAGGTAATCAAAACATGGCTGTACACAGCCCTGGGCAACCTGCTTTAGGTGACCCTGGGGTTAGACTAGAGGATCTCCAAAGGTGCCTTCCAACGTCAGCCATTCTGTGATTCTGTGATTCTGCATTTGGTGTTGACTCCAGGTTCTGAAGTTCTGGGGCAGAACTTCAGGATGTTGTGTATGTTAACTCACCACAGTATGAGTTTCAATAAAAAGCTATTATTTCAAGAGAAATGTGTAGAAAATTTGATTTGGCTTAACTAAAACGAGAATGTTCATAAATGTCAACTGAATGTAAGATAAAAGATTAAACTGACATGCTTGACGATACTAGCTTAGGGAATTTCTCTTCATTCTGTTGAAGGTGTTGCATCTTTGGTAGTACGTGAAACGCACTTTAGTGCAAAGAATTAGTAACATTCTAGAAGTAAGAAATCTAGTGTGAATTCTAGATTTTTCCCATGAGTTTCCTAACTCTGGTATTCAAAAACATGATTTTTTGTCTGAAATGTAATAAAGGAATAAGAAGTACACTTCCTTTATTATCTTGTAAATGTTTTGGGGGAAAAATGTCTTTTACTCTTTATCTTCAAAGCTTCTACTACAATGAGGTATCAGTTTCTCCTGAGGGCTCTCTAAGTACCTCAGTTACATGAAAATTATGTATGAAATTTGTCATATATGACCAGTGCTCTAAATGACAGTCAACCCACATATATTAACTGTCATCCACACTGTACTAATCTCATGTAGCACCTTCAACAGACATTGAAAAAAAAGAACAGATGATGCTCAGTCTTGGTAATGTAGTCATGTTCCTTCTATTCTCATGCATCCATTACCTGAATTTTATCTACCTGCATAACAATTTTACCCTAAGAGTTTTATTAGCTTTAATATTAATTTCATTGTGAACTTTTTCATGTTACCTCCCACAGGTCTTTTAATAATTTCTGTTGTACAAAGATTTTTTTTTTTTTAAATTACTGTATTTAATGATTCTAAGTTCTAGCCCTATTAAGGAAACTAATTCTATGCAAGGAGATAAGCCTATTTTGTTTTGGGCAAATGCCAAATCCTTTCTGTGAGATACTGTTATATCAGACTTCTCAGCAAGAAAGAAGCAAGGAAATTAGTGTGTGGCTGAATCTGAGATGAAAATTAGCTATTTTGAAAAACAAATCTCTGATAAATACAACAAGGATTTATGACTGAATTTACAGGCAGCACAGATGGTATTTAATGACACTTTATCTCAAGGGGAAAAGTATTCTTTTTTTGCATTAAAACATCAACTTTATAGTTTTGGATTATTTGACAGAAAATTACACTCTTCTATGTATGCAATCCGTGCATCTGCAAACTGATGGTTAGATCCTGTTGGCAACCTGGAAGATATTTCAAGCTTGTACTGTGTTTTCAGATTAATTGAATTTGTTTTTCTGAACAAAACAGGTTAAAGAGAATGAAAGCTATGTGTAAATACTGAAGGGCAGCCGTTTCTGATCTCAAGCTAAAACAGTTAAGTAAATCCACCTTTAATACTGGGTCTGAAAGATTGGTGTCAATTTTTGTGTATATATGATTATAAACGGGGAAAAAAGAGAAAAACCCAAAAACCTTAATTTCACAAATGCTAGTTACAGTGATATGATCCACTTCCTTCACTCTTTCCTGCTTTCCACTTCCTGCTTTTCCTTCAAATAAGAGTCTTTTCAGAGGATTCTTTCATTGCGCAATTTTAAGGTATATTTGTTACTCAGATGACATGAATCTCTTTTCAGACAAACTTATTTTCTTGTCTAAAAAGCAATCTAAACATCCCAAAGAACCTTACATAGAAAGTACAGAAATTGAGACTGTTACTTCATGAAGAAACCTTGTTTTTCTAACTCAGAGTGTGGTTCCAAATACAAAATCAATAGAACACCTTCTTCGGTTCACATCTCTGTATATCAATGAGAGCTGGAGTGTAGGTGGTATTCTAGCATAAGACTTTTCCAGCATCTCAGTTAGGTTAGAACATCAGATATAATGTTCAACTTCTTTCCTTACTTCTCCCTTCCTTTGTTTGACCACAGAATTGTCACAAACTTAATAATGTCCAGGTGATCTATATCTTGATGTTTTAGTGAAAATACAAATGGATGGCATTTTTGCTGTCTACAGTTATGGCTAAAACTAAGAAGGGATTTTCTCTCTGCTTTTGCTTTTATCGTCTTGAATGATTTCAGCTATCAGGTATGTTTTAGCAGCTCCTGGACAAACTCAAACACAAAAAGGAAGCCTACAGAGGGTGGAAGCAAGGATAGGTAGCCTGGGAGGAATACAGAGAAATTGTCCAAGCGGACAGGGATCAGGTTAGGAAAGCTAAAGCCCTGATAGTATCTGGCCAGGTATGTCAAAGGCAACAAGAAAAGCTTCTATAGGTATGTTGGTGATAAAAGGAAGACTAGGGAAAATGTGGGCCCTCTCCAGTATGAAACGGGGGACCTGGTTACTTGGGATATGGAGAAGGCTGAAGTACTCAATGACTTTTTTACCTCGGTCTTCACCGGCAAGTGCTTGAGCCTCATCACCCAAGCCGCAGAAAGCAAAGGCAGGGACTGGGAGAATGAAGAGCCACCCACTGTAGGAGAAGATCAGGTTCGAGACTATCTAGAGAACTTGAAGGTGCACAAATCCATAGGACCCGATGAGATCCCTCTGCGGGTCCTGAGGGAACTGGCAGATGAAGTGTCTAAGCCATTATCCATCATATTTGAGAAGTCGTGGCAGTCTGGTGAAGTTCCCACTGACTGGAAAAGGGGAAACATAACCCCCATTTTTAAAAAGGGAAAAAAGGAAGACCTGGGAAACTACAGGCCAGTCAGTCTCACCTCTGTGCCTCGGAATATCATGGAACAGATCCTCCTGGAAGCTATGGTAAGTCACAGGGAGGACAGGGAGATGATTGGAGACAGTCAGCATGACTTCACCAAAGGCAAGTCCTGCCTGACCAATGTAGTGGCCTTCTATGATGGAGTGACTACATCAGTGGACATGGGAAGGGATACAGATGTCAACTATCTGGACCCCTGTAAGACCTTTGACATGGTCCCCCACAACATCCTTCTCCCTAAACTGGAGAGGTATCGATTTGATGGGTGGACTGTCTGGAGGGTGAGGAATTGGTTGGACGGATGTATCTAGGGGGTAGTGGTGGCTCAATGTCCAGATGGAGATCAGTGACAAGTGCTGTCCCTCAAGGGTCCATATTAGGACCAGTACTGTTTAATATCTTCATCAATGACATATACAGTGGGATCAAATGCACACTCAGCAAGTTTGCAGATGACACCAAGGTGAGTGGTGTGGTCAACACACCTGAGGGATGGGATGCCATCCAGAGGAACGTGGACAAGTTCGAGGGGTGGGCCCCTGTGAACCTCATGAGATTCAACAAGGCCAAGTGCAAGGTCCTGCACGTGGGTCAGGGCAACCCCCAGTATCAATACAGGCTGGGGGAGGAAGGGATTGAAAGCAGTCCTGCCAAGAAGGACTTGGGTGTATTGGTGGATAAAAAGCTGGACATGAGCTAACAATGTGTGCTCACAGCCCAGAAGGCCAACTGTGTCCTGGGTTACATCAAAAGAAGCATGGCCAGCAGGTCAAGGGAGGTGATTCGGCCCCTCTACTCTGCTCTGGTGAGACCCCACCTTGAACACTGTGTCCAGTTCTCAAGGTCTGAGCACAAGAAAGACATGGGACCTGTTGGAGCAGGTCCAGAGGAGGGCCACAAAAATGATCAGGGGCATGGAACACCTCTCCTATGAAAAAAGGCTGAGAGAGTTGGGGTTGTTCAGCCTGGAGAAGAGAAGACTTCGGGGAGGCCTTATTGCGGCCTATCAGTATTTAAAGGGGGCTTATAAGAAAGATGGGGACAGACGTTTTAGCAGGGCCTGTTGCGACAGGACAAGGGGGAATGGTTTTAAACTAAAATAGAGTAGATTTAGACTAGCTATAAGGAAGAACTTTTTTACAATGAGGGTGGTGAAACACTGGCACAGGTTGCCCAGAGAGGTGGTAGCTGCCCCATCCCTGGAAACATTCAAAGCCAGGTTGGACGCAGCTCTGAGCAATCTGATCTAGTTGAAGATGTCCCTGCCCATGGCAGGGGGGTTGAACTAGATGACCTTTAAAGGTCTCTTCCAACCCAAAGTATTCTATGATTCTATGATCTTATTTAGACCTAATTAAATAAAATAAAACATGGACATAATAACACCTTATTGAGGACACAAGTCAAAAATGACGGACTATTACTTAATAATATAGGCTATTTTATTTATTAGTTATGAGTGTGACAATGTGATGGATTTATACTACAAGGGCATTGTTTGCTTTAGTCCTAGTCTCCTGTTAAAAGAATCAGTCTTGAATCCTGAATAATATGACCAATCATATTCAGTGAATGAAAAATAATTAGTAATTATGATGACTGGTTTCAAATCATCCTTTGATTGAAACTAGTGGACCAGTCCTTCACAATTCATGAAGAGACGTAGGTGAAATTTTGGTCACCGAGGATCCACTCTTCTTTGTAACTAAAGGGTTTGCAGTCATTGTACCACATGTGACATTAAGGTGAAGACCTCTAAAGTGTGCAACTGGTGAGACTTCTATTAAGCAGCTAATGAGATTTGACATTCCTATTTTGAAAAACATGACATTTCTGAACCAGATTACTACCCATAGTAGTCTGTCTTTCATTCCTCTTTTTTTTTTTAACTTTTGTTATGACAAAGAAAAAAATAAGTAAGAAACTAAACATTGTTAATAACACATGAAGCTCTTTCTGGGAAGCTTCGTCTTATTTTTAAAAGTATGTTTTCTATGACTCTGTTTTAAGGTAGAATCATGATTCCTTAACAGTAAAATTTTAGATCCTAAATGTGGTACTTATTAAAGAATTTCAAAGGGGATAGAGACATCTCATTTTCCTTACACTTTTTTAGTAAGAAAAAAAAAATATATGTATGAAGTCAGGTCCAGTATATAGAAGTGGAAATTAAATCCTCTGAAAACATACCTGCATAGCACACAGGTATGTAGAAAAACAGACTGAGAAATGATTAATAAACAACAAATATTGAAGAATTAATTCTTATATTGGTCAAAAGGCTGGAGAGTTGAACAATAGTATCAGCCTTTAGAGTTTTACTATCTCTAGAGGTAATTAAATTCTTGATTCTTAAAGGTTTTCATGAGAATTCATATCTTTCATATGTTCAGCTACATTTGAATGCAATAAGATTCTGGTAAAGACACATTAATATAAATTGTATGTTCTTTCACGCTGGATGTTACTAACTCTTACAAGTTCAATGGGACTAATCATTCATGTGTCTATAAACACAAACTTGAGTACTTTGCTACCAAAGTGCTCACTAACATGCTGAAATGAAACCATACTTAGTAAAAGCATGTACTCCAGAACCAAAATTGAAACACAGGAGGCTACTAAAGTAATATATTAATTACATTGCATATTATATACTAATATCAAATTAAGGAAAACAAAACAAGATATTAATCTTTTTCTCATAATGCATCCTGGCCTGTATCAGGANCATTCTGTTTAAATATAATAGAGTTCTCTTAATGATGTCAGTGAAGTTTGTGTTAAAATCAGTGGGAAATAAGATTTATAGGGAGATTCTATGACTAAACTTTTTTTGTCTTTATTTGAGAGCTTCAAGAAAAAGCATCAGGAATTTCCAACAGTTTTACCATTCTTAATTATCAAAACGTTTCCAGAGTCTCCCTACAGAATGAGAATGGGAAGAGTTTAAAATAGGTTAACTTTTTTTTTTTTTTTAAGAGGAATTAAAAACAACGTGTGTGTGTGCTTTTGTCTCTGTAGAAGAGACTAAAAATTCAATACTCTTCATGTTCAGACAACTTCAATCCAATTTCAGACAGAAGTGAGGAGAAAAATGTGTTCTTTAATGTTTGAAAACTCTCCTGATTCTGACTTGAATACCTTTGCCTGTGTGTAATTTGTAAATGTTGGGTTATTTTCACACAGTAAGTATGAATAAATAATGAATCTTAACCACATTAACCACTCTGTGAAGAATACGTCTGTGAGAATAAGAAAAAATAAAGCTCTCTTTGTGATGATGTTGTTGGCAAGGTGAATTGTCCATTTATCAGAATTATCAAATACTTCTTTGTGCAAACAAATGATTATCTGAAGGCATCATAGACTTACTGCTAGTCAATCACATTCTCTGTTTTGTTTCATTTATTTATTAAATAGAACTTGTAAACACTTTGGTGCAGGAATAATATATTACTGTGCATATATACAACACTGAGAAGGTCAAGAAGCCTAGGCATGCTGAACAGTATTTTAATAGTGACGTATAATATAGACACACACATACAACACACGCAGAATTAATGTCATTCTTCATTGTGACAGAGTTTAATAACCGCATGAAAACTGTTTGCAAGGTAATCGAAGGAAAGAAGATCCAGTATTAATGTGATACCAAATGTTTTGCAAGGTAGGACTTATATTGAATTCTCAATCAGAATTGTTTTACTTACTTATACAAAAAAAAAAAAAAAAAAAGAAGGAGAGAAAGCAGGAAGGAGTGAAATCATACTTTCCTTCTTGTTTTCAGAATTGGTTAGAGATTGGACAACTCTGATATTTTGTGGTTCTGCTCCCGCAGACAAATTAAAAAGTGCTGGAAATCAAACACAAAGGCTTATGGGATTTTCCATGTCTAAACTCAAAAGATCTAGATTATTTATCTCCTGATTCCATTACTATAGACAGTCTAAATTAGTCCATTAGTATGCATACTAGCCATTTCATCTGAACGGTAAAACAGAAGTTCCTTGCCTAATTTTTCTTTTTTTTTATATCCAATATACTCTTTGAACTTGTAAACATCAAAAAAGCTTCCTGTATATTAGGATTATATAACACAGAGCATATAGTTGTAGAACATAATGGCTAAGTATTCATGCTTTGTAATTTTTTTCTTATTCATAAAAATGTTGCAGCACTTTGTCAAGCCACAAACTAGGTTCAAAACTGTTTTGCCAGTGCTGGGCTCTATAGTGTTGTAGTTGCCACAGTCTTCGCTTATAGCCAATCTTATAGTTATTTGTATCCTTGGTCTTATGAGAGTTACACATAAAGCAATGATATGATTGTTGAAAATTACCACTATATACCCGTTATTACACCTCACTCCAGGCTTCCACATAGCAACACCTCGGAAACAGAAATAGTAAGTGATGAAATCAGAGATTGCATGCAGATGTACATAAATTAGAGGGCTTAATTTTATTTCTCCTTTTTTTTCTCTAAAGTTCATGTGTGTCTGAGGTATGAAAAAAAGTGAAATATTATTGACTGACTAGAAATGAATTTGTATTAAAGCCTGATATATTTTTTCACTATTATTTACTAAGCTGAAACATACAGACAAACACACATACAAAAATTCCCTTGGAAAAAAAATTTCTTTTTCTTTGCTTTCAACTTCAAACTTTTCTGTAGTTTGCTTTTTCATGAGACAGTCATCTATATTTATTTCTTTACATAGAATGAGGACTTAGTAGGGAAACTGAAAAAAAATTCTTTTTTTTGTTTTGTTTTAAAAGTTCTAAAATTAAGAGCATTAAAAATATACAGACATTTTCTATTTGTAATATTTACAAGTGATTTCACATTTGAAACTCAACATGTAAAACCTGAAGACTGGGGAAAGGAAGGGCTTGAATGAATTTAGAAGGGGAAAAGTTCATTTTCAAAGGATATAATTAATTGGTTGCCATGCATGGGACTGAAACTAATTAGGAAAGTAATAAGAGCAGAAATACTTTTTTTTTTTTTTTTTTTTTTAATATCTGTATGTAATATTTGGTCTAATACTCATGCAATTTTTGTGTGCATTTCTCGGACTGAGCACTCAAAAAAAATAGCAGAAAGTTCTGTGTGCTTTTCCTCTACTTTGACCCGGACACTGTTGTATACCATCAGCTTTTTTACTGTACCACTTGGGCAAAGCATCATAACATAATAAAACTAATCAAAGAAATACACCTGGAAGTAATATCTCTGACATCAATTCAATGAACAGTTACAGCTACATCAAGAAACTAGGCTTTCATCCTGGATTTAAAAGCTAAATCAAGCTGAAATATTTTCACAACAAAGGTGTTCCAAGGAGATGACATATAACCAGTGAAATGTCTTGCTCCTACAACTCATAAAACAAGTATTGGGGAGAAAAAAAAATGTATCAGTCACATTTCCCTGCAATGATCACAGGATCAATATATATGCTTAACACAAAATGAAAAAGATAAAAGTATCTTCCTTTACTTTATTTCGAGTTACAGGGAGTATGCAAAGCACACCTAATAATGATGTTTTAGTTGCTCTGAAAAAGTCATACAGAGAATAACTTCACCACTAAAAATGCAGAGTTGAAAAAAAAATTAAACTTCTCTAAGGTACTGTAGGGTATTAGTTTCCATGAAATGCGTAGGTTATGCTTTTTATGAAATAGAATATTCTATCAGCTGAAGCTTACAGAAAATATAAAAAATTTTTTTGTGTTCCAAACAACAGTGTTAAGGGACAAAACCTAGTAAACTAGCCAACAAGCATATGCAAAACTGTGAATGATAGATCAGCCCAGTGACTGTCTTTAGAAATCTAGTTTGGAGAAACAGCAGAACAGCTGTTCACAGTTGAAACTATTAAACAACTTGCAAAGATAACCTACGCATTTCATGGAAGAGGTCTTTGTGTGGTTTAGTCTACAGAGAATACAGAATAACTGTGTCAGTTACTCTACAGAGAGATAATATGAAAGATATCCTTATTTTCTCTTTTATTTATGTTTCAAAAACCTTGAGCATATTTTCATCAAAACTACTTTTTAAAATAAATTCCCAGTATCCAAGATGCATATCACATGTTGATTTGGACCTCTCCAAAATAAAAACTTTTTTTTTTTTTTTTTTTTTCTGGAGGTGGTGGTGGTCAAATTTTGTGCACTGCTGATATGGCATTAGCAATCAACTGAGTTTGTACCATTCAGGTGCTAGTAATAAAAGTTGATTCTGATATATTTTGGTGATAGATGTCTTTCACTGATCTTGTATAATTTCTTTTGATTTCCTTCAGTTATCTTGTTAAGCAATTAATTTAAACCGATTTCAGTCATGCCTATAAATCAAAACTGAAGTCAGTACTGTCTTACTTTAACATTTTACTGTTTCTTCAGTTTTGATTTTGTTGGGGAAGGAAGAAGAGGATTATTATAATGAACCTCAGCTTTCTTGCAATTACTTTTTTAATCTTATGAAATTAAATCTTCTCAAGTCCACTGTATGTATTTCCTTATTTGTAGAAATTTCCCTATCAAATGTCTTATAGAATCGTAGAATGGCTTGGGTTGGAAGGGACCTTAAAGATTATCTAGTTACAAACCCCCTTACATGGGCATCAATATCTTCCACTCGATCAGATTGCTCAAAGCGCTGTCCAACCTGGCCTTGAACACTTCCAGGGAGGGGTCATCCACAACTTCTCTGGGCAACCTATTCCAGTGTCTCACCACCCTCACAGTAAAGAATTTCTTCCTAATGTCTAATCTAAATCTACCTTCTTTCAATTTAAAACCATTACTCCTTGTCCTATCACTATACTCCCTGATAAGGATTCCCTCCCTGTCTTTCCTGTAGGCCCCCTTTAAGTATTAGAAGGCTGCTATAAAGTCTCCCTGGAACCTTCTCTATGCTAAACAACCCCAAATCTTTCAGCCTGTCCTTATAGGAGAGGTGCTCCAGTAAATTGTGAGACTGGTTTGTCAAATTCAGAAAAGAGTTTTTCACCTTTCGTGACATAAAAGATGAAAAGTCCTGAAGCAAAATTTTGAGCTGACAGAATTGCAGTGATTTAACAGTTAAGACTGAGGTATGTATCAGATATGCATACTGCATGCAGACATGGGGGTTTGATGGGAAGGAGTGCAAACATAGAATGAAAGAGCCTGCAGTCAATTTGGTAAGTTAATGCTGAGTTTTTAAGCAGATCTGGTTTGTTTTGTTTTTTTTTTTTTTTTGAATACAGCAAAAACACAGATGTTATTCTCATTTCACAGAATCACAGAATGGTTGAGGTTGGAAGGGACCTCTGGAGGCCACCTACAGCCAGTTACCCAGCACCACGTCCAGATGGCTTCTGAATATCCCCAAGGAGGGAGATTCCACAACCTCTCTGCACACTGACTGTGTCAGTGCTCAGTCACCCTCACAGTAAAAAACAATCTCATCAATGTATATAAATACCTGAAGGGAGGGTGCAAAGAGGATGGAGTCAGGTTCTTTTCAGTGGTGCCCAGTGACAGGACCAGAGGCAATGGGCACAAACTGAAACACAGGAGGTTCCCCCTGAACATCAAAGAGAAATACTTATGTAAGTAAAAGGATGTCTGACTGAACAGTGAATTGTACTTGTTGATTCTGGGTGAATGAGGAAAAAGAGGTATTAAATACCTGTTTGGGAGAACAGTTTGACCTCATGCATGCCATGACAATTCTCTACAGTCCTTTCATTTTTTTTCTTCTTAGTGAGCGCATTAAAAAGTTGGTCCTTTATACCTTTTTACATAAAACACTTTCTAAATTCAAGCTGTTGCTAATGCAATAACTGGGAGTATGAACATACAAGGACTGGTTTCTTATCCCCACATTTAAATTTCATATACTCTCTCTCCTCTGTTTCATTTACATGCTGGTAATTATCTATGTAATTCTTCACTTCTTTTATCAAGTGTATGAGCAAGCTATAGCAAAATCATATGCAACATACACAAATCTTTAGCAAATCAAATCTGAAGTCAGAAACACAAATTATGAACTGGAAACAGAAAAACATGTTATTTTTTTTCTCAAGTAAAAAGTACTCTACCAACAAAAAAAGACATTTTTCACAGTTAAGGCATGTAGCAGAATCTTTTTTCTTCACGTTAACAAACAAAGAGGAATTGGAAAGGATATGTTCCTAGTCACTTGAAAGACAAATTGATTGACTATTTGTTGTTTTCTGGTACTGATATATATTTGTGAAACTATGGAATGTTTGAGGGAGATTTGCTCTGTTTTTTTTTTTTTTTTTTTTTTCTCTTCCCCTGCTTCTTTTCCTCTCCTCATATTATATGTAGCGTGTTTTGCTCTCTACTTACTCAGAGACATTTCTATGAATTAATTTTATTCAGTTTTCACTTCTTGATATGTAGTCCAAATCTTTTTTTAACTGTACTTTTATTTGATCAGTTTGATTAATGACAGCAAAATTATTCAATAATTTTAATAGTGTAGTGAAATTTAAGAGTATTACATACTGATACAATAGCAATTTGCAAGAGATGCCATCTGGAAGTAATGTTTTCAAACAGTGTTACAAGCTGTTAGCCTTTTGCTCTACACAACGTAAGTGTAACCTCGAAAACAGTAACAACCAGATCTCTCACTACTGAAAACTGTTCTGGTTTGAGACAGATAAATTCTGTATCCAGACAGAAGTTGATGGGTGGGTCAAGCACATGGTTACCTTGCAGACATCAATTACTTTTTTGGGGGGAAGGGGGGTTGGAAATAAACATTTTATCATTTCTTTCTAACCAACTAAGCAGATACTCACTGCTTTCTTGCTGCATATTCTGAAAACTATACATTTGTTTTTCTGGTTTTTTCCAATGTTTGCAGATTAACCTGAAATATCTAAAATGCAGCTTAACCAAATAACAAACAGCAAACGTGAGTTTCTCATACACCTGTTTAGGACTCCAGCTAAGTCACCCCAGATTTTGTTGCCGTACATGAATATTACATGAGGTACGGCAGGTAAGTAAACGTTACTATCTAAAATGTTCTCAAGATCTTGAATGTCTTCAAGATATAAAATCTTTTCAAATAAAAAATTTTTATTTTTTTTTAACACAGGAGTCCCATGAGGTGAAAAATGCTCTCCTGCTCAGCGGCCTGGCACGCACTGTGGGGGAGGAAGAAAAGGATGTGGCTGAGAAAAAGATCAGAGGCCCGTCTCCAGAATGCACCCACCTTAGGGTCCCTCTGTTGCAATCCAGCAGTGCAAATCACTCTCATGGGATGGACTGAGGCTGGGGAAAGAAAGAAGCTGCAGTAAGATACAGAGAGAACAATAACTCAAGTGAGATCAAAGTCAGCATTCAACACTTAATAACACATTGACATTGGATCCACACATTAACTAGTTGATCTTTAAATACTTTAGGGTTAAGCTTTCCTAGCACAATGTAGCAATCGATTTAATGAAGGATGTATTGATTTACAACTACTGTTCCATTACAAAAGACAACTTTTAAATTTTGTCCTGAGGGGCTGAATTTGGGACACCTAATTTTGCATGTCCTAAAATATGGTCTGTAGCCCTCTGGTGACCAATTGATTGTGGTAATTAAGTCTCAGTTTTTTTTCTAATTCCTTTGATCACATATTAAAAATTGGATACTTCCACTAAAAATAAAAATAATAAAAATAAAAATGTTTTATTGTGAAAATCAATTGCATATTGTAACAACTTAAATACTTTAAAGGTATTACCATTTATCATCATAAACTCACCACCTTAGCAAGAGTGAGGCAAATATCTCATAACATGTATCTTAACTTGTGGAAGTAATGGCATATCTATATGTGTCTGTCTTCAGAGAACACCTACTTCATCTAATATATGTAAGCATTAGTCATAGGATGTATTCTCTATGATATGTTTGGTATGCTTTATTTTATTACTTGATACAATAATAGAGTAATCTTATTTTGTTTTTACCTGATTAGCTCAATACTGTCATAAAAAAATTGTAAAGATCTTACACATTTTTATGCTAAGACACCCTTAATTTTTCTCCTACATACCCTTCGAACTAATCAGTCAATTAACATAAATATATCTTTTTTAACATTACAACTAACACATTATGCTTGAGGTCTTATAATGTTGTTTTCCTTATTCCTTTTATAAACATTTTTTAGATTGTTTAATTTCTTTTTATACAAGTTGCATAACTATTATTTCTAAGATCTTAATACAAATTATACTAACACTAGAAAAATGGGTATTCTTTAATTTTAAAAGATGTTTTAATGTATGGAAAACAGCGGCCTGTGTTTCATCAAGATGTAACTTCATCAGTACATTTGACATTGGAAAAGAAATTATTTATTAATATGTCAAATGTAAAAAATTATGGATTTTTTATTTAATACTTCAAATATTTTAATTCTAAACTTTTTAAAATCTGAACAACTATTTTACAAGTGTTTACGTATATAACTATGCAATTGTTGTTTGATAGAATTTCCAAAAGAATTGAAGTACCTAATTCTCCATTACATCAGTAAGAATTTTGATGAGATGTTGGATTATTTGAAGCTTTCTACATTCACATAGAGAAATATTTAAAAAAAAATCTGGCAGTATTCCATGGGAAATGTTCTTTTTATTGGGAATTTATTTACTAAAAGAACAAAAAGAGTTTCAAATCAATCTATCAAGAGCAGAGGAAGGTAGGTTTTTTAAGTTATTTGAGGTGTGTTCTCTTCTAAAATTCTAATCCTGATTGTCAGGAAATCTTTGTGTAAGTCTCTAGATCTTCCACAAATCTATATTTTACTTATAAAATATATTGCTATATGTGAACACAAGGAAATAACTTATAATTGGTTTTAATATCTAAATGAGCGATTCTCAAATGAACACAAAATTGAGCTCTACATATTTATCACCAGAGAATTCAGTTTTTAATCTGGGCTGCAAAGCTTTTGCAAGTATCTTTTCAATGGTTAATCTCCAAGAATAGGTTGATGCTGGATATAAAAGCAAACTATTATGTAATCAGTTACACAGAGTCATCTGGTTAGACATAACATCAAGCATGTTGCATAGGATTTTAATTGCATAAATTAACTGATATGGAAATGAGACTGTCATGGCTTAAACTTGAGTACAACAATCTGAAAAATGTCTATGTAATTCTAAGTAGAAACTAGGAATATTCACAAAAGACTGTACCAATGTAAAGGCTGGAATATTTCCAGGCTGGCAAAGGAATAATTTGTGTTACAATTGTTATTTATTACAATAAATGCTTGGAAGGGGGAATGTCAATAGTTAATAAGTAATGCATATTGCCATAAAAAGATTGGCTTAGAGATCTCATAAGTGATTTGTGTTGGAGCTTAATCGCATAAAAATTGCAGACATTATTCAGAAACAAATGGAATCACTATAAAACAGCATTGCAAGGACAAGGGTAGTTACATGACAGACCTAGAGGCTACTCCAAAGCTGCCAATATAATTCTCTGAGGAATTTGCCAAGGAGACAGATGCTGCTGACAGAAAATAATGTTCCACTCCCTGGCATTGGGTTATAGCAGTGGTCAAACCTAAGACAAACATAAGTGAAACAGTGTTCTTCATTCTCACACAACACTATTTCATGTCTTCTAAAGGTGAGCACAGTTGTGTTTTCTTAGTTCTATCTTAGACAAATTTCTGTAGGAATTCTGCAGCACTCAGAAGCTGATTTGTGCACAAAAAATAAAGTTTTCAAACTCTGCTATGAATCTAAAATGTCATATGTACTGCAACACACAGATACTTTTAAAGAATGGCAGCTTGAGAGAGAACAGTTTTAGCAGAATCATAGTGATTTTAACTCTCAAGTCAGCAAGTCAGCACTGATAATTTCATGTTTGTATTTTTGATATTTTATTCATTGCAGAATTCTGGAAAGAACTCTCTTGGGTTATACTGTGTAAACCCTGCTGCAGTCAAGAAGATAATTTAGAGCAGAAAATTCTGTTTGCTCTACCACATAATACTTAAATGATATGTTAGGTCACAGGAAACCTGAGTTGGAAGCATGAATATAAACTGTAGGCCTGCCACCCAAAATCCCATTTCAAAATGGACCACATAGCCTGTGTGCAGTGCCTAAAATGTAAGCCAGTGCACAGCTGATCTGAATCTTCTGACTTTTTTAACATAGGAAGGGCAAAGGCTCAGTGTATGCACTGAGAGACTGCTCTGTGTTGAATGCACAGACAACATGATCATTAGTGAGAGAAAAATTGAGTACAGCTGAGAGCAGGAGACCACCACAGGCATAGGGCACTGATTAGAAAAAAACCCAGAAGGAGCACCATTGGAAAGGTACAGGAGGTTATCTTTAGGTTGGCCTTCTACTGAAGAGTGAAAACCAATGAAGAATTTAAGATGGATAAAAAGCATAAGTCCTGTGTAGACAGAAGTTGTTCATTTATATTTTCGTTTGAACTATGAGTTTGGTGAGGGATCCAGAGGAAAGGGCAAGGGCAGTAAACTGTCAAATAAAATGCAATGTCCTTTGTTCACATAGGGAAAATTATCCTAGTTGTCCAAAGACTGTGATAGGTCCAAAGATCTTGGAGTCATTGCAGATTGTTTTCTGAAAATATTAACTAATTGAACATCAGTGCTCAAAGAAGTCAAACTGGACATCAGGAATTATTAAGAAAGAAATAAAAAAACAAAACAGAAAATTCCATTATGCCACTGTGGAAACCTTTTTTTTTTTTCTTTTTTTTTTTTTAACTATCTTTTGCACTATATGCAGGTTTTATTCTCCCATCTCAAAAATCATGTAACAGAACTAAAAAAGAGAGAAAAGCAAAGAAAATGATCAAAGATATGAAAAGGTTGCTGTATGAGGAGAGATTAAAAGACCATCACTCTTTTTCCTGGGAAGGAGAAAATGGAAAGACAATAATATACAGGTTTCCAAAATCACAGGTGGCATTAAAAAGATGAACTACACATGTTTATTACCTAGTTTTACTAGAGAACTGAGGTGGACGAATAAAGCATTAGGCAGCATGTTTAGTTGGTATATTTTCATATAAAATATAAAAATTTGTGGAACTCACCAAAAATGTAGAGAGATTCAAAAATGTTCAAAAAGTCATGGAAGAAAAGGCTTTTTGGAAGCTGAGGGGTTACACTTCTCTTCTAGCTGTCTCTTTTTCCTAAATACATGCCAGAGTCTCAGATTAGACAGAAGGCTAGACAGGCCTTTAACCTTTTCATGTAGTCTTAACTTCTTATTCCTTATGAGCTGCTCCTCACAACAGAAAATAAAAAAGGATGCCACAACTAGTAGGATAATATATAGGATATTTGGCATTGCTTTTCATTACTCTTTTCTTAGATATTATTAATAGACCTTGATATCTTGGAAATCACAACTATAATATGACTGGGTTAGATATAAGAATGGCATGCCCTGGGAAACTGCTTTTAGAATGAAACCATGACACCTACATATTCTAAAACAAATCTTGAATCAATGTTGTTATGTAAGTTTACCTCTGGAGAAATGATGATATTGAGGCTTTCCCCTCTGCCCTTTTCCTTTTCATACAGTAGCATGTGCTCTTCCTTTGCCTTGCCTTGCCTGACCTTGTTTTTCTCTGGTCATGACTCTGCCAAATTGAAGCAAGTCTTCCATCTTACTGTCTCAGTATGGCGTTACAGCTTCATGTATAGTCCTATCTGCCATCCCAGTGACATAGGATGTTCAGAATTTAACAAGGCCTCAGTTCTTTTGACCATCATGACCCCATTCCTAAGGGAAAATCTTGAGGTGAGACAAAAGTTACCTTGGGAGTAGTCTGTCCTAAGCAGGTTGTTCTGTAAATCCATTAGTGCTCTGCACAGTTATTTGAGCATTAAAATGGGGAGACAGCTGGCAATAACTCAAGGCAGCTGTTCTTTTCCCTCTCTCCATGCTGCCAGGACAGGTGGTCTCTCAAAATTTTGTTTGTTAATAAACATATAATAAAATTGCATCCACTTGGTTACATTTGGCAAAAATCTAATACTTTTGTCAGTCTTCATCAAGCCCCTGCCATTCATAATGTTGCAAAAACTAGGGATTGAATTGGCAGGTGCCTCGTTCAGTACTTCGGCAAAACAGATCAGGTATATTGGACCAAATCCTGCTAAAGGCCGAGTCTAGCTGAGTCTCTGCACTCTTCAAGGCACTGTGGAGAGTTTGGGTTTAGCTTACCCTTTTCTGCTTACTCTTCTTCAATGTCACGTAGGTGTTAATTTCCAAGCCACTTTGTCCAAGCCAACTTGGAATTAGGAAAATACACCCATTACTGGATGGTAAGCATTTCTCAGTCTCCTAGATTTTGTCTGTTAAAAATAAAATAAGAAATCTCTATTCACTCTTCACAAATATTTGGTCAATTTTTCTTTAGTAATAAAATGAAGCAAAACAAAGTCCTGTTATTTTTTTTTTTAAATAAAAAACACTAGAATATGCACTTTATTTCTTCGGCTTCCAAATAAGTGTTAAATTGTTTAGTACAGTTCTTCGAATAACCTCCTTCTGATAGCTCCTTTTTATATGTCTTTGGAAGTTAAATCTAATTAGAATAGCTGTAGAACTGTTTGGCATATGGCTTATAAAATTCTTTACCCCCTGCCCTCCTCCATACTTAATACTTCCTAATGAACTCTGAAAAGAAAATGAAAAGGAATTGACACACATACCAGTTTTCATCCAGACAAACACAGTAGAGGTCTCCACAGAGTACCATTGAAGAACCACACTCACAGAGAATGAATCAATTAGTTTATAAAACAGAGAAAATACATTTTTTTATATGACTTGCACATAGGTCTTCAGGTTCTAAAACATGTCTTTCTGCTTATAAATATCCCAGGTAGGTCAGTTTAGGTCAAACCCTCTGTACTTTCCAATAAAGATGAAGTTTGTACTCCTAAATTATTGTATTTATATATTCATAACAGATTACAATTAGCTTCTTATGGGTTGTAGGAATGAAAAAGAAGCAGTAAACAAAGGAGCTAAAATGAGATACTGACTACACGAGTAACTATTAATGCCTAAGCTTTACAAAAGCTGAAATTTTTTAAGCTTATATTTTTAAGCTAATACAGAATTAGACTCTGTTGCTCACAATCAGGAAATTGAGAACATGCTCCCTGAAGTTCTACTGTCATTGTTAAAACTGATTTTCCTCTTGTAGATTGCAAGCTTTTAGGGGCAGTGAATACATTTTATATGTGCATAATGGCTTACCAGTTTTGGTTAACAACTGAAATTGTCTTCGTGGGCTAGCCTTGGCTAACAGCCAGACTCCCACCCAGCCACTCACTCACTCCCCTCCAAAAAATAGGAAAAAAACAGTAATGCGAAATCTCATAGGTTGAGAGAAAGACAGGGAGATTGCTTATCAGTTAGAAGTGTGGGCAAAATGGACTGGACTTGGCAAAAAATAATTTAATTTATTGCCAATTTAAATAGATTTGGCTGGTGAGAAACAAAAAAACCCAAACCATAAAACAAGAACTTTCCTCACCCCTTTCCCAGGCTCAGCTTCACTCTATCACTACTGTCTCCTGCCCTGCGCAGGGCTATAATATTGCAGAATTGTGTTTTCTAGCAATATTTCAATTTTAGAATGCCTGGGAAAGATCAGATCCCACCTTATAAACCCCAGGTAAATGTTCATCTGTTCATTTTTTCTATTCTATTATGCTACAGAAGTCTTTGTAATACATGAATTCCTGAAAAAGGAGGGGAGGTAGGAGGGCAGGAGGGTAGGAAGAGGGTGAGTGGGTGGGAAGGAAGGAAGGAGGGAAGGAAGAAAAGGAAGGAGAGAGAAAGAGAGAAAATGAAAGAAGGAAGGAAGGAAAGATACTGACATACAAACACTGAGAAAAAATCATTCCTCAAGACCTCAAATTCATAGCATAAAGAACTTTACATATATAATGGAAACAAATGTAAGGCAGTGTTTCTTGAAATTTCATGTAAATAAAAATACTAGATTATTCTACAGTATAGTATGGATTCCGAGACATTTCTCACATTTCTATGTATTTTGTACCTCTTCTGTAGTCACCTATACCTGAATATTTTAAACAAAACTCATTATTCTTTTCTTACAATGAACTCCACAAAGGTAGAATTCCATCAATATTTTCCATGCAATTCTGCATACTCAAAGATAACTGCCACCATAGCCTTTTCGGCAGAAGTTCAGTTTTTCATGTGTGTTTTTTTTTTTTTTTATTATTTTAAAATAATACTTTCTGTGCATTGCTTAGCTGCACAGAAACTGTACTAGCTAAAATAGTCGCTATGTCATGTTTGGAAATGCTTGTAGCCAGGATGTTTTGCAGTCTGCTTGCTACAGCACTCTTCCTTGAAGTTCTCTGAAACATTGCATTAAAACAAATGAAACAAAACTCCTAGTTCTGCAAGATAGCCCTTTTTCTTCTTAAAAATGAAAAGTGTATTTTCTGTCTTTTTAAACCATTTCAAAATTCAGTTTGTTATGAGTAGTATATGTGCCCTCTTACTGCTACTCAAAAGAGTGTTTCCAGCAACACAAAAAGCCATGCCTGTCTAACTGATTATGTAGAGATGAAATGAAACTGATTGTACATATGCAGTTAAATGCAAGAAGCAGACAAAAAAATATCATTGAAGGCATGTACATAATTTTACACTAGTTGATATATCACAGGTTGGGTTTTTTTAATTGCATGGCTCCTTTAAGATTTTTTTGCTTAGCTCTTCATCTCGCCCTTGTGACTATCATGTTGGCCACAGTTAGCAATCATTATTTGTGTAAAAATTGTGTTCCTATCAACTTTATCAATTGGTTTTTTTAATGTCAACACTATGATACCCTCTTTAGGTGAATTTGTGTCAGCAGTTAAACTAGCTCAAAACTAGAGCAAATAATCTGAAAATTAAACAACAAAAATCAACTGCCAGTATAAGAGGATATCAAATATATTTGTATCCCATATTCAACATCTACTCTCTCTGTTTATATTTGCAAGCTTTTTTATTTTTTCTTTTCATTTACCTCTCAATTCTGAGTATTTAAAATATTAAATAAATAAGAAATATAATATTAAAACTCCCAGATTTCTTTCTGTGTGAAGCAACTGTAGAGGATTGCATAGGGCTTTAAGGGAGAAGGAGTCACTACCTCAGTGTCTCATCACACCTCAAGGAGAAATTTTACCCTTACTAGGAGATTACAGGGTGCTCCTTGTTTTTAATAGTTTAAGTTGCAAAAAAGAGGAATCAGCACACCTTGTCTGTGACTGATAAAACACAAGAAGATAACCAGAAGAAAAGATAGACAACTGCTTTATCACATACATGTAAAGTTTGGTAGTGCATTTTTAAGAAATCAAAGAACTACTTACTTATCCTACAGAAAAAGATGGCATTTACAAACCATCTTGAACAATTATTAGTACTCACTCATATATTTCTAAAGCTGAGGAAGTACCCTTTGTTTCTTATACAAATTTCAGGAAGAGAACTGTGCGTTAATCACTTTTCAAGCAGCTTGGATTTATTTTATTATAAGGGCCTGAGAACTGGATCACTGGTGTTAGATAAAGGACTCCAAATCCTCATCTGCCTTATCTGTTCTATAATCAGGAAAAAACCCACAAAGATTACCATCATGAAATTTTGAGATAATGCATCCTTCTCACATGCATGAGCACATGCACTTCTAGACTGTAAATGGTAATCTTCTTTCATTTTCATCTGCATGATAATAATTGTCTTTCTGTGTTTTAGGAAGAACGTTTACTGAGGTATCACTAATAAATTCATCACTCACTAATAGCACGCCAACAAGCCATATGGCTTTGCTGATGAATGGCACAAATCCATCATCAACGTAATGTCTTCCCAAAATATATTGACACTATTAATCACGAATTTTTGTTGAAGTTCTACAGTGTGCTTGACCTTTTTGAAAGAAAGGAAAAAGATTCATTTTGGAGGTATGTGGGAGTAAAGATAACAAAATAATATGGTCTGGAAGTAATATAAATGAGCAATACAGTAAATGATAACAATGACAGTCAGCTTGTATTTATATAGAGAATTTTTCTTCTTGTTCAAGTAGAAATCACAGTCCTTCCAAACTTTACATAATTTCTGTATGCAAGACTCTTCACCTTTGTCCAGATAGTGCACACAGCATAAAAAACAGGTCCTTGTCTTAAATTAAATGATAAATAAAATAAATAAAATTATGAATTGAGAAATATAAATAACACAGGTCACTTCTTAGCTCTATTAGCATTTGGACAATTGGATAATTTAGCTCCGATGTTACAGTTGGGTCTGCAAAGTTCCTACCTTTGCACCTTCTTATTCATTTGTCTCACTTGTTCTTGCCTTTATATCCCTGTTTCTTAAACTGTCACAGAAGTTTTACATTTTCCTTCTGTTTCTAGTCCAACCTCACCAATTCCTTTATCCTGTTATTGAAGTCCCAAGTTCATATCCCTCTATACCTGGTGAGTTCTTTTAGCTTTCATAGTGAAAACTTCTCCTACGCACAATTCATTCAAACTGGCAATAGCTAGAATAAATATATTTTCCTCTCTAGTACAACCAACTCCCTAGAAAAAAGGAAGGTAGTTGTACAGCTTCTATTATCACTCTGGACAGACAAAAGTTTTTAAAATCTTAAAATAATTAAAAGGTAAGCAAGAAAATACTGAAAAGCAGAAACAGGAAAATCCAAAGGCAAGAAACAAAACCAGAGAGAATAATGAAAAAGTAAGGAAGTAAAATTAGTGTCGGGAGAAAAAATATTAACATTAGAAATGTATCATGTCAGTAATATGACATAAAACCTGCCATTTTCTATGGATGCTTATTTTAGTTTTATTAAAGCAATCCATACTTATGCAGTGTATATTAAAAGCTAACCCAAGACCCAATATCTGTTAAAGTAAAACCTATTGGTAACTCTTATAATCATACAATAAAAATCTATTCCAGCTGGTGAAATGTTGCAGTTGGTTGTTGCACCTATAGTGATGCTTTTTAGGCCTTGGGTATTGTGAGGTGTAAGTAGAACATGCTAACCTAGTAAATCCCACAGGAAACTTCCCTCAGCTGGGTTCCTGTGATGTGAGTTTTCCAGATCTCAAAACTTAGCTTCTGCTGAGGAGTCCGTGCCTTCAACAACATCCTTATGGGATGTACATATAATTTTCTAGAAAAAAGTCAGAGTATGAGTATCAAAAAATAATTTGTATTCTAAATCTGAGTGAAAATTTATTTTTAGTTAATTTCTATACATTCAATTCAAAATCAGCTTTAAGGTAAGATAAATTTCAGCAACTTTGAAGTAGTTTCTGGTTAATATGTTCTGCTAATTCAGTAAAGCTAATTAACTTGGTTCTGCTTTTTTATTCAGTTTGCTTGAATTTAATGTTTATGTTTGGTAAGCAGACAGATAAAGAGATGAAAGGGTCACTGAATTTATGACTGCTCATTATTTTCTTTAATATCCATATTGAATAGTGTATTTTCTGAATACAACTAAAATGTTTTTATGCCATCTTACCAGTAATTGACTGAAACACACAATTTGTACTTTGATTCTATCTGTTAAGTAATCAACGATCACAAACCATTTCTTGATAATGTTTTTAATCAGTCAGTTCTTTTTCAAGTGTTTAGAAATAGTTTAATAATAGGCTTTTTATCTGGTGTGAAAGTTTCTGCAAGTTTTTCTTCATTCTTTTCTCTCTTGCTTTCCTTCTACTTCCATAATCATTCTTTGTATTTGTTCTCTTTCCTCTTTCCTCTTTTACTACATGTAAAATTATAATCACAAATTGTTTTTATTTTCTCTTCTTTTTTGTTTCCTCCATTGGATTCCAAATTGGTTTTCATTATGATCTGACCGCAGGGTAGCATGTCCCCTTCATATCTGTCACAAAACTCTCTAATAATGGTTCCAAACCCTTAGTCTAGTAGAAGAATATATCACACCAGGTAACAATTTGCCCAGCATTAGTTGCACTATTATATTCAGAAAGGATCAGATAAACAACTAGCAATAGTTTACAACAAACCTGAAAGTCCATTGAAGAACATGAAAGTTCATAAATGTTGTGGTTTAACCCGGCGGGCAGCCAAACACCACACAGTTGCTCAGTTACTCCCCCAACCTCCAGTGGGATGGGGGAGAGAACCAAAAAAAAAGAAAAAAAAAGTAAAATTCATGGATTGAGATAAACACAGTTTAATAGAACAGAAAAGAAAGGGAAAACAATTATAATAATAATGATGATAGAATATACAAAATAAGTGACACACAATGCAATTGCTCACCACCCTCCAACCTATGCCCAGCGATTGCTGCTACCTGGACCACTCCTCCTAGTTTACATACTGAGCATGACGACATATGGTATGGCCAGTTGGGTTAGCTGTCCTGGCTATGTTCCCTCCCAGCTTCTTGTGCACGTGGCAGAGCATGGAAACGTGAAAAGTCCTTGACTTAGTGTAAACACTACTTAGCAACAACTAAAACATTAGTGTGTTATCAACATTATTCCCACAATAAATCCAAAACACAGCACTATACCAGCTACTAGGAAGAAAATTAACTCTATCCCAGGTGAAACCAGGACAATAATAATAAAAAAANNNAGGGAAAAACAGGACAATAATAATAAAAAAAAAAAAAAAAAAAATTACTGTAATTTTACTTAATATTTAGATAAATATTTCAATCTATTTAATTACAATTATTAAATAATTTACTCGTCTGTATTAGATTCACAGAAAGCAAAATTCAAAAGAAAGGAAATCATAACATCTCTCAATTTTATGCCAGCTGTGACCAAAGTCTAGCCTAGAGCAAACTGACCTCTTTGCAGGTATAAATTGCATTGATAATAGCAACACCTGTCATTCTTCACTTATATGTGAATGTAGATGAAAAAAATACTCCTGATTTGCATTTGTAACTGTCTGATTCTGTTCAAAATTTCTTGGTACAAGGTTATTTTCTCAAGTTTCTGGGACTTATGTAGTTTCTAAGGCCAAAAAAATACTTTCTAAGGCATCATGTTTAAAGACAATCATATATTTTCACACTGATTTTGTTTACACAGGGCTTTTAAAGATAACTAAATATGGTCCTTATAGATATGCTTAAAAGCCCTGTGCTGTCAAAGTTAATGACAGGATGAGAAAGTCAGTTGCAGTTCACTTCAGTGAGGTGACAGAGTGGAAACTAAATGCTTACTAAATAGTTTTTGCTGCATCCTGTCAATAAAGATTATTCAGTTTTTAAGACTTTTAATTCATTTTACAACCTATGCTTTTGGGTTTGTGGGGTTTTTTGGTGTTTTGTTTTTTTTTTTACAGCTTGTGTGTAAAAATAATAGTTAACAGGGAATGTGTTATTTTACAGATCATTGAACAAAAAAGGTAACAAGAGAGGCTGGATTTTGACTATTCAAGAGGAATAAGTACAGATGAAGTATGGACTACAAAAGTACTCAGTGAGATAGACTGAAAACTGGCTGAAATGTGGGCCCAAAGGATTGTGATAAGCAACACAAAGTCCATCTGGAGGCCACATATTCCTGGTGTGTTTCAGGGGCTGATACTGGGGCCAATTCTGTTTAAATTCTTCATTAATGACCTGGGCATTAGGACAAGGTGCACCCTCAGCAAGTTTGCAGATGATATAATACTGGGAGGAGTGGCTGATAGACAAGATGGGCGTGCTGTAACTCAGCAAAAGGTTTATTCAGTGCTTAGATATTCCTCCTGATTATAAGACATTTCTAAAACAATGTTTAGATACATTAGATATAGAAATGACTATTTAGGAATTTATTCCTGTAAAGATGCTCAGGAGGTTGGTCTTCAGTGGACAGATTGATACTAGTTACCTGATACTGTTTATATCTACCACAAAGATTTTAGTATAACACAATAATCTTTTCACAATATTCTACTATATTATTTATTATAGGTTTTAATTCATATTAAGAAGGAAAAAGTGTCATTTATATATATGAACAGACACTTCCACTTGTGCAAGTGTGCGTACATGTGTGTGCACAGAAGACCTGGAGAGCTTTTGACAGACTAGGACTTCTCAAAAATTTGGTAGAAAAATAGTTAGATGAGTGGCTCCCTGTAACTGTTTTCTGCAACTGAATATTAGTTATCAGAGTTTAAATAACTGTAAAATAACAAAATCCCCCATTAAATATTATTTTTCAAACCTGTTTTGGTTTCTGTGGATTTTTTAAAAAAAAATATTTTCTTGTTTGTTTTGTAACTATGCCCAGTAAAGTAGCAAATATACCGATAAAGATATTTGAATGAATTTTAGAAGTCAAAAATAAAAATTAAGTTATAAGTATTTTTATGACATTTCCCAATGTTGTGGAAAAGATAGTTTAAATAATTGCTGTCTGGAGCTAGAAAAATTATGGTTTTCTTTGCTTCCATTAGTAACAGTATAACCTATCCAAAATACAGAAATCAATCAGAACCTACAGGAAAATAACCTTAATACATCTTCTGTATTTTACACTGAAGATTAAAAAAGAACTCAAAATGTTTAAACATATTGGAATTGTACCTATGGTTTTGAAGTAAAGCAAAAATGGTCCGTAAAGATTCCATTAATCTAAATGGTAGGAATATTTGCTTAAGCCAAGATGAGCAGATTGTTAACAGAGTTCAGCAGCAGGGGAGAAGGAATTCAATCAGCTCTGTCTTCACCAGTAGATATATCCAAATTAAAAAGAATAAATTAGATTTTAACCACTGGGGCACGTAGATGTGCTATGTGATGAACACAAACTATAAGAAGAATCTCCCCACATTCTATCTTCTGACAAAATTTTCTTTGGAAATTTGTGTATGACATGCTCATGCACATGCAAAGAATTTTGCCCTGGATTAGATAGCTTGGACAGGTAAAGTAACCATAAAATACAGATGTTGTGGTTTAAC
>VZTQ01013942.1:0-82595 GCA_013400755.1 Pelecanoides urinatrix
TCCCCTTCCCCCTTCGAACCTCACCTGAACTTCAGAAAGTGAAGACATCATTATCCAGGTTTGATGGGAAAAAGATACACACACTGAGAATATCATGCAGCCTCTTATACATGAGGGACATGGGAGATGATTTAAACAGAACTTTTGATAATCCTGCACAAAAATTGCTATGGGCAGATGATCAAGTGCTCAGAAACGAAAAACAATTCTACTTACCTAGGAACTGGAGACGAGTTAACAACATTCTGTGGCCCCCTAATGGGCTCAAGACTCAGTATAACAAAAGTTTACCTTTGTCACTGAGGATGGATGCTTCTGCTGTAATTTTGTCATTTATAAGTATGATGTTTAGTCCTGATGCAATCACCCTATGTCCTCTCTGTAGTCAGTGGAAGAAAATAGGCATCTCCAGGGATGCTAAGATAAGCATCTAAAGCACGACAGCCGAACTGCCCTTAAGAAGCACTTCTCTCCATTGATTGTAAGGGCAGCCTAAAGTAAATAGCTCAAATGTAGATATCAAATTTTATTTCTCTAAATTTCCATCAGAATCTCACCATGGGGAACTAATATTCAGCTAAACATCTTTGCCTTGTCTAAGCCTAATCACATAAAAAGACTGAGCTAATGCTAAAATTTATAAGGATGGCATTTTCTCTGAGATGCCTTCTTACATAAAAGTCTATGAAAAAGGATTATTTTATAGAAAATAACAATCTCTATAAACACAAATATTTATTTATACAAGCTGACTCTATTAAGCATGAAAGTTGCTTGCACACTACAGAACAAAATTTTACCAGAAGTCTTTATGTCTCTGTAGACAAAACTGACCAAAACTGCACTCAACAGAATGTTGTCTTGTCAGCCTGTAACTTGAACGTCTGCCACAGCAGTGTTCAAATGATGCAATTGCTACACTGAAAAAGGTATAGTCTGGAGCGGTTAGGTGGTAAATTGCACAGAAAGAGTCTTTGTCATGGCAGTCATGAAAGACCTCAGAATTTACCTCTTCTAGAATGATTACATTTAAATCCATGATAAGCAATTGTGCTTCTGTGAAAAAACTCATAATCCTGAACTCCAGCCCTTAGCTGGATGTAATTGCTCTCAAAAAGAGTTTATTCCCTGTCATCTCTTTTCTGTGTTTTCACTTTTTTTGAAAGTTAGTCATTCACCACATGCTTACCTCTAATTCGTTGAAATACAAATCTAGAATGGGTTTGTATAAACTGCACATTGTCAGTTGCTAAAGATGAAAAGTGACCACCTTTATAAAAAGTAAACATCCTCTCTGCTCCTTTAACATTTGGGCAAAAATATTTCCAAACTTTAAGGACAGCCTGATATTTAGATACCTAAATGATATAGATCTTAACCTCAAAGCAGCTCCTGTTTATCGTGCAACCCTTTTAGTTTCAGTGGAACTCTATCGTGGGGAAGAGCATTGCCTGCTGTAATCTATCAGCATTAATCAATCACTCAGTGAATTAATCAAAAGCCCAAAAGAGCTAGGGTTAAAATCATATTTCTTCTTGTTGCAAAGAAATCTGAAGTACCTATTCCTAGATAATTCCAGGCAATTTTATCACCAGTTCCCTTGATATAGGCACTTTCTACATCTCCTACAATCCAAGATTTCTTAATTTACTCACCTTAGAGCATACTGAAACCATGGTTAATAATTTAACAGAAAAGCTTAAATTCAATTCATGCATGCACAAAAAAGCATGTATATGGCACAATCCTAATTTTAAAATGGAAAATAAAAAATTCATATGAACTCATAGGAGAAACTGAACCTTGTTATTTTTAGAATTTTTTTAATGAGCACGAACACTTTTTTTCTTTTGATAAGTATCATGAAAAATTGAACATTCCTAATTTCCACTTGTGGTGATTCTTTCATATTAGACATTTATTTACACAAATTACTGGTCTTAAATTGAATTATATTCCTGCAACTCCTCTGCTCATTGAATACTTTTAATCTTTAATAGCAATAGAGCAGCTTTCCATTTACACAACATACCTATATTATGAAATCAGGACAGTAAACCAATATTTTTTTCAGATGGCAGAAAAAAAAAAAGACAGTTGTTTGATATGCATACACATATATAATCTATAACTATACTATACATGAACAGATTAATATTCTTTATTCAAACATACTTTTTAAATATTCACTTTTTAACTTGTCAGATAGATAGGCTACACCTGCTCAAAGAGATGTGAAGTTCCATCTCAGCACAGACATTTAGAAAAATCTTACAATTGCTTATCCTATTATTTTAATTGAAACTTTTGTCCACAATCCATTGCCTTGTATATGAGAACTGCCTCCTTTGCTATCTACAGCAAGACCAGTTGTGTTAGGACTGGTCTGACTGGACCTCTGCATCTGGAGAGCGTTCAGGAATCTGAAATAGTCTGCAAGTTTTTGTATGCCATAGCTGGACTAATTAAAAAGTGTTTATCCTCTCCTTGAAACACAGGATGGGAATATCTTAGCAATAAATTTGATCACAAGTTACCCCACAACAAGGTACGACTGAATTGTTCATCACAGTAAAGCTAGAAATGCCCTGGTTGAAAGAGCTTGACAGCTTAAACATCCAAAAAGATAGTTGGTCCTTAAAATGTTTTCAGTTTTTTCCAATTGTCATGATGATCAACACATTAGCCAGGTTGAGCATGGGCCTCACAAATACAGTTGTGTACTAGATAAAGTGTTTGGGCTGTGATTGGAAGTTAGGTACTTGAAAAATGGAACTGATGTCTCCTAGAATTTAAAGCTATTCTTATGTTGCTGAGGAGAGGAGTTTGATCTGACAGTCCTAGCTCAGACATCAGCAAAATCAGAATTCTTTCAGGAACCTGGGAGTGAACAGAAATGTAATTTTCTTCTGATATGCCACTCTTTCTAGGTTTTTGAAAATTGCTGTTATAATTTGTGTTTTCAGTCTCTGCTGCAGTGACTATCTCTTGTCTTTTCTCCAGCTTTTACATCTGTAACTCATTTTGGTTTATCTGCAACATCTGAAGTAGGTGCCAAGCTAATTAGAGTAAATTAATTTCTAGCTGAAGCTGATTTACCTTGATTTGATGTGCATCTAGCAATAAGGGTTTTTTACAGTAGATCACAGGCACCTGCATTCCACAAGAAATATTTCCTGATGTTGTATATGGTTAGTTAGCTAATATTTTGGCAATGGACATTTGACCTTCATTGAGCTCAAAAATATTATGACATCTTAATAGACTTTATAAATATCTTTCAGAGCTCTGCCACAGGGCTTATGGTAATTGAAACATGTACAACTTTCATAGTGCTGGTCCAAAAAAAATGGTAAACTTCTCAGGTTTAGGAATTTAGTAACTCCATAGTTCGTGGGACTAAGAAGCAAATATACTTTTGTGAGAGACCTAGCTTAAAAAACACACTTAGTATTGTTTTGAAGCTCTATACACCAAACAAGTTGGTTCAAGGAGTGACACACACACAGTTTACATAGTTTACAAAGCCCTTAAAATAAATAGCTCTGATTCCAGGAATCTAAAAGTTAGTTAGTAACTGTTTAAATATTTACAAACATAATTGAATGTTTGATAAAAGTAATCAAATTTTTTGGAAAAAAGATGTTTTTACTCATTCATTTAAATTAAAGACAAGAATATTCATGTTTGCATATTAATCAATCTTGCATTTTACAAGTGCCAAACATAGCTAAAGAAAAGCACTATAAACTTTGCCACAATGTTGTTCTTAGAGTCCTTATTCATACTTTTTTAGGTAAACAGACCACTAACATGTTTTGGATCACCAGCAGTCCTGATAAAATATCCACCAATGTCAGAACTGAGCTACCTTTACCTCAAAGGATTCAGAAGAAAGCTACAATAATAATTCCTAGTCTAGAAAACTGCATTAAGGGACAGACTAGAAGAACTCAATCCTTTTTGTTTATCTGAGAGAATGTGGAGTGGTTACTCTCTTCTATGTTGTATGTGTAACTGAAGAGAACATTTCTGATGGAAGGGTCCTTCGTCTAGCTTGAAAAGGTATGACAGGACCTTTCAGTTGGAGGGTAAAGTGAAATAAATTCAGACAAAGTGTGTATTTTTAATGGTGAAGACTGTTGTCTATCAGCACAACTTGTTAATTCTAGTGATGGCTTCTGCATTACTTGAAGTCTTTAAATAAAGGTGACTGTATAAAAGACATGTTCTGATTAAATCAGGATATGTGGAATTCACGTAGGAATCCTTTAGTGAAAATCTCAGCTTTCTGTTATTCAGGAAAGTCAAAAGAGACTGCTGTAATGACATACTCTGAACTTTAAATTCCCTTCCTCTTTTTTGGTTGAGATTCAGGTTTCATTTGGTGCAAAGAATGATGAGGTCTGCAGCTCTAGAGGAGTATACAGGTTCCTAAATGATCGTATCCAAACCCAAGAAATTTAAAGAATAAGAACATATTGTTTTCTAGAAGGGATTCTAGCAAGAAAATGAAGAAAGGCAAGTCTGATGGCTAAGACAGTTTGTAGGGAAATTTTGTTGCAGATAGTGTTGCCAGTCTTTGAGAAAGAGTTCCTCCACACTGAAGAGATGGAAATAAATCCTTTTTGAAGCTTATACATAACCCAGAAATGTCTTCTTACTTTGCTGCATTTGCACAATGACTGGAGTCCACATACGCAAAGACATCTGAAAAACTGCCACATTCCCTTTATATCAGGTTTGCTGCAGCAGCTTCACCATAAGCACAATCCACTTTTCCAGAGTCTGAGGACCTGGTAACATCTTATATGAACAGTCCTACCAGTGCTGAAATACAACTGATAAGACTATGTTATCCATCATCTTTTGTGGCAAACTCAGGATCACAGCTGCTTAGATAATGTCCTGAAAGCGGTTATTTAGGAATCTGAGGATGATTACCTGCTAGCAGTAGAGAAAATAGAGCTCACAGGGACAAAGGAGACCTAAACTACCCCACTTTAACTTCAAGGAAGAAAATACAGGAATCAATACGTTAGCATTAGTTAGAGTATAGATGAGTCACAGCACTCTGTTCAGACACTTACTGTCCCATTGGCCCCAGCAATGACAGCAAAGTGTGCAACCAGGGTTCCTACCTCTCAGGGCTCGAGAATGCTTCCTGCCAGTATTTAGATGCACTTAACACAGGATGAAGATGAGACTTGTATCTTGAGCTAAAGATCAGTGTGGACTGCCAAAAAATTGCAATATGCTAGGTTTTGGGTCCCTGGACTGCCCCTGAATTCAAAGCTCTTTGGAACCACTTTGGGGCCATTTTGGGACCACAGCCACTGTGTAGTGGTAGCATATGTGGCTTTGGGGCAGATCAATTATCTCTCTTGACTTCTAGGTGAGTAGCAGATCTGGTATCCTACTCCTGGCTCTATTCAATGTGCATAGTCAGTCTACAAGAGTCAGGCAGTCCAGAGCATTCAATAAAATTCAGAGAGATGTTCTGGGAGCATAAGTCACGTTGTCCACAGACTTCGTTGCATGGAATGGTTTAAGGTAAACATATGAGAATTTGAAAGGAAGGATGGCCTTGCCAATGTTTTGACGGTGGAAAATAAGACCTATGTCAATATGAAACCCCTTTGCAATGCCATGGTATTCCTTCAAAGATGCACTGATACCATGAGAGTGATTGTTTTTTGGGGCATCAGACTCTGCTTTGCTGACACTTGCACCAAGATCCCAGGACTTGCATACGACATCCCAGCCTGGGATACTGATGGAATTTGAAAATCCCATTGGTGATGCCTGAAAACTCTCTTCAGTTTTGCCCCAGAGGGACACAACTAAATTTGAGGGCATGCTGCTGGGGATGAACATAACAAATAGCTTCTGGTACTCTGAGCAGAGAGTGAATGCAGCAGGGATCATTGAGCTGAGTCTTCCCAGGAACCAGTCATAGGTGGGTATCTTCCCTTCTCCCTCATGTGTTTGTGTAACTTCATGAAACCCTCTCAAATATGATGGTTTGACTTGACAAATATGATGGTATGATTACACACTTAACCAACTTGCACAGCACTTTTACCCAGTAATATAAGCAATGCTAAATAGAGAATGTTCTATTTTCTATCTTTGCTAAAACTTATCATTCATCGTTAGTTTGTTAACAGCAAGCTGGCAGGGAGCTGGTCAAAAGCTTTTAAAGGGTGAAGTAAAAGATATCAAATAGTTAATATAAACTTTTCCTTTGTCCTTTGCTCTGTTGTCATGATCAAACTGGTACATTTTTGAGGCATAAGTGACCTTTGGAGAAGTTACTGTTTTTTGGTTACTATTACGTTGTATAACTTTTCTGTTTAACTTAATTTACTTGTAGTTTAAGTAATTTTTCCTAATCTGTCATTCCCATTCTCACACTTGATGCAATAAGGATATATCAGCTTGTTAATATATTACTTCAGGCAGTTAAAAAACCAGGATAGATATTTTGGACAAGAGCTTAGGCATACCAATACCAATATTAAATTTCTTCAGAACTCTGAATCTTAGAAAACACCATAATGATATTCACCCACCAGCTTACTTCAGAGTTTCCTCTTTTGTTGCTTTAGTTTCTGAGTTACCTCATATCCACTGCACAATAATAGAAGATCTGGGATAAATATCTCCCACCAGCTTTTAAAAATATCCAGTTAAACATGTTGATGTCTAAACAATATCCGTATTCCCTTTATAAACTAGCAGTGCTAAACTAGGAGGAGCAGTAAGCCAATGAATACACTTCTGGTACACTTAAAGTATTTCATATTCAGCTGTTTTCCAAGTTATTAGCTTTTTAAAATTCAGAATTTATATTTTACCTGTTGTAGTTGATAGTTTAAAAACCAATTAGACAGTATTTGGGTTTGATTGAATAGCATTTTCTGAACTGAATATTTTTGTGCTTGGAATAATCTGCCTTTTTTTTTTTCTTTTGAATACTTCACTCACTGTTGATAGTTCTTGTACAGCTGTAAATTACTTACTGGAGAACAGACAATTTTCAAGTGCTGTTAGAATGTGTTTTTAGTAACTGTATTTTCTAGTTTACTTTTATCGTGTGAAGATGAATTGGAAATGGAGAACTAAAGAGGCACTAACAAAGCAGACTAACGTGGCTGAAGTTAGGCTCTCCATTACCCTAGTATTTATGAATTATATGGATGAAACTTGGCAATCCATACTGGAAATTGTCATGATCAGTCAGGCCTTGTTATAATGTATTCAGAGTTGAAGGTATATTGACACTCGTATCAGAGCAAACAAAAAGCTTTCACTAAACTTGGTGGTTATTGTTTAATATTGACCATATTGTTGGCAGGCAAACTGAAACTGGAGTCTCACTGGCAAGTGTAGCAAAACATACAGCAAGTTTTTTGTACTTTCTTTTAGTATTTCACAAAATATTTCCCAAAATATTTTCCCAGACCTTCCCCATTTGAAAGAAACTTCTCTTTATGTGCCCAGAAATTCTAGTTTGCTGCAATAAGATATTGCTTCTGCTGATGCAGTATTTGGGGGAACCTTTCAAAATATCTACTACTTTTTCTGAAGTTTTGAATGCTAACACTGTTAAGTGGCCTCAGCTGAGGTACAGTAAGTTCACTGAATCTGACATCCATGTCCAGAAGTTTAATATTTAAGGTAGTAGTCAAATAGCATATGATATCAGTCACAGAGTACAAAGCACAGAGCAAAGTGGAGTACCATGTCAGTGTCACAGTGTGATGAGCAGACAAAAGATATAGGAATAAGGGGGTGAGGTCATAATAAAAAAATCTCCTAACCACTTTCCTGCTGCAGCAGGCCATGGAAGTGCTTGAATTCCCTCATTAAGTTACTCTAGGTACATAGATCATAACTTTACTTCCAGTGGCAGCTTAGGCCAACTAAAGCTGTAATTTTCTCCTCCCTGTTCTTGACTAGAGTTTCTGTCCTCATGCTGTGCTGCTTCTCTGCCAAAACAAGTGTTTGTGTGCCCACACAAGGTGAAATGGATTGAGAAACTGCTCTGGCTCCTAGTTATGCATTGAGTCCTGGTCTGGTTTACCATCTGACAGGCATTTGCACCAGCATGATGGAGTAGGCAGCATGGGGCAAGGACAAATGGCCAAGGGTGGGAGTTGATGAAGCAAGAGAGAAAGTGTGGGGGTGAACAATGAGAACCAGCAGTTTTGTGAAAGACTCTTTTATGATCTACATCCTAAGATGCTGTCACAAGACCACCACATCTTGACCTCATCGGAAGAAAATGCTGCTGGCGCTATATGAGCTATATGTTCCTTTGCTTGTTTCACTGTCAGGATCCAGTGAAATAGATGTCCTCTGAAAATGCCGAGTGGACAGAGTATTACAGAAAACAGCTCCAAAGGAGCTGCTTGTTTCCTTTTACCTCACTCCAATTAGCACTCAGCTGAGATGTGGAGGACCAAGATGGAGGATGTTCTCTGCTTAACATAGAGTGATGGGGTAGAAGAGGTTATGTGTTTCATATTCTCTTTTTGCTACTGCTGAAGAATAATTTAAATGTTGCTATACTGGGGACTTTAGCCTGATTCTCAAGTGTGTATTCTAGTAACCTGACATACAGAATTCATATGTTGCCTTGATCTCTGGCACAGATAATACTTACTTTGTATGTAGGCCTAGTGCCAACCAAGAAGAGTGAATGAGTAGGTGCCTGCTTAGGCTTATGAGAATTTCTGGTCCCTGATGTGGATCAGATGAAATCAGAAGTGGATCAGGTGTACCAGCAACCTGGACCTTCCACATTCTGAGACCTTGGCGCTCATGGTAGGGAGGTAGTCCCCACACAACACTGTCTGTATGAGAAATACTTGACACCTAATGCAAGAAATCTGTTCACAATTGCAACTGTCAAGGAAATAAATGAAATTGAGGCTCTCAGATCTGAAGTCTTGCCTAGTGACTGGTTTAGCTGGCTCCACCTTCATTGTGTCAGGTGAAATAGAGCTTACCATTCAACTCTTCTCAGACATTACAGTAGGGAGCCTGGGGATCAAATCCAGAGTTATATACAGGCACAATGAGACTGTGCCACAACAACTGAAAGTTAGGTGCCTAGCTCTAGGACATTATTTCAGAGTTGTCAAAGAGAGAACAGAGAAGTTTTACTCACCTAAGCTGGGATTCATACTATCCAGCACACTCAGTACAGTTTTTCCAAAACAGCCCATATGAAATTTTAGCAGTTCAGTCCATCCTCCCTTGGCTGCTTTGGTTATATATCTGACATATGATGCGTGGAATGCAAAAACAGTCCCAAGAGAAAGTTTTTTGTGGGGTTTTTCTTTTCCCATTTTCTAGCTGTTTTGAAATGAACCTCTCTATAGCACTTGGTGTCCTCTGGGCAATCCTGGCAAATCAAATCCTTCAGTGGACGTTGTGACAGGCTTACCTTTGGACAGGCATGCCTAGGCAGACTATCTCACACTGATGTGCGCACCAAGCACCAACATTTAGAAATTATAATGTTAATCACAATTCTCCATCCACCTGATATGTGTGGTAGCAATACAAAGCCCTGAAAGCACTTCTAATAAACCCCTCCTAAATTTTACCTTTCCATGCCCATTCCTGTCTCCTTCCCACTCTTATGTTGGATGGTGTAGCTGGGGTTAGAGATATCTCCATGCTTTACACTGCAGGCGACTGGTATCACTCAGGGAAAATTCCCTAGGGAAAATGTCTAGTCACTGAACACATTTTGTATCAGTTACTTTTGTGTAAAGTCTGCTAAGCAGACTTTGCTAAGACAGCTCTAGGAGCTATGGAGATACTTAACCCAGTTAGGAAATAGTAAATCAATTGATTTCAAAGGGACTTAGTTTGAACTACTTACAAGAATAAGTTCTCCTTAATGTCAATAACAGTTGCAAAAGTGAGCTCTAAATTTACAAATGTTCAATAGCTGCCTTAATAAGACAATTTCTTGGTCTGTTCAGCTCTGATTAAGAGCTCCAGGAAGTAAACAGCAAAGAGAACTTGTTGGTAATATCCTGCTGAACATGTTTTACCAATAGAAAATCCTTTTTTGTTCCTTCCTGAACCGAAATTTTTTATACACTCTGATATACCAACTTGATACAAAAATGACAGTTATTTGATCTTCCCAGGAAGATACTTGTCAATGTTCTTGTAGATGAGCTGGGTTATAGGCAGAAGGCAGAAGATCCCAACCACCTGCCTCTGGCATCTCTTTCCCCCTCCAAGTCTGGCTGCAGGAGGAACAAGACACCTGTGGCATTTTTTTGGTGTCCTGACTCAACATGTTTTTTTTCTTCCAGAAAATGTAACATTTTTCACAGGCTAGGATTTCCATTTTATATCTCACACAGGAGCAAAAAAGGAACATTTCTGTTGTAGCATCTGTTACTATAATGATCATTTAGGTCGGAAATTATATGCAAGGCTCACATGTTTTATGTAATATTGTAGAAATTCATGAACTGGTCATCCTTATTATGATTTTAGCTTTACTTACCCACATGCAACTCAACAATCCTAGCTCGGGCCAGAAAATTCAAACAGTAGAACAGCACTTGAACTTAATAGTTAGCAACACAGAATCACTGATTGTCCCACTGAATTTTTAGTTTCAGCCTCACTTATATTTCCTTCCATACTCCTCAGAGTTAAAATCCCACTTAACATAGTTAGAAACGTTTTTGTGTGCATGGGAATTAGGTAGTGACAATGCTCAGTTAAAATTCACCCTACTGCTGCAATGAAGACAAAACCCAGGGGAGGAAAAGAAAAATAAAAGAAAAAAGAAAAAAAAAAAAAAGAAAAGCAGTTTGCAGGGTCAGAAGATTTAATAAATTGCTCTTTCCTGCTTATCTTAGCATGAGCTGGTATGGGAAAGTTGAATGGCATTTTATTGATTCTAGCCTTTAGTTTCAAACAGAATAATTGATATTATATTGATATTCTCATATGTAACTACTGTTTAATGCCATGATCCTATTTATTAATGTACTTGTCGTAATAAAGCATTTTTAAAGGAAAAAAATCATTTATCTAAGTAAGGAAAGGTAAGCTAAAACCTATGCAATTATTCACCTTTTGATCTTTAAGAACCTTATTTTCTAAAGAGAATGAATGAGTGCTGTTTAGTTCAGTGAGTGCTTTTGGTTCAGCTAAACTCAAACCTTTGAAAGAGATGCTATGCATAAATAAAGCAAACAAACAATAGAATGGCTGATTTTCACAGCAGTGGAATTTTGTCAATGGACTGAAGCTTACTGTTATTAAACAATAATTAAGTGCTTGAAGCATAATCTTTTACACTTGCTAATCTTGGTGACTGTTTACATGCTACTGTTTGTTAAATGGCAAAGTTTATTGATTTGGCAAATTCAGTACCAATTGTATATTTTTATTCAGTCTGTGTTCCTACATGCAGTTCAGCATTTTTAAATGTCAATCGCCAAGTATTATTGATCTGTAATTAAAAGTGCAGAGAAAAATTAGCATACTAGAAGTTTATGGTCATTAGTACAAGTACTGTTAGGCAATTATTTAGCTTGCTTTAACATCTCTTTTTTTTCAGTTATTGACATACAGTACAATACTCACCTGCACACTTTTATTTTGTTAAAAAGGCACGTTGAATAGTTACCAAACAGTGGCCTTTTACAGGGTTTCTGACATCAGCACTTTGTGGAATTATCTAAAAATCTTTCCTCTGAAGGGTTTTCTTAAATGGAAGAATATTAAAGTAAAAAATAAATAGCAAGTGCTACAGGTATACTTACTATCTAGAAACACTCATTGTCTAAAATCAGAAATTGCTTTTCCCGTACGAATAGAGATGAGAAAAAAAATCAGATTGGACTTTTCTTTCTAGCTTGGTATGTAGATGCATTGATGAAGTACATACTATGTAGCATGAATCTATTTTTTTCCCTAATAATACTTTTTTCTTCCTTAGGTACAGCATATGTTCTTTGAAAATGCTCTAACATGGATTGTTTTCTTTCTGGGTCATCTCAAGATCAGGTGAATAATAGCTGGAGGTGACCGGCAACTCTTCAGTGGCCTGAACAAAAGGCCTTCCACATCCAAGTCCAGTTTCTGGTAATTAGCACAAATTGGTGACCTTGCCGCTGCTTCAACAGAGGGGCTGAGTAACTTGAAGAGAGGACCTGCTAGGACGAGAGGAGGAAGAGTGTGCAGCAGCTGCTGCTATCATGCTGTCTCCTACATGAACAAATGAGAGATGGGTTCCCAGGCCCTTGCCCCGCCTCCTTCTATGAATATTCATTCACTGCTATGCACACGTACTGTGCAATACCAACTCACTGATGTCTAAGAATAATTTGGAGTATATGTAGACACTTGTAAAGTTGCCTGCTGGTTTTTTGGTTTGTTGTTTTTTTGTTTGTTTGTTTGTTTGTTTGTTTGTTTTCCTTCAGGTATGTATCTCATAGTTCTCAGATACTGGCAACAACCCATTTTATATGGATTTTAAATTGAGAAATGACAATTGTTGAGCTTCAAATCAGTTCATCATCAAGCTGCATTGCCTGGAAATGCCTGCTGGTCCCATGCCTCTCCCATGCAGCAGTTTCCCTGGCGTGACTGTGTGTCCCACCATGTTTCTGAGAAGCTTTCCATAGCCTGGGCTGTAGCAGCCAACAGGAAGGTTATAAGGCTCAGAATATCACATTAAAAGATGCAGTCTGCCCATTGTGCCTGCCCTTAGAAGAGGCTACAGCTTTCCTGAACATAAGTGACTTTTTCCGTGAGGCAGTGGGCCAGCATAGGAAATGCAGTTTAGAACTGCTCTGATTTGGTTCCCCCAGATCACTTCAGTTCCGCTCAACTCTATTATGTAACTGCTATGGAAACAAATAAATGAGAATTTCAATTTTTGCTGACAGGACATCCTGGGTACTTTCGTTTCTTTGTTTTCTAGTGGCCTCTGAGTTTTGGGGCATAATTCTAATTTACAGGAGATATCTGGTGAAATATTCCAGCAGTAAAAACATGGAGCCTTTTAATTCTACAAGAACTTCATGAGGAGTCTCATAAGAGTCATGATACAAGAGTCAAACTTGAGACTGATGCACAATCTTTTTTCCCATTGTTAAGAACTTGGGATGCTTCTGCTGAAACCTCACCTGGACATTATAAAAATACTTCTAGAGAAAAATAAATGCCTCACCCTCTTAGTTACAAGTTTGCAAGGAAATTATAAGGAATTACAAGGAAAACTTAGAAAGATGGAGCTTAAAACTCAAGAAAAAATAAAAACAAACATATAACCATGTTTTAAACAACTACTTTGTTAAAACTAATCTCATGACTGCTGTGGCCCAACAACATGTTATCAAGCATGTTAGTGGTGAGGAGAGAGACATGTACAATGTGTTACTGTTCCAAAATTGAAAGCCGCCTCAACCTGACTTTATTTTTATCCACAATATGCAAACAGCACAATACTTTTATGCAGTAAACATGTGCTAGGAAGATAGTACTATCTTTGCTCAAATGCAGAATTCCCTAAAGTCTGTTTCCTTCCCCCCATGTTACTCTAAACTATGGATAGTGTTTTGGTACTTTTTGGAAAGAATACAAATTGGTTTTTTTTGGAGACCATTTCACTAACAGAAGACACCCTTCAGGTTTCTGGAAAAATTCAAAGATCAGCTAATCATAAGGAATTACATTCATATGCCATGCCTATTTCTTGCTTTGTACTAGGATTTTCATGCAAGGGTTATCTGTAGTTGATTAATTTACAGAAATTGATTAGTACTGTATAATGTTTATAGCACAGCACTTTCTGTCCTTGTTCTCTATCAGAATTGTGTCCAGAGGCTATATGAGTTTCAGAGCATGATATTTACAATCAGTTAAGCTAAATAAAAATATCTTTTCAGATTGAAAATTAAAAGTTATAAAACCCAAGCAACTCCCAAGCTTGTTAGTATGGACAGGGAACCATTAAACAGTGAATTGAAAATCTCTGAAACTTTTAAAAACTGAAAAATTAAATAAAATATTTGGCCAAAAAATGAAGTCAACACAATTATATGTGATACCAACACCGAACTTTCAGTTCTTCTTTTCTGATAGCTATAGAAAAATACTAGAAAAATATTTTGAAAATACTTATTTTGAAAGTTTAGTTGTGAAACAAAAGATTGTGCAAGCTATGAAGTGTGAAATTATTTTTTTGAAGTGTAGGGTCTTATTCATTCAGGAATCAGAGCCTTTTTTTAGTCCTAGTGTAGAATCAGCTAAAATGCAAATATCTTGTTTTGCCTTGACAGGAACATTTGCCAAGTGTAATTAATATTTTTGAAATATAAATTTTGGTCAAAGATAGAGATTTTAGATTTTTTTCGCTGAAAACAGAAAGTAGGTAAAAATACAGTTTCATTAATGTGAAGATAGTGGTTGTTTGTCTATCTCTGTCGACAGTATTGAAAGTAGCAGTGCAGTTTCTGTAACAGCATCACACCTTGTCATCCCTTTTTTGGTGACTGGTAATTTTAGCATTAAGTCAGTTGGTTTTGATTGAAACTTAGAGAAATCAGGGCAAGAGTCTCTGTGAAATTTTCACACAACTTTTGCTTTTGTGCAGAATAAATATTTCCTCTGATGCACATAGTAAATCTAATATACTACACAAGTACCATGGATGAATGTGGGCCAGAGTCACCAGGAGATTCCTGATCCATGGCATGCAGCATTGAAGATCTTTCATACTTAGCTTAATTTAACATTATGTCTGGAACAGTTACTGGCTCACTTTTAACCATTCAATGGCAATGCCATATGGAGAAGGACTGGAAAATAATGTCAGAGTAGAACTCCTGGCCCCAAATACATTCACCTACCTAAACCAGTTCCTGGGTTGAGACATCCCTTTAGGACAGCATGACTACTACATGTAGGAAGTGCCATTCCCTACACAGACTTTTTAACTCGTGCATTGAAAACTTACTTCTTCAGATCAGTGCGTAACATACTGCATTTTATCAACATACAAATCTTTGAAATACTGTAAAATAATACTAAAATATGACACTGTAATATTTTTTAGGGTTTGGAATTCAGAGGTATTTTTCCAGCTTTTGTAACATGCATAAAGTAACATTTAGTGGTAAGGCATGCACAATAAATTGCTGCTCCAAAATCCCAAAGTGCCTAAATCAATTTTTTTTAACCCACAGTATTCTAACTGTACAATATGGTTATGTAGCAGATAATTTCAGATCACATTATATTCTATTTCCTTTCCTTGAGCAGCATTATAAAAAAAATACCTCAATGTTGTGATGTTAGAGGTTTTTGTAAAGCCTTTTGAACAATACTCTGTTACTTTGGTAAAATACACACACATGCACATACACACACACACAAAATATAACCATAAGCATTTCCACTGTAATACTAAGCTTTCCATAGACTTTCCAACTTGTCTGGTCTTCTGGTCGATTGGGTTTTCAACTCTGTTATCTGCTAGGTGTTTGATGGAGTGGTCCAGATAACAGAGGAGAGAGCAAAGGAAAAAGCATTTTTTGAAGATCAGAAGTGTCTGTTCATTTTGTTATCTGACCCTATCTGTTGTCATAGTAACAGGCTTCTTTTAACCTCTGCCATCAGATGATTTGTCTCTATCTGCTATGAATTCTGCTTTGACTGAGTAGCTGTTGGGAAGGTATAAAGTGGGTACCATGTTTTCCAGTTTCCTACTGCAATGTTAAGAAGTGAAAGACAGCAGATGTATTCTATTTTCCTAGTGGGTTGTTTAATATTCCCTTTTTCAGAACTGCCATCTTAATTTGACCAAATAGAAAAAACTTCCAAAAAGGTCATATAGTAGTCTAGTTCTAGGACTGATAGGATAGAAGTGAAAATCCAGGACCAAATCCCGAGAGGAATAGCGCAATTCCTGTTTAAGGCTGCAGAGCCTGAAGTTACTCATTAAATGCTCATTGCCTCCTCACAAAAGCAGAAGCAGGTTGTGAATGGCTTAGTCACAAAGGGGTCCAGAAGAACCTTATTCTGTGTCGGGTGTGCATAATGGCGGGTCACAGTAGTAGTTCCTATTTGCATGGACTATTAATTCTCTCCTCCCTTGGGTGACTTAATCATCATCCAACATATGGAAGAAGAACTCAAGATTGTAGAACTTGAACAGAGTCATCATACCTGGGTGTCTGCCTTTGCAGAAATCACAACATATTGCTCCTTTCAAAAATAGAACAAACTGATCAGTTCCACCTAAAAATTAGAATTTTTTTTTTCCTTTTTTCCCTCTCAATTTCCTCTGCTGAAAGGCTGTTCCAGAATCTCATCGTCATCACCAATAGGCAACCCTTCACCATGCTATTTGTATTAGGTTCTCTGCCAAGTTATATCAGTCCCTTCTTGTAAGATGGACTCTGAAGCCAAAGCAGAGATCTGTGCCACTTAGAAATTATAACTATTAATCAGTATATAATTAATACTGGTTAGTTAAATATAACCATACTAAAATATTTAAACAACAACAGTATACAAATATTTTGCAAAATTATGATGGCATAGCCAGACACAATGTATAAGCATTTTACATAAGTTTGTGAATAATGTGACCATCAAAGGGGAAAAGATGTGTGTAGTTGCAGGCAAGAAGCACGCACGTAACAAAAAGCTGGACGACAAAGAACAAGCACGTGGGCTAGCTGAGGACAACCCCTTTTGGGAGGGGGGGAAATAGCATTAAAAATCAGGGAAAAGCAAGGAAAATTGAAGAAGAAAGAAAACAAGTCCATTTCTTTTCCAACTTCACTCCCAAAAGAGCTCTTGAGCCTGATCACCTTGTAATTGTGCATACACACAGCTAATTTGTACACTTACAGCTAAGGATATAAATGTTAAGAATGGACAATTATCCATATGTAATGAAAAGAATTAAAAATGTGTAAAAATTGTTAGCAAAAAGTGTGTTATTACTGAAAGAATTTGGTAAAGTTTTGTTCTACCTTTTAAAACTGGCCTCATTTATTACTCATGTCAAAGTGGTCTCTAATACATGGATTTATAGATATAGATATATAGATATTCAGTTGCAATAACTCTCCATTCTTCCCATCATTATAGCAAATTTTTGCTTCCATTGACTTTATCTTTCTGTAGCACACATGACTAAAAAGTATTTTCTGCAACTGTCTCCTCAGTTTATAGACATAATTTCTATGACTTATCTCCAGCTCCACAAAATTTCAAAGCTCTGGATTCACTACCTATGAATTACTTTCCATACTCCAGGCCACAGATTCTCAGTCAGTCTAAATGGCTGAAAGTTTTGAGCATTTTTTTCTCTGTAGGCTATGGTAGGAGCTAAAGAAGTATCATTCTTAACTAATAATGAGATGCACGTGTTTGATACTCCTCTAATAGGGAATAATTATCTATAGATTCTTGATCAGTTCTGAAAGTGTGAAACTCTAAATAGGAAGAACTCATTTTTATATTAAAAATATAAAAACTTTAAAAGATGGCTGAGTTAGCTGCTAGACCGAATTGTAAGTTAGCGATTTATTAATGGTTGTTAAACCCAATTATTTAAATGGATCTAAACAAGCTGTAGTCAAATGACTTGTCAAAACACATGGAAATGATAAATGAGCCTGTGAAGATTAGGCCTACTATTCACAGTGATGTTTTTAGTAACATGAAAACCTAGCAGATTTATCAGACTGGTTTCCTGAAGAAATGTTTTATGAAGTCAGGGGATCTAAGCATCTGTCTAATGTCTTTTGAAATTGTTAGCAAATTTCTAGCAAGTTTGGTACAAGAATAGAGATTTCAAAAAATAAGAAGTTTCCACAGGCTTTGAGGTGGCTGAATGGAGAAGGGCCTGCAGAAATAAAAGATGTACCATGATTTCCAATATTAGAATCAGAAGATCCACGTGGAAATGTGTTATGGAGGCATTAATCCATTAGACATGGAGCAATTCAACCACAAAACAAAAGTCACAAGAAACCAGGCTTCCTAACTTCTGTAGTTCATATAACGGTTACAGCTGCTATTGATACTTGCAGTTGTGAAAAATTCCTGATTTAGGAAAAGATGCCGGCAGTGAAACACCCCTGGGCTGTCAGATGGCTGGGCTGTGATTGTACTATGTGCAGCTGACAGCTGAGAGGTTCCTGAGGGATGTGCAGCAGGGAGGAGGCTTGCAGATCTGCTAAGAATAATTGGCAAAAGCGAGAAATTTGTTCTGTTATGCAATATATACATGGCAAGAGAAAGAAGGTTTTTACAACCTCAGATTGATTACTCTAAGCAGAGGAGTTTCTTGAGCTAGATATGCATTTGAGTGGGGCTTTCTGCCAGTGAGGGCCTTTGGTATCAAGCAAGGTTGAGAGACAACCTGTGGCTAGCTCTCCAGAGAGCACCAGCTTTCCCAAACACAGGACAGACCACTACCAGTTAACATTTCACAAAACACTAGCTGATCAGAATTGTAAAAGTAGCTTTTTTTAATCACTGGACGTGATGACGTAGATGATTAACAGTATTATTATTTTTAACCAACAGGAAATTTGTGATGAGAAATGAGTGCTTTGAGTGGGTTTACAATAGTTACTGGGAATCCACGTGGGAAACTTGCCAGAGAAGCTGTTCTTCATTTGCTAAGAATAGATTTTAAATAGTTAAGTGGTAGGCTTTCTTAAGACATAGGCACCCATGTATTTTGGGTGTCAGAAGTTAATGGGTGGATTTCAACTTGGCTCGTATTGATGTTAGAAAGGATTTTACATCTGTATTTATATGATGGCTGCTCACTCAATATTAACCTGGGTGTCTGATTTTACTTTGATAATTGATCAAAATTATCACTTTGATAGTTTTGTTCCTAGAATTCTTGTGTTTCATTGAATATTTGCTATTTGGTAATGTATTCTAGCAGTACCAGTATTTTCTCCTGTTGGGGAGATACCTGTAGCTTTGTGGTGGGTACCTGTTCTGTTCAAAGAGGCTGCCTGCAAATCCCACCTGGTCTTGTGATACATGATATCACGAGCTTTCTGGACTGACCTTGAACTACACTATTTGCCTGACATCAGCCACATGATAATGTGACATGGACAGATGTACAATGACAGCTGGAGTGTGTGCTCGGTCACTAACTGCTGTAGGTAAGTGTGCAGCTAGGACTGTCCTGAGAGGCTGCAGAGACCCAGATTTTCCTGTGACTTATCTAAGGCCCTGCCTCGCCATAGGGATGGAAGGTGAGATCAGGTTCTAGCATCTGTGGAGATGCTAGAAGTATAGTGGAGACACACTCTTTTGGATGAAGCAGAAACATCTACTACTCGTGCCTCCAATTTTCTACCTCACCAGCATAATTATTACTGGAAGATAAAGTTTTGATTTAGGACTATGGATCCCAATTCAGCAAATGACTTATACATGTGTTTAAGTTTAAGAATGCAGATAGTTCCATTGTGGTTTATGGAACTAGCCATGTGCTTGGAATTATGCATGTGCATAAATGTCAGGATTGCTGCCTAAGGACATAATTTACCAGTAATCTGTAGGAAAAAGAAATGTCTTCTACAGAGGGCAGCTATTTCTTTCAGATATGCCTACATGGGATATTGTTTTTACAATCATTTTTAGATGAGTTACTTTTTAAAAATCCTGGTTCATGAAATTTTCTTTTGAATGTTTTATGGATATATCTTCCTTTTTTATTGAGGTATTTTCTGGCGAGAATTTTAAAGTAGTTTTCAAAAGCTAGTCAGACCCAGCTTCTTCTCTTTAGAGCAGGCGCGGGTGGGCTTGGTTCCTTTAGATCTGCAAACTGGGGAATCTACAGGCAGGTCAGATCTCAGGAGAGGAGTTTGTCATATGGAAATGTTTAACAGTCCAGCTTACATTCTGTATAGTCTCTCTTTTATCTTTTCAGGGTTTGAACATGATCCTTTCAAAGCCAGATAACCCAGAAAAATCCTCACAACTGCTTTGCTCACTCCCTGATTCCTATAATCACAGCCCAGGAAGAATAGGTTACTATGACAATATCGTTGCAATAGTTTTGTAAAGTGTTTTTAAAATTTTTTCAAGTTCCTTTCAATGCTCAAGTCCCTTTCTGTTCTGCAAAATGATACTTTCTGTCATTTTACTTATGCTACAATCAAGAAACAAAGGAACTAGAAAAAATACTTTGCTATATGAACAAGCATTGCCTCTCAGTATTTACGTAAGCAGAGGAGCATTGTCAGAGACACCCATTTAGAAAACCTCTTCAGGTACATGTCCAGCTATATGCTACTGAAATATCTGTAGACAACTTTTGTTTGTTCCCAAATGTCTAATATAACATGAGGGTCATGTTGTTGTGTCCCTTTGTTACACTGATAAGATCATCAACAGGGACTACAAACATTGATCCTCTCTTCCAATTAATTTGTGCTTTTGAAAACATTATGATTATTAGCAAGTGTCTTCAATAATCATGAGGTAGAAGAGAGAGAACCACCAGGCAACAAATACCAGAAGTCGGGGCCAAAACTTTGATGACTTCTTACGTCTATGTCATCAATGTTTCTTTTCATATATTTTTATGAATTATGGTAATGGTATCATATGTAAGAAGTAAGACCATGGATAAATTGATGCAATTTAAGGTTTTGATTTTTGATTTTTTGTATCCTTATGTTCATAAGGTCATAGGATAATTTGTTGTAATGTTGTAAAAGTCGTCAGGAGGTCTACAGTCCAACCTCTTGATCAAAGCAGGGTAAGCTACAAGGTCAGGCCAGGTTTCTCAGGGCTTTTTCCACTCTGGTCTTGAAAATCCTCCACAAATGGAGACTGATCAACCTCTCTGGGCAACCTGTTGCAATGCTGGACTGTCCTCATGTCCTGAAAGTCTCATCAAATTTGCACAAGTCTCTGGAACCGAGATTCCTCTTCCTATCCCCAGTTTCACCCCTAGATTTTTAGCCTGACTCTGCCTTACTTACTGATGTGAGGGTACAAGTTCTGATCCAGAAAAACTCTTGGGCACCAGTTCAATGAAGTAAATGGGACTTGTCTCATGCTTGAAATTCAGCATCTGCTTCATGCTTTGCTATCTCAGGGTCTAATCCTGAATGGTAAAGCTGCATGGTGCAGGGAACATTTTGCAGATACTGTCTACAATGATTAATTGTTTTTAAACATTTCACTCGTGAAGGTGGCTGCGTTACTAGGGTTGCTACAACTTTCTCAACTCAAGGCAAAATTCCAGGTTGAAAGGCGTGCATTAATGTTAGATTGATATAAGGGGAGAAGAATATGTCTACCTGCAAGTAAACAAAGGATTGTGCAGAGATAATTTGCAATTCCATGCATATTTTTGAAAATATTTTGCAAATAGTTCTCTGGTAATAAATGCTGCTGAGAAGCTAGTGGAGTGTTACCCTGGCAAAACTGTATTGTTTCTATTCAGAGCTCAGATGGGGACAATGTAGTATAACCCTTGTTTCTACCTTGATAGTAATCAAGTCAAAGTAACATTCTAAAGTTGGCTCATAGTGAAGACATTTTCTTTTGCATACTCATAATTGATTACAGGATGTATAAAATGCAATATATAAAATATAACACAATATAAGAAGTGTTTGGAAACAGTACAACATATTTTAGTTTATACCAAGACCTCAACATCCCTGATGAAGAAGCAGACAGAAAGAGGTAAAGGACTCACTCTATCTGGTGACCAACCTTCTGCTATTGGCAGAATTTTGATTTTTGGAAAGAGTCACTGGCCTTCACAAACCATATCTTCCCCTATCTTTTTCCAGGCAATAAGTACCTTATCAGGATGATCAAAAATCCTCTATCATCTGATTTTTTTCATCTTTTGCACTTTTTCTTTTGATTTATTTTACTGAGCAACACAAGAAGTTACCAGAAATGCTACTTTTGCTGTAACACCACGGCAAGCTGGTGCTAAGCTTGGCCAGATATCTGCTAAGGAGAAAATGGAGGTGGAAACCACCATTTGTACCATGCCCAGATAACTTGTAAGGTAAGCAAGGGAGCTGGAATCTGGGTGTCTGGTAGATACAGGGAGATCAAGGCATGTGGGAAAAAGGGCCGGAAACATATGGGGTGCAGAGACCACATGGGGAGTGGGAGAGCTGGCAGGACAGCTGGTCCCCAGATGATGCTGAGATCAAATGACTGAGTACTTCAGCATGGCTTAAATAGTTAGGAAGTGTGGAGATGGAACTCTCCCTCATACACAAGAATGTGCTTGTATGAGGGAGAGCTTATTGCTGCTCTAATTAAGTCTCCTTCCCTGAGCACGAGTATCAGAAGAAACCCAAAGTCATTGAGATGGTTTCCCCATAAAGATCAGGATTTCCTCAACCAACTTATAAAAGTCTCTGAAATCTCCTAATCCTTGGAGAAACCATGCAGTTTACAGGCTATGAACCTGTAGCTCATATTGGATTTACTCACTCCGTCAAAACAAGTTTAGCTAGTGTATCTGTTGTATCACTGAAGACACGCAACAGTGTGGACTTTATCGCACTCTAGTAAGCCAGGGACTTTGCAGAAGCTGTGCACTATGCTGCTGCTGCTTCATTTCTCTTGCTCTGGTTTGTGACCTGTGCCTGTGATTTCTCTGTGAATATGATTGCTTGTATATGCTTACATATACCATAATCACACCTTTATTATGTTACAAAGGCAATGGAGGAGGTACAGTTGTGAGCTACTCTGTTTCAGCCCACGGTGGCTTATAGAGTTTGTTGCTTTTAATAAAAACTGCTGCAGCTTGTTTAGGCTTAAATATTGACTAGTTCTGGTTGTTTTTTTCAAAGGCAAACTTATTCAGAAGTTCTGAAGAGAAAATCACGCTCTACATGAGGTAGAAATCTCACTTTCCTCCTCTTCCTAGTATGGTCTTTTAAAATCTGCTGTTAGTATTTGGGATCATAGAAATAATTCCTGTACCAAATGTACTCAGTGAAAAAGACAAAGCAAACAGATATTGCTCATAAGGGAAAACTAGAGCTTGCACAAAGTGATCAAGCTGGAGATTTGCCTCTCAAGTGTATAATAGACCACCCCTCGTTCCCTCTTAAACTTACTATTATTAGTCAGCTAATGGTTTGTAGGCACCGTAGTTGCTGAAAATGGGTATTTCAGAAAGATCTGAAATCACATTGTAGGTTAGGTGTCCCTCTAAGCATTAGACTGTGAAATTAAGGCCCAGAAGGAAAGCAGCTTTCCCAAGATCACATGGCAACCTAGGGAAAACTAGAGATAGATCACAAGACATTTGGACTGCTTTGTTAGGGGCCTGTCCACTGGCTCCTGCTGTTTCCTCCAGCAAGCCTGTCTCATGCAAATCTTAGCTGCTCCATATCCAGGCCTGTGCTGGTTAAGTGCATCTGAGCAGACCTTGTGTTTGCATGTTCCTAAGCCCACCCTTACTCCCCATCAGCTTTTCTTTCCATCCAAGAAGTGAAGTCCAGTGCAAAGCTGTAATTCACACGCTTCCAAGTGTCAATAAAGCACTCCCAGTAACTTACCTCTGGGTAGAGACTATGTGTAAAATTTCATCTAGAAGCTGGATCAGAAACTCAGATATCACCAGAGAAGACAGAGCTGGAAAGAAAACAGGTAAATGCAAGTAGGTGAGCCTCTGCCTTACCATTACTCTAACTGCTATAAAAATATTGCTGGTGGGGTCATGAGATCAGTCTGGCCACAGCTGTCATTGTCCTTAAAAGCCAGCCAGTAAAGCATGTCTGTTTTTACCTTGCTGCATTTGCTATAAAAAAATACTTTAAATTGTACTCTTGAGGTGAGAGCAATGGGTGGAGGGGTTCTTATGTAAAGAGAAAACAGGATCTGTAAAAAGACGATTATGAACAAACCATTTTTATCCATTATTTTTAGCCTCATCAGTGAAGGTAATTTCATGCTCTAACAATATTCATCCTAGTATCTTCACTTCACAGTTCATAACACCCAGGTGACTAGTCTTTGCAGGAAGATTTCACATGCTATCCAGTTACAGCATATTTATTTGCCCGCTTGAAACCACGTACTCAGTTGGCGGGATACTCCCCCAGGAGAAGACGTGCCTGACCAACTGACATAGACAGGGCTTAGTCTGCGGGGAGGGTTGAATTTCCTTAGCATGACAATGGCCCGGGTTTTATTGGCACAGACGGTTTGTGTCAAGCATGTGAACATATGTTCCTGAGGTCTGCAGGAGGAGCAGTTACAGATCTCTTAATACCCAGCTTGGGTTTTACGTAGGCCTGCTCCTCTGGCTCGGGAATGATTCACTATGGGTCTGAGTTTACTGTGCGCTAGCTACTCCAGAGAACTGGTAATGTGGCTGATTATGCACTGAAGTGTTTGCCAATAGGTTTGTACTCCATGGTTTAATGTTTCTGATTTACACTGAGTTTAAAATTTCAAATAAAGTGCCCTGAAACCCTCTAAACTTAGGGGGAAAAAAAAAAAGTGTATGTTTTCAGTACAATATGAAGGTCCAATTACTGTCACCTGATTCCTAGTTTGATTTCAGTCCAAACAAATCTTACATTTCAGGCCAAATCCAATAAAACATCTGAGTATCTAAAGACAGAAATCAAAATACCTAACATTAGGTACCAGCTCTCTGGGTTAAAATTAAAGCGAGGCGCCCGAATAAATAAACAGACTTCTCAGGATGGATGACAGTTGAAAATACAGAGAAACAATGTGCCTCAAATCCTGCCCAGTTCAGCCCTAAAGGACACAGAGAGCATCACCTGCTTAGGATCTGCAGCCTGAAACCATCTGAATGACCCAAGTTGGGATTCATTTATCTTAACTTGGATATCTAAAAGTAGGATAGACATCTAAGTCTAAGGCAGTAATTCTGGGCTCCCTTTATAGTTAATGGAAAGAAACAGACACCTTCAGAGGACTATTTATTTCCTGCTAAGAGAGATAATCTGGAAATAGGCCAGATGAATTGCACTCAATAGGTGTTTCTTACTGTTTTCTTATTCTCTCTCTTGGAGCAAAAAAACAGTTGTCAGGGCTAGAACAGTGGAGTCAGAGACACTTGGCTCACACACGCTTCAGTGTACTTGTTGCCAAAGGCAGGGGTTCAAAGAACAAGAGACTTTTGTCTAATTGACTTGACCCCTATGAAGTGGAAGAATGATAATTTATTTCCTTTTAGGTTGAGAGGGATGTTGCTCATGATATGAGGCTGTAATGTGTACAAAAACCTAACTCCAGTCAGTGAAGGACGGAAGACCATGTCTATGGTCTAATACAATCTCTCTCAGAAGATGGTTACTCTGGTTTTTAAACACTCGGATGATGTGCACAAGGGGAAAAGAGGTGTAAAATCTATGGGTATCCTGTACGACATGTGATATATCAAAAGTCAATCTCATTTTATCTCTATTCTGCCTTTTCACATCCTACCTTCATGAACCTTTAGACATGGGAGTAACTTTGGGCTCATGAGATGTCCTGACTCAGAGAAGCTGTCTTCACATATGATTTCTGATCACAGGTGTAATCTTAACAGGGTTGAGACTTTTGGAAATTTCATTTGAAAAAAAAAAAAGCTTAAATCCCCTAAAAACTTTTGGAAGCATTCAATGACATATTGATTAAAGTTGAATAACTCTTTAAAAAGACATACAGCAGAGATGTACGATTGGGAGGCTTGTTGGAATGATTTTATGCAATTCAAAGGGAATACCTACTTCTGCTGAAGAATATAAAAATTTTGCAATTGGCTTACCGGGAAGAGGATCAGAGCTTTTGTTTTATGGTAGAAATAATAAGACTATTAACAAATGCAGGCTAATACAGCCATGTTTCCCTTTAAAGTTTCCCATTGACTTCCATGCTATTTTCTGTAATTTAATTTTCAAAATGTTACAAATAAACCTCCTGATTTTGTGTATCATTTCTTAGGAACAGCCTTTGCCTTGCACTCCAAAAGCCTTCAGGAGTCTATTTAGGGCTGTCATGAGAGTGTTAAAAGCTTGAAATAGAAAGATGTAGGAGAGAGACAGGATTTAAGCTGGCACTTGATTACTGTAGCATTTTCCTACAGATGAATGGACTCTTCTGGAGTGAGGATAAATATTCTTGAATTTTTCTGAGAGGTGTTTGAATTATTGATATTTTCCATGAAAACACAGGGCTGTGCAATGAGGGCAAAATAGTTTTACCAGTCTTAAAATAATGCGAGCTAATACAGCTTATTTCTAGTTAATTGGAAACAACAACAACAAAACTGTTAAAATATTTCATTGTAGATAGTGTGGCAGTTATAAGAATATTTCTTTCCTCAGACCTTCACTGCTGATGATTTGTGCTTGTGACTTAACAATATTGTTGAAAGGGAATATTTGTTTATGACACCTGCATGTCTAGAAAGTCTGGCCACTGCACACTTGCTGAGACTGAGACATTTCTCATTAAATCTAGAGTATATATTAGATGCATATCCCATAGAAAAGGTTTGGGATTTAGTGTGCAGATATAACAATAAAGAGATATTTTTGTTTATATTGCTAGCTTAAGTGATTAAATAATAATTATATTAGCAAAAGAAAAAAGAATTTTTTTAAGAAAGATAAATAATACGATCTTTTAATACCAAAAACATATACAAAATGTGTTTTAGTGATTCCTGAAAAAAAGAACAGAAGACAAAGCCAACAAATATTGTTGCTTCACTGCTATTAAGATAATTCTGTGGCATTTGAAAAACTGTCAGGGTACTTCCTGTTTTGTCCTTTTTTCAAAGCATCCTAATGCTATTTTGGCAAGTTTGATATTTCATTTGAAGGGAAAATAATAAAGTATTTTCTTTGTATTGATTGAAGAAATATAGCGCTTATTTTTTGCTTGGTTTTCTAGTAGTTATTCAATAGGTTAAAGGTCAATACCATCTGTTTCCTAACAGGACATTTTGTGTAAGATTTGCAAGTCCTACAGGTACCTTTAAGCATGGATAAATATGCACTCATGGTTTCAGCTGGATAGTTTTTCACCACCAAAGGATGATTATGTTGTGTGCCTTGAGACATAGGCTATAATATATTTCCTGTCCCTTTATTGCATTTTGGAATCATAAACAATGACTGTTTGGCTCAAAGCCATTTATTCAGCCCAAAAAGACATTATTTGCACAACAAAAATCAATAAAAATGTTACTAGGTCTGGCTGGATACTTTGCTTAACTGTGATATTTGTCTGTCACTGATGGCATGCCATCTCTCGTAGGAGACTGGGGCCAAAACAGAGCTATTGATCCAGTCATCAGTGATGGATACTGGCATTTGGAACGGGCTGCTGCAGAGAATCTCGATTAAAAAAAATATTTCTATGTTTTGCCTGCAGCAGAGTCAGGATAACCTGAATGAGGAGATTTTCTCTTTTATATTGGGTTTCTCCTCTTGTGGTTGTTAAATGCTGTGGACCAAAGTTCATTATCGAAAGAATTAAGTCAATCTATGTTTAGCCAAAGGCTTTGACATCATATCAAGCTCTCCTGATTTAGACACAAGCTAGTTGTCCTTTTCATCACCTTAAAAGTGTAGGGGAAGTGTTTTATACACACCAGTGATAGAAGAGATATGCTGGGGTGTGCTCACACTTTTTTTCTATTGTAAAACATCAAATTATGTCTAAGAAAAACAAGACAAAAACTGATTCTCACACATTGTTATATAAACACTGACCTATCCTTTGAGGCACTGAGTACTCTCTGCTCTTGCTTTATCAAAAGTTTAAGGTACTCAACACTTAGAAAATCCCAGTGTTTAGCCCAAAGTTATCTAATTATGAAACATCACTGCGGCTGCTTAAGAAAATACATTGCAGCTGAAATATGGGAATGTTTTAGCTTATTATCATTGAACAGTATTTAAAAAGGCTATCTGACTTTTTCAAATGCATTTTAATATTTTAAAATCAGTTTCCTTTCATCAATTAACTGATTTTAAGAAGTGTAATATTTTGTGATAGAAAGAAGAGAATAAAGCAACCTCTTAAATAAGTCGCTTAAGAAACATCTTCAAATTAAAGGTGTTCAGATTCTTCTCATTTATTTCCTTTTTCTCTCAGAGGTTAGAACTTTCACACCACATATGGTCATGCAAATATTCCAAGAATGACTGAAAGTAGGTACACTTCCCAGAAATAATATTCACAGGATTGATGGGGATTTAGGAGTAACAGATCACTTACTCAAGTCAGCGGATTTGTATTTTTTGACTTCAGTTCTGAATAACTTATAAGCATCAGAGTAGCCACTTTGATTTTGACAGGACTATTTGAACTGCATGAAATCAAGCACACATCAAAGCCTTCTTAGGATCATGATCATCAGAATGGTGGCCAAAGACATGTAGGCAATGTAATTTTCAAAACACTGAGTTAATTTTGAAAGCCTTACCCTTCCGTCATGTATGTAATTAAGAAAATGAAGTCTTTATTTAGAGTAAACTAAATTCCTATATAATATCGAAGTTGTGGCTACCACTATCTTTCCAACAACTGCAACATGAAAATCCTGTTGATGGTTAGAGTGGCTGCCAAAGTAGCTAACTTCTGTTGTTTTGGAAGGAGTTGGTAGCAGCTCTGTGGGTTTTGTTTAATTTCTCTTAATTATAGTTCTCAGTCCAAAGATGAAATACTGGGAAGAAGTATACAAACCTGTACAACTTTTGCAAACTTGTAATTTTCAACCAAGAGTATATGAAAGGGAAAGTCATGAGTAATACCATGTTTGAAATTCATTCTTCCTACATAGTGTGAATCACAAATTTGTAACTGAAGATCTCATATGCCAGCCTGATGAGAGAAATTACGAGAGTGTATTGGCAACTAGGTATATCTAAAAAGGAGAAAGGATACTGTTTTGTAGAAAGAAAAGGCCCGGACCACTTCCAATGAAGGAAGTTAAAGTAATGACCACTGCATTATGCCTTGTGCAAGTTATAAGGTATATTTGATAATCAATATTAGTTCTAAAGAAATAATATGATAACTGCTGAAGGAACATTTTCTTTGTCTTTGCAATGTGCTTAGAGGTGAAACATCTAAACCTTCATACTTACATTTATTATTGCAGGTTATAATTTGGTCTGTCTTTTTAGGCTGTTAGAAATTCTGAGAGAAATTATACATTTCTTCCAGCTAGGGGGGAAATGGAAATAGACTAAAAAACAAAGGAGTCCCCAAGAGGGTTTTTAATGTGGTCACTCAGTGACTGTTGATCTGCATTACCTAGTTTGTACTCAGACATGGCTGCAGAGGGCAAATTTCATGAAGTGCAGATTGCATTATGACTTGCTGTATAGGTTTCCCTTCCATGCCTGCTCAAAAGAAGCAGCATCAAAAAGAGCTGATACACAACTGGTAGTCTATGACATCATCCATCTCCCTTACCACCTAAACCCACTTGCTATTATCCTGTCACAAATAATAAAAATGAAAATCTGATTCTCAATTAGCATAATTTTAGAAATGATAAACATTTCTCTTCCACATCAGAGAACTTTCTCTAGATGCATACAGGGCTTTTACCACATTGAGTGCTCCATAATTTAATGAAAAAGAACAACAGTAAATTTCTTCTCTTTTTTTTCTCTCTGAAGAAGCAGTTTGAAGGTAGTAATTCATTTAGCTTTTCTGTTTCAGAAATATAATTATTAATAATATTATTAATCTCAGCAATAATATGCTACAGTTGTTGCTTCTTTGTCTCCTGATATTTTTGCATACTACTACAATGCAGTTAAAGTAAAACACTCTATATCATCTGAAGATCTGATGCATTTCAAAGAGAGGCAATTTGGCTTGAATGAAAACTCCAGGCTTAAACATGAAGTGTGTTGGGAATGCACTTTCATGCTTACCATCCTGCTAGAATTTTTAACGTACTCCTCACACTTTGAAAATTAGATTGTATGTGTTCTGCTAGCCATCATTTTGACAGACTTTCCAGGACTGAAATCTTAGATGAAATTGCAATTGTTGGTAACCACAGTGCTAGAATTTTTTCATTCTTTCTTAGATGAAAACTAAAAATGACTAGCATTAAGGTTCTATGTTTTAACCGTAATAAATTATATGTATTTGCGAGCTTAGAATGAAATGTTTTCCATCTTCACTTATATCAATAATAAAAAACTATATAAATTATGAATATGACACTATAGATGTCTACACATATGTTTTTACATTAGTTGTCTGTGGAAATATCCTGTTATTATTTACATTTTTTTATTAGGTTTGTGTGTTAAATGTGAAGACTAATGTAAAAATCATGTACATTAACTGAGTTCAGTTCTTCAAATGGAAATCTATTCTAGCATAATAAGATAGGTGAATTAGCCTTATCTGACCTAAAATGTTCAGTCAACTGAAATTCCTCTTGTAAAGGAATGAGACTGTTGATACCATCTGATTTTTCTAAGGTACAGTTGTACTTTCAGTGGCAGGAGAACTGTTTTGCAAAAAACCCCAATATTTATGATAAACGTAAGAAATAGGGTCAAATCTCTAACAAACGACAGAAATAACAACATTTTTTAAGTTATTCTCATCAAAAAATTGAAGTACTTTAAGCAGGTGTTATGTACAGATTATGCTTAAGGAATCTAAATAGGGATTGTAGCACATGGTAAAGATTTAGTAAATACTTTTCTAGTCCAAAATCAATGACATCGATTGTAATTAAAGCGGCAAGCTAAAAACAATGAAGTGGTTTCTAATTTTCAGGCTGCTGCTGGAGTCTGCTCTCTCTCTTCCTTTTTCCAGTTAAGAGCATCATTAAATGGTAAGAGCAAACAGCATATTGAGAGGCCAAGTGTTTTATTAATTCATCATCAGAATTATCTCAGCACATTAATATTAATAGCCTCAAATTGGATTTCATTTAGGAGGTGAAATAAATATGCTGATAGTAAAAGCCTACATAGCCAATGAATCTATTGAAATGGCACTTATGCAGAGCAATACTCAAAACAGATTTGATAAGTCATGCTGACTTCCTTTAGCATAGGGGCACCTTCCAGGTAAAATTTCATTCTGGTCTGAAACTCACTGAAATTTTAATTTCTGAAAAAGGCTTGCTTTCTGTTTTGGAAGCTTGTTGCTTAAATGACTAAGACAAATGTGGACATGTATTCCTCCCTTTATCTGACACCTTTTTTGTTCCATTTGTTGACTGTAGCAGACAGTCACCCCTAAAAACCCTTATGTTTTGGTTTTCATAACGATGTGTGACTACATAGCTAAGAGTATTATTTTGTGTTTACATTTGCTTTGACTCGCAGCTACTGTATATTTTTTTGTCTTTTTCATTATTGAATTCTCTAGACCCATATAGTCATAGACTTTGTAGCTGTTTACGGGGAGAAGTACTATTCCTAAGTAAGTGCCGAAGAACGTGAAATGTCCCCCATTTGGAAGGATACCATATGGCTTAAGGAGGAGATGAGGGGAAGAGTAGAAATGAAGCTGTAGCTGTGCATGGACTTGGCTAAAGGCACCATAAATACTTCCTTATCTGGTGAATCAGAGGTGATAGCTCAGGCCCTCCCTCTCCCCTCCCTCCTCCAGTAAAATAAGCTGTTTCTATATCTTCCTGTTACCAATGCTAATCCATTGGATAATGGCAATGTTCTTATGCTAAACCGGAAAAAAATAGCCATCCAGGAGGAAAATCTTCTCTCTTTTTTTTTTTTTTTTTTTTTTTAAGTAAGGTGCCACAGCTGCATTCTAGCATCTTACCTAATACAGCCTTTTTGTAGGAATGCCAGATTCAGCCAGATTTAGATGATACAGACAACTCTGCACCCACATTCACCACTTAGTTATTTCCTGCTGTTTGTGGCTTCGAGGGCACACTTATATTTGTTGAGGACCATTATCACATGGAGATGACACAGTCACAGTGCCATTCAGTCATTCAAGGAGCCTGCCCTGGGAGCCCAAAGCAGCCAGAAGGCTTCCTGACTTCAGGATGCTTCTTATTGCTACAAGGGAGACACAGATTTTTCCGACACAGACACAGCATATGCCTAGAGATCTAGTTACTGGAGCCACTGGATACTGAAATACTAGTTTAATTTTTCTTGTCTACACTGCTTCTCAAGAGAAGCCTTAAAACAAAATTGCACCATGGGAAATGTAATGCTGCATGGAAAACTAAAATACTGTTCTGAGCCAAAGTAAAGAATCCATTCACTGCAGTGAGTCCTCCACTTTGTAACCAGCATTTGGGGAGTGTAGAGTCACCCCTGCAGAAATGTGGGAGACTTGAGCATGGGCTGGAACTTGCTAACGTATCCATCCACTGGTGTGTATCTCTGTCTGTATGGAGGACAGGGACAGGGAATATCTTCTCACTTATTCACCATATAGCTTAGGTGAGAAGTGGAGAACACAGGCAGGGGAGTAACCAGATACTCCTTCCTGCAGCCATAGCGTGACAGCAGGATTGTGACACTGAGGGCTTGGGCTTGGGCTTGCTTTTGAAGTGGCAAGTCAAGCAACTAAAGCAAACTGGAGAATGTGGCTCAATTCATGTGTTTCTACCCTGGAGTCTTTTTGTTGTCTGTGGTAGTCGGACTTCATAAAAATGTAAACCAAAGTAAATATAGTCTTTTGATGTTTTTATATTGTTCAAATGTATTTCATTTAAATAGTTCAGAGGAGGAAAGCAACAGTGAACGGAAGAGAGCAAAACTAGCCATGTACTTTGACTTCTCCCAGGCAAACGATGGTAAACCTGCCCTGAACAGGAGCATCGTGATCAGGAGAAATGCATTTAAATATTCTGCCTTCATCTTGCAAGCTCCTCTACCATAATGGCCATGCATGAGAACTGAGGCATAACTGGATGAGTTTTGGCACTGCTGAGCAGTGGAGAGGCAGCTCTGGCAGCTACAAAGTGCCCATGACAAGGTGTTGGCTGCCTAGCCACCTTTTAGCTAAACTAACAGAAAGAACAGCTTGAGAAAGGGTTTGCCCTCTGCTCATAACAGACTAAGTTACCTTTATAGCCATGGATCAACCTCCTGTGGCTGAAGGTACTGGCTGTCCCTCCAAACAAATGAGAGAGAGGCATGAAGATTTGCTAGTGCTTGAGGCACAGCTGCTAGTAAGAAACAGAATCTGCATTTTGAATCAGCCTGAAGTCTGAATCTCTCGTTTCAAACAGCCCAGCTTTACGTGTTGTATAAGGATTTTGTCGGGAGCTTAGTTCAACAGCCTGCTACAGTCTACAGGAGAAAATGGAATGGTTGTTTCCATGCATGATAAAATACACGTTAAACAAGAATGAAGAGGCTTCTGTGAGGGACTTCCCCCCCCTGCCCGCTCTCATTTGCTACCAGAAATGTACAAGGAGATTACTCTTGTGGTTGTGGCTGCGGACTGAGAATTACAACATGATTTCCTGGCACTGCCACAGATTTGTTGTCTGTTCACTTAATTTGTCCATGTTTTGGATCCCAACTGACCTCACAGAAGGATTCTTTCTTTAATGCAACCACAATGAAGATGCTTTCTTAAATGTTTGTGAGGGGCTTAGAGTCCCTGGTGAACCGAGCCATGCAGGGCCCTTGAGACGTTGAGATTATATAAGTTTTGTGTAAGTTGTCCTTGTCACCTCAGAATATCTGGGCTCTTCCCCACCAGTGAACAAGACTTGCAGCCTACAGACTTTCAGAAGCGATAATGAAATTGTGGATTCGAAGCATTTATCTGCCAGTCTGTGTTGGCATAAGCCTCAAACATTGTTCTCAAGCTAGCGCTCCTGAAATTTATTATGAACTAAAAGAAGTTCCCAACAGCCTGCCACTATTACTGGAGAAAGAATGTACAACAGGGACTGCCATTTAGGCCACCATTTGGAACGGCATTTAGGAGCTGCTGCCTGGAGTTGACGTCCAGAATAATGAGGCTGACATTCAGAGGACCCACCCAGCAAGCAGAGGCAGAAGTGATCTAATTGTTACTGCTTTCTTTCAGACTTCCCCCCCTCTATCTTTTCCTGGCTTTTCCCCAAAATAAATTACTCTAATTGTAGCAAAAGTCTGGAATGGAGAAGAGTTATTCTGTTTAGTTTGTGAACTGGTATTTTCAAGTTTCCTTAATGACTAATATAATGGAGAGGTTATTATCAAAATATGCTGGGTTCAGAGCATATTAAAGCTCTCTTAGGACCCAGTTTAGTATCTGTTACAGTTCAGCCAAACCAAACACAGCATGTTCAAGTTGCTTCTTACTTTTTTTGGTGGCCGTTTCCCATAGCACAACAGGGAACCATATACCCAGTAAGACTGTATTGAGTCTTCCTTGCTGCTGGTCAGAGCAACAGCAAAACATTCATATGTCACACTAGGAAAATCAAAAGGCTCCTTTTTGTCTGTTCATCGCTCCTCTCCTGAGGCACACAGCAAGTGACCAGTTATTTATAAAGCCATACATATCACTGGCTACATCTTGTCCTCTCTTCTGTCACGTGAGCTCTTCTGTTGTACGGCAGTTTTCTTCTCCCTTCCATTCCTCATTTCTTCACTGTGGTGATGCAACACCTACACAATTAGGAGGTAAGTCCATGACAATGTTTATACAAAAGCTGATACTGCTGGGAAGTTTCTCGGGGTTGCCATTTTTCATCTTTAGGGAAACAGCTCTACTTGTACACTTAATGTAAAATAATAAGTTTCTGTCCCTTCTCATTCTTCATGAAAAGTTGCATCTTTTCCACATTTTTTGAAATTGAAAATTCAGTGCCTATTACCAGAGAAGATTTTCTGAATGAGAACATTAGCAGGATTACAGCTTCATAAATACTAAGGAAAATAAAACTGATTGACAAGGGAAGTGATTCTTATTCAGATAATTTAGAAGATCTTTGAACTATGTTTGCCTGTATGAACACCTATTTAAACAGAAGAGTAAAGATAGAAGTTTCCCTCTGAAACACCCAAACTTTAACACTCAAGTAGTGGCCTTCCACCTGAGATAGATGTTGAGATTTCTCTTCAAAATAAGAGTCTGATACTGGTTTACCAATACTAGTACAGGCAGGGCTAAACTTCTCTGCAGACACCTTTTGCTTTGGGAGACAAGACCCTGAATCTCACACATGGGTCCACACTTGGTCATATTCATTCTGTTTCTCATTGGCATATTGAAAGTTTGATCTATTTTGGCCACCAAGCAGATATTTATGACCTAGACATCAGTCAGACTGGCCACTCCAGCCTCACAGTCTGGCTCGTATTTTGATTGAGATTCCCAGATTTCCTTGCAGACTTGTATAGTCTGCAGAGAAACTTCTCCTGTTTCAGCCATGTGCTCCCGGTGGCAGAACTTACCTAAATGGGTGTACGCTCTTCTGCCATAATCAAATCTCTTTCAGACGATGCAGATTCACATTAAAAGAAAAAATGGAAAACCAAACCTGATCTGAATCATATTTGGAATGACTGGATGTATTGGGTTTGCGTGGCAAAGTTTTGGTAACGGGGGGGCTACAGGAGTGCCTTCTGTGAGAAGTTGTTAGAAGCTTCCCTTATGCCTGATAGAGCCAATGCCAGCTGGCTCGAAGGCAAACCTGCCGCTGGCCAAGGCCGAGCCCATCAGTGACAGTGGTAGCACCTCTGTGATAACATATTTAAGATGGGGGAAAAGTTGCTGCGCAACAGCAGCCGGAGAAAGGAGTGAGAATATGTGAGAGCAACAACTCTGCAGACACCAAGGTCAGTGAAGAAGGAGGGGGAGGAGGTGCTCCAGGCGCCGGAGCAGAGATTCCCCTGCAGCCCCTGGTGAAGACCATGGTGAGGCAGGCTGTGCCCCTGCTGCCCATGGAAGTTAACGGTGGAGCAGATATCCACCTGCAGCCCGTGGAGGACCCCACTTCGGAGCAGGTGGATGTCCGAAAGAGGCTGTGACCCCATGGAGAGGCCATGCTAGAGCTGGCTCCTGGCAGGACCTGAGGACCTGTGGAGAGAAAGGAGCCCATGGTGGAGCAGGTTTGCTGGCAGGACTTGTGACCCCATGGGCACCCATGTTGGAGCAGTCTGTACCTGAAGGACTGCACCCCATGGAAAGGACCCATGCTGGAGCAGTTCATGAAGAACTGCAACCCGTGGGAATGACCTACATTGGCGAAGTTCATGGAGGACTGTGTTCCATGGGAAGGATCCCATGCTGGAGCAGGGGAAGCGTGTGAAGAGGAAGGAGCAACAAAGATAACGTGTGATGAACTGACTGCATTCCCTGTCCCCCTGTGCCACCTGGGGGAAGGAGGTAGAGAATTTGGGAGTGAAGTTGAGCCTGGGAAAAAGGGAGGGGTGGGAGGAAGGTGTTTTTAAGATTTAGTTTTTATTTCTCATTATCCTACTCTGTCTTGATTAATAATAAATTAAACTGATTTTTTTCCCAAGTTGAGTCTGTTTTGCCCATGATGGTAATTGGTGAGTGATCTCCCTGCCCTTATCTTGACCCACAAGCCTTTTGTTATATTTTCTCTCCCCTGTCCAGCTGAGGAAGGGAGTGATAGAGTGGCTTTGGTGGGCACCTGCATCCAGCCAGAGTCAACCCACCACACTGGAAAACGGGTCAACTGGTGTAAGGGAATTAAAAATCACATTTTCTGTCAAATAGCTGTAAAAGCTGATTAAACAGGTAAACAAATAAACACACACACAAAAAAAAGAGTCGTATAAGGAGATGTTGTAAAAATGGATAAGTTACCTGACTCTCAAACTGCTCATTATGGAAGAGTATTTCCAGTATCATTGTTGAAAAAAATAAAAAATCTTTTTCTTCCTCTTGATATTTTATCTTTGTTGGAACGTTGCTGACTGAGTTACAAATAACTTCATTCATGTACAGTGAATGTCTATGTTAGTGTTTCAAAGAGCAGCCTGTACTTGAAATTTCATTCATGACAGAATTGGACAAGGATCAACGGTGATTGAGAGACAGCAGTGAAAGAGAAGGAAAAAAATGGTCATATTCTAATACAAAAGGAAGCTGATAATGGACTATCTAAACAGGTTTTATGAGTGCTTAAATATTTTCATTGATGAACTGGATGAAGGGCTGTAATAGCTTTGCTGAATTGCTCAAGAGTGCTTGTGTCTCAGGATAAGTCCATAGGAATGTAACAAAGCTAGGAGAAATGCTACCAATGAATAAGACAATGTACCCTGGTCATTGAGTTGATCCTGTTCTTAACAGGTTTTTTAGTTGAATGCACAATTGTTCAAGAAAAATCTCTAGATCGCGGCAGCTCAGTGAACATGTCTGTTTAGTACAGTGTCACAGCCAAATAAAACAAACAATATATTTAGTTGTTTTAAGTAAAGTATATATAACACTTCAAACATTAGGCTTGCAAGAATACATATGTGCATGTATGTGTATAAACATATATATTTTTATATATATATGTATTACATGTGTATGCAGCTCAAATTACAAGTATATATAGTTATGAAACATATGAATATTGCCATTGTTTGCTTTTATTTTGGTGACCACATGGAGTCTAGCAGATGTTTTCAAATATCATCTTTAGTCAATGTATGTTCCAGGCCTCTGCTGCATCATTCAAAAAACCACAGCAGAACTTCATCTCTAATGGTTAGAAATGTTCTTTTCATTTGCTGGGAAGATCTATTCATGACTAATTTTCACATTCTTTTGATCTTGTACAAACATATGTAGTTTTGACAGTCCTTGTCTTTCCATTGTGTTTATCAAGTAAATATATTTATAGAAAATAATCATATCCTGCCCCAACTTTTGTTTCACTAGTCTCTTCTTTCAAGATTTGTTCTCTAAAACCCCTTATCATCTGAGTAGGCTGGTTTTGCATTGAAATTACCATTCTAAACATAGCTAATTAGAAGTGAGCCTGATATTCTAATGAAATCTTAGTAAAGACTTGTACAATAGAATTAATATTTCCTTTTCTTTACTTAAAATACCCCATCTGCTGCCTCCTGGAATTAAATTGTTCATGGCTATACAACATTTAGATTGCTTTATCATCAACAATTATGTCCAGTTCTCTTTTCATTTTGTTAGTGAGACCCCAATCTGTAGCAAAGTTTTTACTAATTTGTCCATAGAAGCTGTGATTTTGCACTTTTTCTTAATAAGACAGTTGTTAATATTCTCCAATTCTTGCTGCAGAATTCTTGGTCTTTCTAAATATGGGCAATGGACTGCAACTGTGATATCTAAAAGTAGGAATACAACTTGTCCTTCCATTAAGGTGATTTGTGATCATATTAGCCCTCATTATTAGATGGAAGATAAAGTGTTAGGCATCACTACTGGGATTGGCTGTCGCAACTTTTACATACCTAAGAAATGTACACTCAAATTGACAAGAATGACTGATGAGGAAGAAATAGAGATATTTATAGTGACTTGCAGAGCAAAAATGAAACAATGCAAAAACTCTTGTGCTGAAACATTTATAGTGATGCATTCACAAAACTCAATGAGAGGAAAGCAAGGCCAAAGGAAAAGCAAAAATATTTTATCATTTTTACAATTCTATCATGCAAGGTACAGAAAAGGATCTCACACTGAGATGCAGATATAAACAAAATGTGAGAAAGATTTGAATCTCAGCAGAAGATGCCTATTTAGAAACACTTACAATCCATATGACCATTGAAGGAGATGAGGAAACTGATGATTCAGGCAGAGTCGTGGCATCCTATAAACATTCAGTTCAACACAGTCACTATAACATAAACACTTTCTGCTAGAAACAAGGTAGAAGAAATGTGTCAAGATTTATCAACAGCAAGGTGATGTGATAGCATCATCTTCTTAACTTACTTAGGAACACAATCTCTGCCACAAATAGATTAAAAACTTTTTCAAGCAGTAGCAACAGTCTGATGTACCCATATTTCTGTAAGTGTTTTTGTTGAAGACTCCTGTGTGATCAATTGGAAGATGAAAGTTGGAAATTCCATTATCAGTAGGAGGCAAAATTGCCACGTGGTTTCTCTTTTTTTTTTTTGGCAGGGGGAGGTGGACCTGGAGAGGAGTGTGGGGGACATTTCTTCATTGTTTCCTAATTGGTTTTAACTTTTATGTGTTTCTTTGCTACTATACTAAAAAATAAAAAAGTTGGCTTTATCTTCCTCTGGAAGCTTCACACTCATTACAAGGCTAGTTACTATTTGAGAGTATGAACTACATGAACACTCAATGGCAGTATTCTGTGGTCCTGAAGCCATGTGACAAAGTAGACAGTCAGGGCTCATCATAAGTGGCTCCACTGGACAGGTGCTGAAACTGTGCAATGTTTACTATTTTAGAAATGTTTTTCCTATCTGCAAAACAAGGCTGATTCATTTTAAGGTGTTCGGGGATCCAGGGTTGAGTCAACATTACGTATGAGATTGTGCATTATAGCAAGACATTCCCATTTGGAGCTTTACTGAACAGCACTAGTCATAAGCAGCAAGGGAAGTTCTCCAGCTTGCAGGGAGTTACCTGCAATAACCCCTTTCTTAAAGAGAACAGCAGGTATCTTTGTCTCAGCTCTTCCTTTGTTCTTTGTTCTTTAGGCAGTATGACGAACAATTTAGAAATTAATGGAGTATGATATTAGCCAAATGGTTTACACAGTCTTTACTCTGATGGTTCTAACTATTAATCTAAAACCATAATTTTGCATTTTCAGTCCATATACAACAGTAATTCTAGACACAACTGTGAAAAAAATACAGACCATTTGAGAATAAAGGAAGATTTCTTAACTTTGTACACTGAAGGGTACACTACATTTTGGTTATGCTTCCCACTGCACTCAACCTAAAAGCAGCATCCTCAAAAGCTAGTGAACACTAAAGAATTGTCTGAAGTGAAAAAAAAAAAAGTAACTGGCAGGTCCAGTGAAGCATAATACTCAAAGAAGATTAATCAGCTAGAATTTGCAACAACTCAATTGTTGTACCAAATGTGATCAATGATAACAAAAGAAACATTTAGCCAAAAGGGAAATAAACATCTGTGGTCCTCGCAGGAGTCATTTATTGATTGAACTTGATTTGTCAAGTGTTTTTAGTATCTAGGACTAGAGTCAGGCTGTGAGTAGTACCAGGCTCAGTGACATAGAGCGATTATGCTGCAATGCTGGATTTGTTCTTCTTTATTCCATGATGAAACTTGTCTTTTAGACACTTCATTTCACTTTCTGTCTTAACAACATTTTATACTTAGATACCTTTGTAGAAGAGCACGTATATACAATATACAGTCAGTTGTAACAGCTAAGGTCTTCCATGTGGATCTTCAGCATATTAACTCTTATTGAAGTCTACGAGATAGACATTCAAAGTTAAATATATTTAAGTGTTGTAACCTGAATACAGATTATTTTTGATTATTCTTTGACTGCTTTCTTATATCAGAACCCATTGTGGAGTGTCTTGGACCTGCTGTACGAAAAGTGTGGAAAGGTCTGATGAAGGTTTGAATGCATTGATACGGGCATGTTGACAAAAGAAGCATACACAATTTATCAACTATTTTTAAATTGCCAGAACTGCTCTCGAGAAAGCATATGTTCTGTTAGGACGATAGGTACTAGGTAATAGGTATTATTCTAGAGTAGCAAGCTGCAATAGTATCTGAAACATAAAAGTATGTTTCAGACTTTTTGTAATGAGTATAAAAGGCTATCAGAGACAAAGGAATGTGATGTATACTCCCCAACAGCAGTAATTTCAAATGGGAAATCTCTTAGATTATAAATTATCTGTTGTCTCTATCATCAAATTACAAGGAAAATAGCAATGGGCAGATAATACCATTTGTTTGCAATATTATTCTAAAAAGGATTGTAGAGTGAAAGTACACAAAGAAAGATTTAACAAGAGATTGTTTTCAGAGCAGGTTCAATACAATTTAAGATGATGAAAATTGGGAATTAGACAGAATTTGGAACACTGAAAAGAAAAGGGAAATTAGTGGATATACAAATCATTAAAAATTCCTGTATACAAAAGAAATAAGACCAGATGAGAATATGATTCTAGATGGACTTATCCCTAGAGAGTTAAAAGTATTTATTAAGGTAGCCAGAATCATCCCTGAATTTAAATAAGCCACAAATGAAAATTTTATTAAAATTTACTGCAATCAATAAGATAAAAGGAAAATATTTCAAATGTCAAAACCCTGTAGAGGAATAAAAAGAAGCAGCAAATCTAAAGAAAATAGCCTTGTTTGTTTTCAAGCATAAGGAGAGTTCAAAGAAATCTGATTAATAGTTTCAGGAACTGTAACAATATATTGGAACTGAGAAAAATATTTGTAATGAGTAATTTATTCAAGATTAAAATTTGGTCATATGAAAAGGTCTGACAATAAGCCCTTAAAATTAAAGCAAAAGGAAACTCCTAGTTTTGGAAGCCTGAGCATCCAAATTCTAACTGAACACCTGTGTTGCCACATAAGAGGAGAACAACATGTCAGTACCTAGAATACTTGCTGATAACAAACCAAATAAGAAGGTGAATTTTTTTTTGTTGTTGTTTAAGTGTATTTGGGTTTTTTGATATATTTGAAACAGGAGGGAACACAACAGAAACATTTTCTTCTATAATCCCTATTAGATGCAAGTATTATCCATTTCCTCACATTCAGTTCTGCCTTAGGGATCTACCTATCCACGTATTGATTGATTCATCAGGGACTTCTTACAAAGCATGTAGTTTTTTTCAGAGTAGTAAAGTACATAGCTTTTTTGACTAGAATCCAGAATGATACAGGCTATGATAAATCCTATGTCTGCCCATTGTTTCTCATAAAATAAACCATTATTTGATTTAGATTTTCTAATGGTACTCTATAAATGAGCAAGAATACGGCCATGTAGCAGAATATATTGTCTAAACAGTTTTGCATCTTTTGACTATGATAATTACATGATTAATGGTTTCTTTTAGTATCAGCCTGTATCATGGTTTAACGCTGGCCAGCAACTAAGCCCCACACNATCAGCCAAAACCAGCACAGTCTGATAAAGTCTTTTCCTGGTAGAAAAAGGTGATCAGATTTAAAATGAGTAAATTTCAAAGATAATACACCTAATTTTGACAAGAATTAACTCTACGCTATTTTATTTATTTAATATGCTGAAGGCATTTTATTTGTAATTGCATCTCCCTACCTTCTTACTCATTGGGAGATATTTGACAGTTTTCCTTAACTATGGCAGCATTTTCGAGATGAATCTTTTGACTTGTACGTATGCTAATTATAAAAAGATGAATTTTTTTTGTTATAATGTTAGAGTGTCTAACAGGGAGAATTTCCACAATGTTCTTGTTGAATAAAGATGTCATCAAAATCTGAGATAATAGGCACTGAACCTGTACTCAAGTGATGTTTGACCTTCAAGACTTTGTATAGTCATTGCTGTAGCTGCATGCAGCTGTAGCAGAGTCTCAGGAACCTTGGATTTTTTGCTTTGGTGAGAGTGAAAAGCAGAGACTAGAAGGCTAGGCAGTAGAAAACAAAAGGCTTGAATAAGATATGAGAAAAATGCTTGCATATCTCTTGCTGGAAGTGGAAATCTGTATTACATGGGAGCCTACAGAGTTGTGGTGTGTAAGAACAGGCCCCAGGGGACTGCTTCTTCATCCAACCAAAATTAATTGAAATAGGATTTTGCATAAAGAGAAAATTTGTGAGTACAGGATGCTCAGTTTTCCAATCCAGCTGTTTACATGTACCATGTCATTAGAAAGAAAGAAATACTGCATCAAACCAATGCTGTTCTGGGGTTTACAAAGCAGCCAATCCTCTTCTTATACTGATGTGTTTGCAAAATATGCTTAAAAATCTTCAGTGGCAAGGAAAACCTACATCAAGACCCTTAAATATAGTTTGAGCCTAGGGTCCAGTTTTCCAAATAAACCAAAAATAATTAATAATCAGAAGTTATAATGGGGAATGACAAAAAGGTTGCCTTCATCCCATACCAAAGACCTTTCTCTTTCTGGCTAGAGAATATGAGGAAAAAACTACTTTCCATATAAACTTGCAAAAAAAGAGGAGGACAGGAAAAAAAAGAGGAGGTCATAACATACTGGACCGCTATATAATACCAATGAAAATATCAAGCAGCTTTGCCACAGTGGAGGGGGGGTGGAAGTTGTTGATATTCTATTCCACTGTTGCTAAAGGTTCTGAAATTAGAAGAACTGAGTTCTGAAGTCTTGTACCTTGCCTGAGCCACTGGGAGTTAACTTCACAAATCACAACATTATATCCTTTCCTAGAACTTCCTCATGAATGATAGTGAGCTTCGTTGTAGATGCCTCATGACATAGGAATCTCACATCCTCTCTGTGGCACTCATTTTAGCCTGGAAAGGACTAGGGTGTTGACATTTCACCAGATATTAAGGATGTTGGCTGTATGCAAGAAAACTGTAGGAGGTTTTAGGATTGCATGAAGGTACACATTCTAGATGACCTGGAAACACACATTGTCACACAGGATGGAGAAGGAATGAGAAGGCTAAATGAAGCTAAGAAAAACGTGGTAAAATTTCACTAAGACACACTAAGGAGAGCTGGACATTTCTGTGAATATTTCACGAAATCACTGAATCACAAAATCACAGAATGTTTGAGGTTGGAAGGGACCTCTGGAGATTTTGTAGTCCAACTCCAGATGAGTTTTGACTTTCCTAAACTCATCCCAGCTTGTAGTCTCTACATTTGCCCTGTGCTGCCTGCCTCTCCTTCCACATTCTGTATACTTCCTTTTGATATTTGTGTTTAGTCAAGAGCTACCTGTTCATCCATGCAGGCCTCCTGCCACCTTTGCTTGATATGGGGGGGTCATGGGGGTAAGCTCTTCTTGAGCTTGGATGTGATCCCTGAAAAACAACAAGCTCTCTTGGAGCCCTCTCTCCCCACAGCTGTCTTCTGTGGGACTCTTCCAAGCAGGTCCCTGAATAGAACAAAATCTACTCTACTGAAGTCCAGGGCTGTGATTCTACTTTTTGCCTTGTTCCCTTCTCTCTGGATCCTGAACTGCATCATCTCCTGGTCAGTGCAACGAAGGCTTTCCCTGACCTTCCCATCTCCCACAAGGTCTTTCTTGTTTGTAGATAAGAAGAGGTTCAGAAGAGGAGATACCCTTGTCCAATCATTGATGTGTTAGGAAGTTGTCATCAATGCTCTGCACAAATTCCCTGGATTGCTTGTGGCCTGCTGTATTGCCCTACCAGCAGATATCATGGTAGTTAGTGTCCCACGAAGACAAGGGCATGTGAATATAACACTTCCTCCTGTTGTCAGAAGGACTCATGTGCTTCTTCTTCCTGTTGAGGCAGCCTATAGCAGACATCCATGACAACATCACCCGTGTTTTTCTACTCTCTAACCCATAAGCTCTTGTCACCTATCCCAAGGCAGAACCCCGTATGTGCCTGCTATTTTTTCACATGAAGGGCAGCTCCCTCTCCTTTACTTCACAGCCTGCCCTTCCTAAGGAGTCTGTACCCATCCATTGTAGTACTTTAGTCATGGGGGTCTTCCTACTACATCTTTGTGACCCCAATGGGATCGTAGCCTGCACCCGCACACAGATACGTAATTCCTCCTGTTTGTTCCCCATGTTGCATGCATTAGAGTGCTGGCACTTCAGATGGTCACCCAGTCATGCTGATTTCCTCCCCAAAAGTGTGAAAGCTTTCCCCATAATGCTGCTGTCTTGGCACTTCCTTATTTGTGTGCATATGGTTGAGATGGACCCCCTTTGCATAATTTGACTACTGTCAAACACTGAGGTTTTACTCTACTAATTTTCCTCAACGGATTCAGTCAGCCGTCTGACAGACATTTGATAGATATTAATTAAATGTATGAAATAACATATTTGACAAGTGTTTCTAATTGTTTTTCTCTCCTAGAAGGATCTGGTTCAGAAACTGTCTAAAATACAAAGTTGTTTAGCTGAATATTCATTTAAAGATATTTTAAAATATGTGATGCATAGCAGTTTTGCTAGCAGTCAGTATAGACTTCAGGATAAAGAGGATAAGAGGCTAAAGAAATGTTTCACCTTAGGTAGTAGACTTTTAGATCTAACTCAGAGTGCACGCATTTCTGAAAGGGAAGTTTGAGCACACAAACAGTTTTTAAAAACCCCATACATGTCTCCTTCTAGCCTGGAACCTGAACATGGCTACTTCCCACATGAGGGTGTCTGAAAAAGTAGCCAGCTATGAGATCAATAAGTGGTGAGACTCAGAATTTTGAAAGATCTAATCTGTTGTATCAGCTTTTCATGGGTCTATTTGACATTTCGGAGGAGTTATAGGAACATAAGTTTAGATAGCCTAGAAATACACAGATTCAAATACAGTTTTCCATTGTTCAATATGCAGTTCTTGCAGCTCATGATTCTATAATAAAAACTACTCAATTTACAGACTGAACAAAACTCAGCAAATTGGGTCCTCAGGTTCAGTTCTCCTTCAGTTGTCTCACCCAAGACACTATAAAGAACTGCCTTGTAGGCTTTAACTGTGAATGGTATGCTCTGATCTACTCCTGCAACTTCACAATATTTGAACTTTCTGTTTCCCAGGGCACTGCAAAAACCTTTTGCTCCTGTTATTCTTGAAATAAAAAGCAGTGTTCTTTATGAATTTTTAACACAGCACATTTTTCCTGTCGGTGCTTTCAGGCAAGTCACGTCAGTATCTGGACACTTGAATTTGAAGCTCAAAGCCTGACTGCCTCTATTTGTAAACAAGTGTGAACAGCATGAGCACAGTAGTGTCACTTCCCAGTAAATTCAGTGTTAAGAAATTACAAATGTATGTACTATAGAACAGTTTGACAAAGCTGTATTGGAATACATTATTCATAGTAATCTTTTCCAACACCTGACATTTTTGAAAGTTTTCCATTTTGTGCATCATAAAATTGTAATGTTGATTTTGAAAATGGGAAAAATAAAACCAAAAACAAGCTGACTGTGTTTAGCCTTTTGCTTTCAAAGAATCTTTTCCAAAGAAACAAAGTCCGTTGCTTTTTCTTCACCTTAAGTACTGCTCATTTTTTCTCTAATTATCACAAATGAATTACAGCTGATCTTTATCTAGTGTGGCATTCCCAGCCTGCATTTTGTGTATGTGCGTGTGTGTGGTCAGAGGAAACAATATGTGTCAAGACTGGCTTATAAAATCAGTTCTAAGCCTTTAACCTTCAGCAGAACACTGAATAATTGAGGGTTCTATGGACACTGACATTTATGGCAAAGCAGGAAAATAGATGTCTATTGATGGGGCTGTATCTCTGATCATAGTTCATAGCCCCCTTTCAGTGGTGGAGTTAACATTACCTGCTTGATGTCAGGCACTGCAATGATCGCTGCCAGATGGTCCCAGGCTGATGGTCCCAGGTCTCCTGTGCCAATGATAGCTGTTTTGCTGATATGATCAACATAATTCAATCACTGTCAGTACTTATTTCTTCCCTGTTTCTCCATGCTAGTCACTTGCTGACTTTTCCCTTCTGTACTCTTTACTTTTGAAAGATATTAGCACAAGGGAAAATAAAAGTGAGCATTCGCCAACTTCAATCTTAATAAACTTCAGGTTTTGTTTCACTCCGCTTCATTCCCAAAGTGGTATTTATGAATGTAGTGTGATTTGTAAGAGCTGCCCTCTTAATGCAGGGAAAGTTTATGTGCTTGAAAATATCATTGTGACCTAAATAGAATAGTCACTTTGTTGAGTTTTACTAACTTGTTGAATTATGTTTCTTCTGTCAGAAGACTTTATCACATTTGTGAAAAACTAAGTAGCTGTTACAAATCTTATCTGAAACAGCTGCTACAGATTTTATAGACTTCTGTTTATTTATGTTAAATATTCATTCATGACTTTTTAATTTTCAAAATATTTTCTTTCCTCTACTGGGAAAATGTTACACTCTATAAGAGTAGCTTTACTGTTTTCTGCTCTTTCTTTAAAATATTACAGTAAATGAATATTTAATTCTTTTCCTCACCCTTTTAATTCATAAAAAACTGCTGTGAAGAGTCTGTGGAAGATAGTATCTGAAAGAGAGAGCAGCTGGAGGATACACTTCCAATGTCCCTACCTCTGGCTTCCACTGTAATCTCCATCATAAACGCACCTTTCAAGGAACAGAGCCTGGCTCTGCAGGAAAGTCAGATCAGCTCTGAAGCAGATGTACTGATGGGGAGAAAGAGATGTTGTCTTCTTCCCCCCTATAACCTTCCAAAACTCTGATCACCCCCACAGTGGTATACGTCCATACCACAATATCTTGTTTTAGTATTGCTCTCGTGAAGAATTCCAATGGTACTATCCATCATTTTATGACAGCTACTTCCACTTGATTTACATTGGAGACTGACAAATTTACTCTTAACTTCAAAATAGCATTTAAAAAAAAAAGTTATGTAGGAGACTAATGATCTTTTCAGTGTCAACTGCTGAGAACTCCCACAAATGATAACAGTTAATTAATACTTTCCATAGCCTAACGTTCTTTCTGTCCAAGAGACAAGCTACTTTGGGTGCCGTGAAACCATTTGCTCAGCTTTCCAATTCCTACTTGTTCAATTTAATAATGAAAAATGACATGAAAATGAAAAAATACTAACTTACTTCCTCCAGTAGTTTTGGGAAAAAAAATTCCAATCCATGAGCAAAGTAATATCTGTGTCATAGCACATAGCTAACAAAAGCCTGTGCTAGAGGAATTGATGGATCCTTTTTTTTTTTCTTTTTTTTTTTTTTTATGTTGAACACACATTTATTGAGATTAAAAGCATAAATTGCCCAACTGATAATTACATCAGAGATGCAGCAAATAAAATGGATAAGCAGCGAACCAGTTGTCACATTTCCCAGGGCTTTAAGACACACTGATATATAAGCAGATATACAGCCTCCTTTTTACCAGTGATAATTTACAGCTTTCTGCTGCCACTTCCAATGCTGTCAGTCGAGCTTCTGTCCCAGCTGGCCTGGCTGTTCTGAGAGGAACTGAAGTGGCAGGTAGCCCATCACTATAAGATGCACATTAATTTTACGCTTCCTTTCTGAGGTGTATGTGTGTTGCTGATGTCTCCTTCAGCATAATACAGCTATATCAAAAATCTTACAGTTACTGAAGATAGATACTTAGATGTAAATATAAACCTTTAGCTATACCTTATAAATAAATATAAATCTACAGCTGCACCTGCAACTATAAAATTAAGGTCTTTATAAATACCTGCATTTTTACATATAGCTGTGTGTGTAATATCACATACCTATTGTACATAGAGTGCATACAGGGAATATGTGTTGATATGTATAAATACCTATATATGGATATATAAAGATATATTTCTCTGTGTATATATAAAAGTGCAAAGGCCAGATGTATAAACCTGTGGATTAAGTCCCAACCCCTTTAGTAGAATAGGCAGCCATATCTCCAGTAAGAAAGTCCACCATAAAATCCATTACAGGAGGCAAAATCTTCAGAAGGGGATTCCCAAATGCAGTGTGGGGAGCTGACAAGCTACGTGGCAGGGAGCACTGAAGACATGAGTTGGTTAAATCCCATGGCAAATGACAGAGTTTGGATTCTTTCAGGGAGAGGACATGAAGGGGCCTAGATATACTGAATCCTTGATGAGTGCTGGTTGACAAAGGAATATCAGGCACACTCAATATGTGGAAAGGTGTTGGCTACCCCATTTTGTGCATCTGATGTGGTCAGTGTACTAGATATACAGCTTCTTTTTCATGCGTGTAAAGGGTGGGAACTGAAGGAAAAGAAAGTTTTTCTTTTGTACTTGTTTTATTTTGCTAGTATGCGAGTTTTGTGTGTGCTGCCTTTTACATCTGTTTCTTGAAGAGTTCAACATGGGGAAGTGCCAAGTCCTGCACCTGGGGAGGAATGACCCCAGGCACCAGCATATGCTGGGGTCCAACTGGCTGGAAAGCAGCTTTGCATAAAAGGACCTGGGGGTCCTGGTGGGCACCAAGTTGAGCATGTGCTGACAATGTGCCCTTGTGGCAAAAAAAGGCAAATGGTGTCCTGCATTAGCAGAAGTGTTGTCAGCAGGTCAAGGGAGGCGATGCTTCCTTTCTACTCAGCGCTGGTGAGACAAAACCTGGAGTGCTGGGTCCAGTTCTGTGCTACAAGAGAGACATGGACATACTGGAGGGAGTCCTGCAAAGGACCACTAATGATGAAGAGACTGGAGCATCTCGCATATAAGGAGATGCTGAGACAGCTGGGCCTGTTCAGCCTGGAGAAGAGAAAGCTCAGCGGGAATCTCATCAATGTATATAAATACCTGAAGGGAGGGTGCAAAGAGGGTGGAGCCAGGCTCTTTTCAGTGATGCCCAGTGACAGGACAAGAGGCAATGGGCACAAACTGAAACACAGCAGGCTCCATCAGGAAATACTGGCACAGATTTCCCAAAGAGGTTGTGGAGTCTCCCACCTTGAAGATATTCAAAAGCCATCATAACCTGGTCTAGGTAGCCCTGCCTGAGCAGGGATTTTGGATCATATGACCTCCAGAGGTCCCTTCCAACCTCAGCCATGCTGTGATTCTGACATCTTTGATGTCAATTTACAGATGATACTAAGCTGAAAAAAGCCCACAAATAAAACCTGCCTACAGTAAATGCTGAAAGGCATTTTTGTGTCCGGCAACTGTATAAAATTACAAACTGTTACTGATATTTTAGATTATGAAAAACACATAGCACATGTACAATACAAAATGAAAATTTTGGGCTTTACTGTTTTTTACCTCATCTATTCTAAACTATTTTTTTCCCATTTGTATCCTTTTTTCCAAATAAGCCTGTTATAAGCCCAATGTTAGATTGATTACTATATTTTTGTTATCATATCCTTGCTATTTGCAACTTTTTTTTTTGTTTCTTTAATTTTGGTCTAATACTTGCTGAAAAAAACATGAAGATAAAGAAATGGGCAAATTATTCAAGGATTAAAAAAGAAAAAAGGGCTTTTATCTGTTTTCCAGAGGATCTCCTCAGATCAAATTTATCATTTATTTTGTACATTCCAGTTATCAATATGTATAAGAAAGGATGATGATACCTGCTCTTTGCAGGAGAAATCTAATTTATTTAGTTGACAGAGCTTGTGCCCTAGAGGTAGTCATTATTGTGTTCTTTGGTAGTAATTATGATAGGAATGAGTCTTTAAATGTGATGAGGGATCTTCACAATCTCTTGACTTTGCAGAATGTAGGTGTAATATCATTGGCTGAAGAAGCTAAAAAATTTTCCCAGGATTTTCATATCTTCTCTTGGCTATCACTTGACTTTCAGCAGCAGTTCAAGTCCCAGGTCTCAGTTTCCAACATCTTCAGTGTTGTGGCCAGGTGCATCAGAGACTGCATATTAATTCATGAGCAATCGTTCAGAACAGTGTAACTGACAATGCCCGGGGTGAAGCTACTGAGAGGCTAAGATAAACCTAAAACTCAATGGGCATAATGACTAAATTACATTCTCCCTAAAACTGGTCCCTTCAGGTCAGATTGCCAGATTAGCAGTGAATTGCTAGTGCTGGGTAGCAGTGTCGCAACAGCTGCAATCTGTGCTTTATCTTTTCTGGGCATAATCGGACAGAGCACAGTGAAGCACAGTGTATGTGAGGTCTTGTTTCCGAAAGGCTGGATTAAGGGTGATAAAATAAATGTAAAATCCCAATTCATAACAGTTTGCTATCTCATTGGTGTAATCTACTGTTAATATAGGGAAGAACTCAGTAATGAGAGAAACTAGTTACTCCATTTCTCAGAACTGTATCCCATGGGGATTAATTAAGGAATGTTGTTTGAAGACCTCTGAATGGGTAACACACAGATCCCATGTGTATTGTCCATTTTCTTGTGTTACAAGGAGAGATGGCAAGTAGCTGATGCAGAAGTGTTTGCTGTTATGTATTAATTTAGGCTTCACTAAGTCTTACTGCTTTCATATATTGGGCCAGAAGACTGCTAGACTCTTTCCATGCTTAGTTCAGCAGAAACAGCAGTGTCTGAAATAAATGTAATGTACATGTGTCAAACCTGAGTACATAGTCACTCTCATTTTTCATACTATAGTTAGTTTCGAATAGCATATAATATCATTTTTACTGCAGAAAAAGCTGCAACTCCAATTTACAGCCTACACAGATACAAGCATACTTGCACTTTCCTGATCTAAAAATTGTGGCTGAAACTTGTGCTATTGAAAGACTGATTTGATTTCATACCGTACAGTGGCAAGGAAAGACGCATTTCTGCAGCTGACAGAATGTCTCCTGACATTGGTGGAAGCTCAAAGTTCTCAGCACTTCAAAGCACAAAGGCCTGTATAATTTTTAATCTCTCATCCTTTGCAAATTATCTTTATATTCTAATATGTATAAATTCTTATTGAGTAATCAGTTTTCGTTTTAGAAATTATCATGTAAAGGTATGTATGTCCACAAATAATTTTAGGTGTCAGCAGTACTACTCAGAAGATTACATAAACAGTGCCCATGAGTTTGAGGTAGATTGCAGCAATCAAAATACAAGCTACACTGCTTGTAACCCTTGTGTTCAAGGTATCCAGGATTTGGAAATTGTTTTAATCTATGACATTCTCAGTCTGACTTCATACTAGCACAGAAAATACCAAATATTGAGGAGTCGCTGCTTCAATAGAGAAAATGCACAGCATTGTAATCTGGATAAATATTAGGACTCTGGATTTCAATAGCCTAACTTCCTCCCTTATTGAGGAAAAGAAAAGGTAAGGCCACCATAATAAGACTTTTTGAGGTGGGGGTTAGATGCGCTGTGGATAGCTGTGAGCAAAACATAAGTTATCATCCTGTGACTTGGAAAAGCAGAGGCAGCGTTAAAGTTTTGCACATGCTGGAAGGAGAGACAGCCAGGAAAATTAGTCTAAAAAGACAGATTTTCACTTTGCAAAATGTGTTACCACTTGCATAACTGGATCAGATAACTCTCCCCGTCCACTTTCAGTGTTCTGTCTACCTTTTAATCATTATTGTGTATAATCTGTTAACTAATAATTGCAGTTACGAATGGCATATTTAATTACTTAAGTAAACCCAGTAACAGGAGAAGTTTGAAGAAAAATGAGCAATATCTTGCTCAAAATGAATAAGATCAATACATTCTTTTTCTTTTTCTTTTTTTTTTATCCCTGAAGAGGATGATACCTTTGGTGGTGGAGATTCTATGCGTAATTGAAAGTAAAAATCAGTTGTGCACCACCTTTTTTGTATAATCTTTGTAGGCCATGGATTGTGATTCACAGCACTTCAAGGCTTCTGTAGTGAAACTAAACCATGCTTAGATTTTTGACCCCCTAGTCTTGCTATCCCAATGATAAGTATTTCTATTTAAAGAAGACTTACAGAAAAATTCACTTCTAAGTAGCTAAGGTTCATTATCCTAGTGACATTTTAAGCTGTTATTCAGAATTTGCTTTGTTTCATTGCAAATTACAATGGACAAATTTATTCTGAGTGAAATACCTGAGAATATAAATACATTTATCAATTAAAAACATCATATCATTCACGTCTGCTGGTAATAAGATCTGTGTCAAGATCTCAGCTTCATTGGACAAGGAGTTTTATAGGATTTACATAAGTTAGTGTCAAACATCAGCTGTTGAATGAAAACTCCTAAACTCCATGTACTCCACCAGCAAAGAGTTTGTGCTTCGACAATTGCTGCACTCATTCGTGACAGCAGAAATTATCCTTTTGTCTTCTAGCTCTGAGTTACTGATTTGCCATATCTTTCAATATACAAAACAATGGAATTTGGAAGGATTCACTTGGAAAATGTTTCATTTATTCCTCTCAGCAAAGTGATTCATGTTTCGACCCCAAGGTTTACAATTTCATGAGTCAACCCTATTTAAAAGGGCAACCCAGAACATCATACAGATAAGCAAAAGCTCTAACTCATCTCCCTGTCTCCCAGGCAAGTAAAGGATGAGAAAAGGGGCAGAGTTAAAAATCCATGCCTGCATAGGCACTGCCATGAACTACTGGGAAAGAAAGTTAGTGTCTTTGTTTAGTGCCTGCACAGAAAAGGTTGTGCAAAATTATGCAAAACGACACAAAAGATTGATCCCTCGTACCTCAGTATCACTTATTCTTTTTAAGCATTTTGCAGAGAGAAACTCTGTCAGAGACTTACTCACTGACACAGTAATTTTTGCTTGTTCTTTTTTTTCAAAATGGTTCGATTGAATGCAATAGTTAAAATAGAAGAAATCTGTGACCAAACAGTTTTCCCATACAAATAAAATATACAGAGAAGCCTCTAAATAGGAGAGACCAGAGCAACATTCTCTGTGATTTGAACAGTAAATCTTTAGATGAGATTCTTCTCAGGTGTGTCATTTAAAATATAAGTTTTTCTCTTCTGTTATCATATGCATTTTATCACCAGTTAAAGCGTTAGTGTGAAATGAATGTAAGTAAAAAACTGTTGGGATTTTTGATTGCTTTTGGATTCAATCATTAGATAAATTAATTGGTAGAATATTACATTTTGCTAGATCCAATTATAAACTAATGGGGGGATGGTGCAAGCAGAAGGACAAATTGGTATATTTAATAAAGCATCTGATAGTCAAAACAGATTTTTTTCAAGTATAATTCTACTACCTGATCAAATTGCTGCAAACAAAAATCCAATAGTTACCTGACTTAATGATGTTCTTAAATTACTCTTTCCCATACTTTTTTCTCCCTTGAAAAGCTGACTTTGTTTACATATGTTGCATGGAACCAGAAAAACAGACAAAAATATGTATTTATAAAAATGCTACCTTTTTAACCTTTATGGACTACATAAACGTTGGCTTCTGTAGAATAAAGCATTCAGTCAATTCTAAGAGAAGTCTAAGATATCAGCTAGGAATCTCATGGGACAAATGTTCTTATTGCATGTACCACCATGTATGGTTTAGTAATAACTGACTCGGATGCTTTGCATTAGGGATTTTCAAACTGGTAAGACTAGTCCGACGTCTGAACATCACCTATTGAAATTATTATGAAAATCTGCATACCAAAGATGTAGAAAATACAAAGAAATACAACAATATTTCTTGTTACTGATCTCATTTCACTGGTTTAGACTTGTAAGTGGTTTGAACTTTTAAAATAATTCTAATTAAAATATTCAGAAGATACTAGAAACATGTCTGCGAAAAAAGTTCATATCACAACATTTAAGTTAGAGAAACTGTCCTCATATATATGTTGGTTAACAATGCAGGATAACAATTTCCTGGCAGGATAAATCCATGACCATGGTTATTTCATTCAAGATGGGATTTCTGACTCTAGCCTTCTAGAGAATCAATGTTGTATTGATATTTTTTGGATGTTGCGGTTTTTTGGACCACCAAGTTGAGGGATGAATAGATAGGTCCTTTTACAAATTGGAGGAAAGATAAAACATCAAAGTAACAACAATGTGAGCTTTGTAATCTCACTATTTGATTTTTCTGTCTACTTCCACCATGCCATCCAGCCAGAGTTGTGTTGTACCCTGAAGAAAGGAACAAGATAATAGTTTGTGCTTATGAACTGGTGGAGGTACAAGTCAAACATTGCACTCACATTAGAAACCAGATGAAACAGAAAAATCTACAGCTTCTACCTTGTTGTTGCACTACTCAGGTTATATATGAATAGGAAACCACAGGACTTGAACATAGTATAACTCAATTTTTAAGGCTGCGTTATAACTTTTCTACACCAAATCAAGAAGAGGTAACTTCTATTTGAGAGAACTCACATTCACTGCTGCTGGACATGGTGCTCTCCTTGTTCCTGATCTCTGCTGTTCAACTGGACCCCAGATACTGAAAGAGAAAAACCTCTCCCACATGTCTAGGAGGTGTTTCAGACATTGCAGGTTTTTCAAACCAGGGCACTGGGAAGAACAATGCCAGAGGTAACATCCTTACCAAATGCTTCTAAAATGTAAGTTTAGCTTATATATTTATGTCAAGATATGAGTAGTTCTAGATCATTCTATGCAAATAATAGTTATAAAAAACTCTTTAAAATAAGTCCCAATACTATGTGAAAGATGTGAATACAATTAGGTCAATGGTGTTGTTTGTATATTGTTTTTCAAGTTTGCATTAGTTATGTTATTTGTATTTAATCATCTTTGAGCAGAAAGACTGAAGATTGCATTGTGAAATACTTCTGAAAAGAGTATCAATATTCATAATGTTAAATGCCATTACTACTTACATGAGCAGCATTGCTTTATTATGTCTCAGTAGCCACTGAAATAAAATTAGAGCATGTAGTCTTGTTACCTCTAAAGCAGGTATGCTCTCCTCGTTGCCCTGCATCTTCCAATTCTCTCTAACTCATTTTAATCCACCTGAATGTGTTTTTTAAATAATGATAAAGAGCAACAGCTACAATTTAAGTGTTTGCTCTGACATGGACCTTAAATGGGTTTTCAGGCATTAGATTCTATGGGATGTTTAATCATTTTCTCTGGCTAACGTAAATATTTTCCTGTATTTTTAAACAGTTCAGTCTATCTTAGTAGGCTTCGTAAATGGAATATTTCTTTCCCTCCTTAGGTTAAGTTAGCTGACTGCTTTCTGCTTAGTTTTGAACGCAATAGTACTAACTCATAAAATTAATTCCCATTTTGTGGGATTGTCAGAAATGAGGATTGCTCTGACCCCTGTTTGAACTCATCAGCTGAAATGAAGTTGTTCAGTGAGCTGGAGAAGACAAAGCTGAGTTCCAAGAAATTAATCAACTCCATCAGCCTCCACGATAGGCCTGAAAATGGCACACATCAGACTGACCCTGAGCAGCTCTGGATTCCCTCCGTAAATGAAAGTCATCATTCCTGGCAAGGAAGATACTAAATTATAGGCTTTTAAATTTAATTTTCATTTTACTTGTGTTTTCGATTAGTGTGCCATGTTTCATAAAGAAGGTAGTACCTTTAAGTAGTAAATGCCCTTCATCTACCAGCTCAATCCCTGTTGTAATAAAAAGGTAAATTTGAAGTAAAAACCGTTAGCAAATGAAACATGTGGTTGGGTTTTTTTCTCCCTTTTTTTTCCTTTCTCAGTGACACCTTAAGCAACAATACCAAATTATTTTCTTCATACCAAAATCAATAACAGGCTTGGAAATAAAAAGTAGCCCTGCAGCCTGAGGCCACAGATTTTCATGACAGGCTACTAAAACTATCTTTCAGTAGCCTGAAGGTCTGCCAGCTAATCATTCACTTTCCTTTCACTATTTAGTTGTTGGATATCTCTCCGGGCTAGTAAAACTTAAAGGCTATGTGACAAATTGTCTGCTAAAGAAACATCGTCCATTTTTATCTTTGTGGAACTTCAGTCTTTAGCACGTAGGCTGAAAAGTTCACATTGCTTTGGAAGGAAGGCAAAAATTAAAGCTATAACAAATCTTAAATCCTTAAATGCTTTCTTATTTTATTAAATGCAAAGCAATGAATCCATTGTTGTGTACCTTTCCAAATCAGTAGTAAAAATCCCAGAGAGGCAAGATGGATACATAAAAGAAAACAAGTTTAGGATTCTTCGGTTAAGCTCTTAAAGATGAGGGAGCATGAAAATTAGGGTTAAATACCTTACTTAGGTTCTCCCCCCTTGTACATATCCATGACAATATAACCTAGAATTAGGTAACTATAGCAATTCCCATCAACCATCACAAGTAACATCTATCCTATCAAAGTACTGGGTGGAAATTGGAAGGTGATGAATGCTGTCAATCCTCCTCACAGTTCTCTTTTGTATATGTTTTTGTTTAAATAAACTTGGTCAAAATGTATATATTTAGCCCAGAAATTAAAATTTCCTTTCTACTTTTTTAAGGAGTCAAACAACTCTAATGGTTCCCAAATATTAAATCTAGTAACTGCCTAATAATGTCAGCAGTAATTTCCCATGAACACACTTGGGACATATTTAATAGACTAGATGATTGACTAGCATCTTCTTAGTATTCCAAGCTAATCATAAGTTTCGAGACCTGCACTTTTATATACTTTCAAGTGCATGGCTTGAGGCCAAATATGCACCTTCACTTCTTAACTATTATCCAACATTCCTGATGTTCCCTTTTTCCCTCTTTACCTCTATTCCTTCCAAACCATGCCAACCAAACTAAAGCTTCAGATACATAAGTATCATAATTTATGTTAAACCTTTACATCATCTTAAACAGATTACATCAATATAAGTCTTTAGATCATCTTAAGTACCTCAGACCTATTAATTTGTGCTCTAATAGACACTCAACTACACAGGTGCACAGATAAGGGGTGGCTAAGGTGGGGGCAAGTCAGTTAACCCTAGTTTGAAGTCCCTAAAGTGCTTTGCCATAGTGGCTATGTGCTAAGTCTTAGTGATAACCTTTCATGGCCCCCAAATATCCTGCTGTAGTGGATAGTGTGCAACGGTTCAGCTTAGTTGAAAAACAACAATCTTTTTCAACCTTAACTATTGCTTATTAGCTTTTATATCGAAGAAGTACATTTAGAGGTGTTTCAATTCTCTATCACTATAATGGAGAAATAGCTGGAGTAGTCAATTCTTTTTAAAGTTTTTCAAAATAGTGAACAGAAAAGTGCACTCACATATATCCTGTGTGTGTATTGTACACACAAACACGCAGAGGAAAAAGGGACTTGTATTGTTTCTCCACTGTTCTTTTAACTCAAGCACAGCCAGAAGAAGCAAACTCCCAGTCTCAGTTCCTTTCCATTTCCACACTACCATTCTCCTTAAACAATGATCTTGCTGCTGGTGAAAATTATCAGACTAAAGGTGTGATAAAACCAGGAAACAAGACTGTAGGTGGTCTGCGTGTCTAAGGGTAGCAAATGTGACCAACACTTATAATGTCCCTTTAAAGAGACTTTTTGCAGGTTTGAACCCTTATGAGAAAATAGCAGAGTCTTGCATGTCAAGCCTTAAGATTTAAACAGTGTAGTAGTAATAGACATGAAGTTCTTGGAAGAGCTAAAGAAACCTCGAAGTTACCTTGTGAAGGTAGGAACCAGGCAGCCTCATGATTTTACTCACTAACTGTGCAAGCTGGAAGACTGGTTGACACTTGCGTGTGAACATCCACACTTGCCTATCAGCCACTGTGGTCCATAGACTGCTCCTGGGGCAGCCAGTCCCTGGAGCAGCCTCAGCTTGGACCACAGCAAAGGCCCAACAACACGTGTGTGTGTGTGCCCAACAACACGTGTGTGTATGCATGTGCCTCAAGCATGTACGTGTGCATATGTGCAGAACTATCGCTTTCACAGGCAACTCAATCTGAAGTTAAGTTCTCTCTAAAACCCAGCTAGTCTTTTAAGAGTGTCATCGGGTCCTTTCTAAAGAAGAGTCACAAACCATCTTTCCTGCCTAATCTGTATCTCAGTGGTAGTTAGAATCCACTGAAATAGTCTAGTAACGAAGTATGCAAGTAATTGTAATTTTCAGTGGTCTAACATGAAGAGCAAATGTGTGGTTCTTCTCTTGAGCACCCCAGCCTTACTCTCTTTATCCCAGCCCTGATCGTATGCCCAAAGATGAGCACTGTGGGTAGCCAAAGGGATCTGGCCTTTCAGACTGCACCTTAGGTGGAGCGAAAAGGACAATGTTAGTATAACTATTTCACCTTCAATGATTCTCTGTGGTGTTACAGTTTCTGGGGTATTTCCCATGCTTTTTTTATGGCAAAATAGTCTGAGTGCTCTGTGATTCTTCCCCAGGGACAGGGCAATGGTTCTTCTGGAGCACTGAGGACACTCAGAAGGTGCTGCTGACCCTCAGTGCTCAACTCAGTCAGTGTGCACCCTCCCTGCAAAGTAGACAGGCTAAAAATCCCAAAGTAAATTCAAATAAAGGTGGCCAGTGTGGGTTGAATGAACTGGAAATATCTGAGTAAAAGCATTTTGAGTGTTTGGGGGAAAGCAGCCCTGTAACAGCACTTAAATAAACACTAATAAACTTCTTGATTCAGCATTTTTGGGACATAATTAATGAGACATGATGGAGAAAATTACTGTGGCTTGATCTTACTGTGTTTCTGATATTAAAGTTTACCTGGCAACAAATATAGTTGGGACACTGAAAAAAATTATTGCTATTTAGCTGTCCATCCTGTCCCTCTGCTAGGATTTACAGCTGGAGTAAGAATGAATTAATGGTATAAACTGTTGAACTAAAGAGCAGAGTATCTATGCAAACAGCTGGAGATTTCAATTTATGTTAACACCCGCTAATACTTGCATGTTAACTCTTACAAACCTACTCAGAGATAAATTCAAAATGGAGATGCAAGTAGCCAGATGTTTTACATGAACTGTGGATTAACCACAATTGTCTCTGTATTGTGTATTTCCATCTACAGTTCCACAACAAGGCAACAATACAAATGCTCTAAAAAGCATCCTTATTTCTTTCCCCATAGTATACTCTGCAACACCTTGTAAATTAAGGTGTATCAGACACACATGTATGCAGATGTTCAGCTCCAGTCTCTCCTTTGTTTTGATAAATTACATTTGTACATTTTGCCCATCTCTCCCTGTGAAGGCATCATTTGTTTTCTTCCCCGTGCTCGTGCTGGGCCTCAGTACAGGCATCCACAATGACACATGCTGGTGGAAACAAGGTGAGAACACTAGTGCAGACCTCTTCTGCTGTATGTCAGTTATGTCATTATTGGCACTTGATCTAGTGGTATGCGTTTGTTTAATGAAGCATGGTTGCTTTAACCTTCTAGACTGTCCCTCCCTGAGAAGCATCAGCTCTCTCCTAGAAATTGAGTCATGACACAGTAACGTGCCAGTTATTATTGTAATAATAACTGTCCCCCCACAGCAAAGAGTAATTTGATAATCTTCTGTAACTAACTGTACACGTTACTCTTCACATGAAGTGTTAACCCATTGCTAGGGTATACTAAACATTAGTTTATTGGAAAATGCTGAAGAAATCCAGTCCTGGACTTCTAAATTTGTTTTTCTTGCATTTATCCCTTACATGACTGGATTCTAGAGAAATGAGGTCTCAAAGTCTAATAATTATAGTAGTAATTTTCTTAGCAGAGTCTGAACCTAAAATAATAGTAGGAACAAGCTTCCTGGCTTAAGGTTACCTTGCAAATACTAGCCTTAACAAATATGTAATTTACGTTAACTAGTCTGAAAAATTACATATATAACAAGAAGTTGGGACCTCAGTAGCTTAGCATTAAGTAAGTATAGAGGAACAGCCTTATACAGTTAACAGATACCATAAAGTTTTTGTTTTGTTTTGTTTTGTTTCTATGTTAACATCAGAGGTTTACTGCAAACATCAAAATCAATAAGGGATTTAATTTAACTGAAGCAAAGTTGTGTTTGAGGCAAAGCATTATTATATTTCAGGAGTTCTTTTCCTTCCCATTCTTGAAATTTTGCTAATCAGAAGGTGACTACTACTTTTATAGCTAAATTTTATTCTTAGTGCTTGATTACAAAAGAGCTGTTTGTCCCTCTGAAAGAGGAATTCAGCTAAGCTTTATTTAATACTTTGTTTGTATACTCTGGCAAGTCACAGATCTTCTAGCTTGGCTATTAACATAAATCAAAAGATCTTGTGAAAACAATAGACTATGTAGGAATTGCTAGTGCTATAGGGAATATGGGCTTGGAAGTAATGCAAATGTTCAGATATTTGCCTACCTTTCCTTGTAATCCAGATATCATGGACAAAAAGATTACAAAATGTAAAAATGTAAATAAATGGTTGACTACTTCTCTGCTTCTCTGCGCACTTTTTTGAGTTGGGTGTATTTTCTAACCAGCTTTTTAAACAAAGGCTTTGTGTAACATGAATACTACTGCTTGTGGTTGTGATGAAAGCTCAGTGTTACAAAAACTTCAAAGGCAACAATTCAGTGTGAATTTCTCTGATTTGAACATTGGTGATAACCTTTGTCTAAAACACCAGACTGGAACACTTGTATTGTTAAACACTTGTGCTGCATTGACCTTTCTGAAGATTGTTTACAGTTGGATATTTCAACACACCATACCTGCAACTGTATTGACTAGAGTATTTTGCCTGTCAGGATTAAGTTAATGTTATCTTTGGCTGTAATGGGTTTTGAGCCTGCTGATGCCTGCCTGCAAATGCAACTGTAAATTACTTTACAGTAAGACATGATGATTTGCTAAGTCTTTTGATAGGGTCTTTAGTCAGATTTAGTGTAAACTATAAGGTGAAAATTTTTTTGTGCGCTGATGTTCTGCATTGCAGTTGATGTTTTCAGAACCTTACCTCTAATATACATGAGAAATTTCACTAATTTCCTGGAAATTTCAGCAGTCTTCAGAGGATGAAGAAAGTAGGAAAGGAGTAAAGAAGAAATAAATAGTTATGTGATTTCTGTGGTTCCATTTATTTTTAAAATTCCTAGGAACTTCTTGGTCTCATGCAAAAATATTTCTATCCTTGTAACTGAGTCCAGTTGCATGGATAATTGGCACATTCTCTTCAAGCACTTACAGCAAGACCTACCAGTAATGTCATGCTTCCCCAGGTTTCCTCTTCCAAACTATACAGGGGAGACAAGAAAGCAGGTTGGACACAGGGAATCTTACAACTCAGCTGCCTGTGGCTGATGTACCAGCTGTGTCTCCTCCCCAACCATGAAGGCAAAACTCTTGTACAAATTCCTATCATTTGCATCTCACTTAGTGTAATATTCTTTTTCTGGTTTTGACAAATGCAGCCCTATCTTGTTTACGTTTGTTCAGGATACTTCTGTAAAAGTTGCTTTGTTAGGAAGATACTAACTTACAGTTCTGGTGCCTTTCAGCAGTTGCCCTTTGCCTATCACACCGAACATCAAGCTTGTAGTTTCCAATCTGAGTGGCTATGGGAACCTATCTACATCTTACTTATCATCATGCCGAAGTTAATGGGAGATGAGCCAAAATGGGTGCTGGAATACAGTGACCAGAGGCATCCTAGAGGTCTGGGAGGACACATTTGTCCTCAGCAGGGTGACTTACTGGGAAAAACTGGGAGAAGAAAAAGGAGCAATACTCTGTAACCTCCCTCCAAAAAATCACTCCTTGACATTGATTATGACAAACAGAAACATATACTTATATTGAAAGGCAAATCTGACCTGTCTGTGAAACAAATAATGCATTTAAGAGAGATGTCTAAGAAATAAAAAAATGTCTTAGCTCAGAATGAAAAGCTAATACTTAGAAATTTCATGAAATAAAAGTTGAAATTAATTTGGTTCAAGACTACTGAAAAATTTCATTTCTGCTTCTTTTGTTTAGACTTAGAACTTCACTATGTTATCTCATATGTACAATTACATATTATACACAATTACATTGTAGTTTATATTAAGCTATTAATGCCAAGTTTCCTGAATGAAAACATTATTGTAAAGAAATTTTGGATTTTGTTTGGGGAAAATATAATTGCTATCTTTTATGTAAAATGGCTAGTTTATAATTAATCTTTTTTACATGGAAGGCACTATGCTGGAATGCTTTGGACTGGGTTCACAATTTCTTTGCCAATGGTAACCATTTTAATCACAGGGATAGGACAGGAAATTGTGTTTGCACCAGAGAAGCTGTGTTACCAATCAATTGAACAGAATTCAGTTTTTATTCTGCTCCCAGTTCTAAAGACCATGGCTATTGGATTCAGCTCATCTGCATTTCAACATCTACATTATGGTTATTATATCTGGCTAGTTTTCTAGGCTTTCCTTGTAAGAGGTACCATTTAAGATGACTATCCCTCTCTATTGAATGTAATGGAGTCTAATGATTAGCTTAGATGTAGAAGTCTAAGGTGAGTTCAGCTGAATGCTACGCAGTATGAACAAATTGTGCACCAATGCCATTACCTTTTCTTTGTTTCTGTAAGTCATTGGTTCCAAAAAGCAGTAGAAATTTAGGAGATTTCTGTGTTTTCTAAAAAAAAAATAAATAAACTTCTATGCTAACAGATGGCTATGGTGGAATCTGAATCAGAACTGAACACAGACTTCAGGATAAATTCAGGGACTTCAATCCATAGCCTAGTGAATACCCCCTCATATCCTGCCACAGCTAGGGAAGTATGAAGAGTTAAAACCATTAACGTTCTCATCTCCGGCCAATGTGTAACTCACAAATGCATTCACAGTTTGTTTGTTTGTTTGTTTGTTTGTTTGTTTTAAAGAAACAAACAATTATATCATCAGATGGTTTATAACAAAAAAAGAAAAAAACATGACAAAGACATCAGTGTTTATATATGCTATAGTATTGTACAAAAGGCAGATACTGCATATATCTCTACTAATAATTATCCACTCAAGGTTTACATTCTATTTGGAAAAAAAAAAAAAAAAGGGTGAAAAACACAGAATGGAAGGGGAAGAAAGAACTGAAGTTCTAAATTCGGAAAGAAAAAAACCAATAAGGTGATAGAAGAACAACTGTCTCTTAGCTGTGTGAACATTAGTCATGACTTATCACACCTTGTCTTGTCAGTGTTTCATAAGCATCATGGATAAGCATCATGATAAGGTAATTCACATATTGCCAGAAAAGTAGCAGCACACCCTTGAGTTTTAGAGTCATCTATTGAAGCCAAACTACTCGTAACTAGGTGTTTAAGGAAAGGCACCGCGGTCCGTTGTTGTCATCTATAAATATTGAAGTGCCTGAGCTGGAAATGCCTGGAGCTTGCATGTAACAAAAGTTGCAGATGCTATTTCCCTAATTCCTTCTGGATACTTACAGGAGGGTCCATGAGGTTTCAGTCAATGAAGGCTCTACAGTGGCTTTGCTTGGGGGAAGAGAGCAGGATGTGTTAATATATAGACTTGCATGTTATGACCTAAATACTTCTTTCATGTTGACTAGAACACAAATATTTCTAATGCAAAAATTTTTTAACGACATTTTTGAAAACACCTTTTTCTGACTATAATATACAGTAAAAGAAATATGCACTATAAATTAGAGGAATTTTCAGAAAACTTATTAAAGGATTTTAAAGACAGACTTAGCAGAGTACTCAGCATACATGCAAGGTAGTGTATGTTGCTGAAAGAAAAAAAATGAAGCAAACGGAAACTTTGAGTAGAAAGAATATACAAACCTCCTTGTGATTATGAATTTTCACTCCAGCTGGCTGCACATCTTGCAACAAGAGCTGATTGTATTGTAATATTTTTGGAAACATTATAACCACAGTTCTTCCTCCCTACCTGTAGAGCCAGCTCTTAGTCTCCATCTACTGCTGAACTTGCTTCACTGTTACTCACACCATTGTTAAAGTGCATGCTAAAAATTGTAGATTATTTCTGTTCACTGCACACTACATTGTTTTACCATGGATAATGTTTTATTTATAAGGAAAATAAATTGTCAGAGTTAAAAAACACAGTGCATTTTGTTCTAGGCAACACATTGCTTTTATCACACAAATAATTTATTGGTTCTGCTCCCAGACGAGTTCTGTGCTGACCTTTCCAAGTATACTGAATATTGGTGCATAATTTGTCTTGTTGGGAAAATGTATTATTTTAGCCATTAATACATGCTGTCATAACCTTTGTGTTGAGGAACAAGTTTGTTGTTTTAATTCTGAGACATAGTGTTATAGAGGGATGTATGGAAAACAAAACTTGCTATCTTAATGCCTTTGAATTTTGAGGAAGAGAGATGGATTCTAATCTGGACCTATCATATAATCTCTGGTAATGGATTGGAACCAAAACTAGAACAGCCCTATTTCCCGGTTACAGGGCAAGTACGACCCCATTCCAGTTCAAAAGCAGTCTCTGTGAATTGTCAGCCCAAAATGGCAGCCACATCTTCAGAACAGCTCGCTGCATTTTAGTAATACCAAACTTGAGCTTGAATAACCTTCAAATGTTACTTCATAACATCACTGTCTTATGCAACCAGTTCAGCCATCACATCAGCCCATCTCTAGGTGAATATTCGCTTTACAAGTTCTGTGAAAGACGCGTCTGCAGGACTGTGTGTTAATAAAGTTGCACCAAGCTAATTTTATAATTTTAAAACAGAATGTGCATTTTAGCAACATAACACTACTGGAAGTTCATCCCATAAGGTAAAACTCACCAGTTACTGGTTACCAAAAGACATTTGTTTAGTCTGAAATACTAAGGGAAAATGGTCTTGCTAAAAAAAAAAAAACAGCAGAAGAAATGCCAAAACTACCTTTTTCTTAGTCTCAGTTTACAACAAACAACACATTTTGCAAATTACATTTATGGTAAAGATGTCCAAGGACTAAAACCGAGCTAGAGTAGTGAAACCACTTAAAGTAATGAAATACATTTTGACTATAATGCACATTAAGCTTCATGCAGATGTTTGGTTTGAAGTGTTACCTTTGTATATTGTTAAACATATGTCTAATAACTCATTTTGAAATAACCAGTTCAAATTTTGTCTTTTGAATATTCTGAAATTTGCACAACAAAAAATTGTTCATTATAATAACTGCAAAAAGACAGTGTGCAAGCCTGTGACTTACACTTCTGGAAGAAAGGAATCTTTGAAAATAAAGTTGTATCTGGGGATTTTTTTACTAAACATCAATCACTTAGTATCCAGTGTTTAATTTCTGTAGTTTTCAAGTCCTCTTCTTACCCATTCAAGCAGTGTAACTGAACATATTATTTATTACTTTGTTGTTTTTTTTTTTTTAAGGAGAGGGAGAAAAATATTCTGAAAGCAGAAGAATGCTCAGGGATAGAAGATGAGCAATGGCTTGCAAACATTTCCCACTTCAACAGCTGCTCCAGGAGTTTAACATCACTTTGTGTTTGGGTGACTTCAATACACCTCCTATTTAGACAGCTGCCTGAATACATGTTCATGTGAACACAGAAGAGAAAACCCTTTCAAATGTGGCACCTGTAAAAAAGGCAAGACTATGGATTGGAAAAGACCTACCTCTGCAATTCTCATCTGTACTGTAATTAATTGGGATAGTTTCTGGCATTTACTGCCTGAGATTTGAAAAATGAAAAATGTTTACATCTATATGTATTCATGTTCAGTTTTGTGAACTTATGATATAGACGGCAGAAAGAATAATTTCATCAAAATTTTTTATAATTATAATTTTTTATTGAAATGCAGATAAAAAATGAGGCATTTCCCTAAAAACACCCAACAAAAGATGTGAAAACATTATCTTAGTGCCAGTATTTCTCCTGTTCTCTCTCTGGCCCATTTATTTAATATTTATTATTTAACAGTAATATTTAATTATTTATGTGAAGTGGAATAGCATCAACAAGAGAAGCCGAGAAAAAAAAAAAGACTGACTTTGTAGAGCAGTGGTTATTATACTTGCCCATGATGTGGAAGATGGAAGATGGAAATGTGAGTTTATGTTCCACAGTAGGGAAAGCAAAACTTGAAGCTGGCATGTTCCTATCATGTTCCTCTCAGGAGATTAAGCTATTCCATGACACAGACTCTCTAGCATTATTTTCCTTTCTAACTTTTCAGGGGATGGTAGTACAATCCACTGCTGTAATTTTTTAAAATAAAAATGGCATGTCAATATAAAGAATAGAGGTGATTGCCTTTGGCCTGGAACATCAACTTAGGTGTCTCAATAGGCAGCTGTAGGCATCTCAGTAAGGTGGTACACAGCACTTACTTTTGATACATTCCCTATCCAATCAATGGAGAATTTTAGCTGCTTTCAAAGGGCAGTAGGGAAAGCCTACAGACTGTACTAGGAGATGACTTGAGTTAGTGTGCAGAAAACGCAGAGATGTCTTTGAATATCTTCTCCTCTCTAGAGCAGGTACCTCAGACCTGCAAGACCCAGACTGAAAATTTCTGTTATGACCATCTTGTCAGTGCATAGACTTTTAGAAAGAAAGATGCTAAAGGGAGGACAGACCTGGGCACATACCTTCTGTCCAGTTCCTTCCCTGGCCTATAGTGATACAAAATCCATACCACAAACTTTCTGATAGGATAGTCTGGCTTGAGAAAGTGGGACAAGGAGAGAGAACAAGAAGCTGTCACTCCCAATTAGTGCTGAGACACCCAGAGACAGGAGCTCCAAAATCTGAAATGGTTTCTAGTACAGTTTGTGCCTTAGACAAAGATCATCCAGCCTTGGCAGCTGTAGTATCTGGAAACGCACTGCCCAACCCCCTCCCTCTCCCCATCCCCACCATAAGCCACTGTGCTCCTTTTCAAGGAAACAACCATTTGCCTGTTCACACCACCAGCAGCAGCTTTCACCAAGAAATCTGTACCCTCTGGTATCTGTTGACATGGGTTGGCATGGAGAAGAGAAGAGAGTAGCATGAGATGAAGTGAATAGTTGCAACCATTCCTTGCGATGCAGATGCTGCTCTAGGTGGGAGGGTGGAACAGAGAAAAGGAAAGAAGCAGAACTGGGAGAAATCCAGTGTTGGTACTTCAAGATGCTGAGCTCGGTCCAGGCCCTTCTTCCTGCTGGGATGGTTGTAGAAGGGTTGGTACAAGGAAGACCAGTCTGCTGAAAGACTCTATCAGGCTAAAGAAACTTTTCAGTCATTCTGGCAGAGCTGGCTGCTGGAATAACCATCCCTGTTTCCAGAAAGATGCATCAGAGTGGATAGGAGATTCTTGTGGGCTAGACTGGGCATCTGGTGAAATGTGCTGTGTTAGGCAAGCAGGGACTAGAGCCCAAGCCCTGCCCTCTAGCAGAGGAATACCTAACAGCAGAGCTCTGCAAGCTTCACAGTCTCCATTCATCTCTAGAAATCAGGACGTTCAGTACTCTTCTGATCTCTCATCAGCCTCTCAGTGCTTCATGGTCATGACATACCCTGACCTGGAATTATTTATGCTTGAAGTGTGGATGTGCATGTGTGTCTTCAGTATTGATTGTTCAGCAATAGGGCCTCTGTTTCCATGCAATACACAGTTAAGAAGGCCCACTTTTTTCCAGCTGCATCCAGCATCCCCTACATTTTTTTGAAAATTAAATTTACCTCATTTCTTTTTTCAGTTCCATGACTGTCATTCATGCTTCTCTATTCCCCATTGCCCCTTCCTTCTGATAACTGGAAAAGTCTTATGTGTAAATGTTTTTTTTCTGAAGAGTTTAAAAACAAATTTATAAACTTAAATGGTGTACCTTTTTTAATATTTCAAAGGTAAAAGCTATAGAAATAGCTATCTATTACAGAAGTATTTTGATAATTTGTCTTATTTTATTCTGTGTACTTAATAATATTTTTTAAATCAAAATTTCATTGTTATTTTCCAATTCTTCTAAGTAGCTTTATTTTAAATCTTCATAATGAATTATCCTAATTCTCAGAGAGCAATCTCCCCTGCCCCCCTTCTAAAATTGGTTTTCCTGAGTCTTTGTCTTGCTTGAGGATAGACGGGCCTTGAAAAAAGTGTAGCAAATCAGACCAGTTTTAGCATGCCATTGCATTTAAGAGATTCAGTGCAGCTGCTTTGAATCACCCCTGGAAGACACTTGCCTCTCTCCATTGACTACAGGTCATTTAGGTCCCTAAGTTTCAGGAATCTGAATTGTAACCTTGGTTAGATGTCTAAAGCAAGCTAAAGTTGCTAGTGTATGTATGCCTTAATTGACAAATGATTTGAAGTTGGCGTATTCACTTGTAGGAACAGGCCCAGTCAAGACGAGGATATATATTTGTTTGAATTTGACCGCAGAATGAGGACATGCTCTAATTATAATGTTCACACAGCTGCTATGCTTCAAAACAATTCCAGGCCCCAATCTTGGAAAAAGATTTGTTGTGAGGTACTCTTTGGCCTTGCAGAGTTTTATTGACTTCAACAGGCCTACGAATATGTATTGGTGCCAAGCATTGCAGCTGCAATAATTAATTAAGATTGAGCTGTGTAAGAGTGGGAAAAAGTGTAGTCTTTCTAAATCTTTTAATCCAGAGCTGTTTTGCTGTCATGTGAAGATCTAAAACTTCATAACATGTGAACATCGTGATCTTCATGACCATCATTTTTATTGTCAGCACGCTATGTACCCTATGGTAAGTGTGCCTGAATTCCATGACATTGAAACAGCTTACAACTCCATTCCTTATTCCCATTTTTAAGTACGTATACAATGATGGCTTGGACTTGAATATATGCACCTTGTGTAAAACACTTGATTATTTCCACAGTTATTATTTGAAAAAATGGGGATTTTTTTTGATCTCTAACATTCTCTGGCTGTAGGAAGGTGTTAGGACCTAAAGTACTGTCAAGGAGAACCACCTCAGAACCTGTCTCTACCCTCCTCTTCACTCACTATTTTTCGATGTTTTTTTTTTCTGCAGCTCTTCTTCTCATATGCCATTTATCTCAGCTATGTCCATAGTCATTTGTCAGCATCATTTCATACCATTGTCCTACTCTTGGACCAACAGTGCTGGAAATACCAGCTATGTAATAAAATTTCACTTCCCCTTGTGGGAAAAAGGAGATAGGAAGCCGCAACAGACAGAGATGACTCTGAGAAGCAGGTAGGCAGAAAATAACACTGGGTGTTTGCTGTTAGCAAAATGGAAAATACCACAGATTCGCAACTGTTTTTCTAGACCCCACCAGAAGGGCTAAGAACACAACATTTCCAAATTGAAAGGTGACACTGCAGGACACATTAGTAACAAAAGTTAAATTCCATGGCCAAGGAATCACTTGGTCTTGCTGATACATCTGCCTTGTTAGTAACTGGCAGTAACTCTCCAGGAGTCATTATCTAAATCGACTCCCAGCTACATCCCCTGTGGTTAAGTTCCTTTACTTCTCACAGGCTTGACCAGAACAAGTTTGATCAGGACATGGGCAAGAAAATTTCAAGAGAAATTTAGGATACTGAAAGACATCTCTTCTTTGTAAAACAGAAGCCATGTCAGCTGGAGTGGTAGAAAAGCATATCCTGCTGCTAGAGAGGATAGTTTGTCAGGCTGCATTCTAAGCTCGTTCGTTATTTAATCTTGATCTTTATATGCTTTAGCATGAGGAACATAAATGTGTGTTCCCATTGTGCTAGGCAAGTATAGAGCAATATCACTGTTCTTACCCTGAATGGCTTGCAAACTGAGCTAAGAACAAGCATTAACAGATCAATATAGAAAAAAATCCAAGTAAGGGGAATAATAGGACAATAAAAACAATGGCAATTTCAAAATTATTTCAGAATTTCAGAGCTCCATTTATTTAACCACTTTTTTTTTTTTCCCCTTGTCTTTTCTTGGCTCTTTTTGACTATGAGGGACTGTACAAATGGTATTCAAACAGATTCTTCTGTGTAACATCTAAATCTTTTTGGCATTCTATTAGAATGAAAAACATTACAGAAGCACAATATTATTAAGATGAATTTTTTAGCTTACCGCATACGTTATTCCTATTACAGCATCTGGAAGAAGATCTGCCAGGTAGTTTAGCAAGTGTAAATTACAGTTGACAAGGATAATTGATACTCCTGGGCTGTCTTTTCTGTATGGTCAACTGGGAGTTTTGGGGCTACACAAGTTTTTATACATCCTTCAGCTAAATTGAAAATCCAAATGTAGAATGCTGTTTTTAAGAACAGTATGTGGATTTGAGGAAATTAATGAAAGAAAATCCCAGAGTCAGTGAATGGGCTATACTGTCCTATAGCTGTATTGTATCTGTACCTTGTTGAGATACAGCATTTTTCTTTTAAGTAAGGTACAATAAGCACTGTGCCTGAGAATTATGGAATAATATTGTTTATCTAAAGCATAGCAACATTTCACGGCCCAGTTCTCAGGGAAGTGGAAAGCAAGCAGTGAAACAGCATTTAAGAAGAGCTGGCATACTCTAAATCTTACCTCACTGAAAGAATTTTCCTGGAGTGCCTGTGAATGCATGATGATGTCATACATAGAAACTCTAGTGTTTTGTCTATCAAAATGGTCTTGCAGACTTGAGCCTAGGGCTATCCTTGTATATTTTAATAGATGGTCATGGTATACATGACCTGAGGACAGGACTCAGGCCTCTGGTCATACATGAAGAGAGAAGCTTGCAGCCCCGAGCCAGGTGCTCAACGTCTGCAAAATCATTGAAGTTAAGAGACAACTGTGTAAAGTGTTAGTTTTGGCTGGGTTTTAAGGGTCGTTTTTCTCAGGTATCTAACTTCCATTCACTGAGTGGGAAGCTTAGGTACTGTACTCTGGGTTTTAGATTCTTATCTCAGAGACCAATTTGTAAATCTTTAGGTCTTTTATGCTCTATTGCCCTGTGTTGTTCAGAACTCTTTTGGCATGTGAAAACTAAGGAAATTTTGAGTTCCTTGTTTGTACATATGTTATACTGTATTTTCGTATGTTTTCAAAGAGAATACTCAAAAATAATTTCCTTTATAACTCATGTGCCAGGACATCAATTGAAGAGTTCACAGGTCTCCTGGAAAGAATTGATGACATTTGCAAGTAAGGCAAAGAATGAAGATGATTGATTGAGTCTTGGGTTTGTGTGACATTTTTCATGTTCACGGAAAATCCTCTTAGCTGACTTTCAAAAATGGTACATTTTAAAGACTCTTTGCACCTTCTCCTGATGATTTGAGATAGAAATATTTTAGCACTTATTTTAAGTGTTTGCTTGGTCATACATGAAACAATCATAGTGTTTCTTTGAGAAACAAGTGCACTAAATATAAAGAAAGTTGCAAAATTAAAAGGGCATGTTATGCTCTTCCTTCTCTTGGGAGAAATCTGCTGAGAAGTTGATCTTAGCCAGAAAGGGGCAATTTTTTGGTCTGAATGGTGATTTTCTTTTTCTTTTTTTTTTTTTTTTTCATTTTCTCTTCTTTTGAAGACAGGGTAAAGCTATCTGAGTCCAGAAAGATGGTCCAGGAAACCTCGTGAAAACTGCACACCAAGCATATACTTCTCTTCAACTGTAATGATGCTCCTGAGCAGTCAGAGATGCTAGTCCAAATTAGTGTTAACATCAATTAATTTGGTTCCTGGCTGTGATGCTTGGTGTGGTTTTAAGTCTTGTCTCTTTCCTCTATCATGTAATAAATAGCGCTTGTTTTCAGTGAAAGGAGAACCTGTATGTGACATGAGTAGTGACTTCAAGCTTTTGTAGAAAGCAAATACAGAAGCTGACTAAAGGGTTGTGAACAATATATGCACTTGTTAAGTCTAATTTGAGACTATTTGCCATATCAGGCACAGAAATCTTCCTACATTGTGTTTTTGTACAGATGAAAATTAAAGTAGTAAATTTTTTCAATGAAGAGCAAAAGGAACAGTCTCCCTGCATATAATGCATTTAAATACCAATTGTCTGCTGCTTTTCACCAACATAACATTGTTAAGTTGTCTTTTAATAACTCTATTTGATATTTGATATGTAGCAGAAAAATGTTTATATTGCGAATTGTACAGTAAACCTTCAGTTTAGGAGCAAATTAATAGTCTGGAACCATGAGAATCTGACTATATCTGAATATTGATGATCGCACTTTCCAAGTCTCTCTGGGACTGGGGGTGCGAGGTGTTGATCATTGCTTCTCACTGATAAGCAAAATATTTCCAGAGCGTGAAGAATTCTGTGGTGTGTGAGAAGGATAAACCATAATCTGCATCCACACACTAACTTCTCCTCTGCCATTTGCATTGAAAATCAGGTAGACGTTATGCTAAGCTCTCTATTATAGCCTCATGTATGTGAAAGGTCTTCCCCTTCATTTGAATAAGGCCTCTTATGCATGTGAAAAAAGCACATTTAAAAGCAACGTTCCTTTAATGAGGGTGGCATTTAGAAGCAGAATCCTTAAATGTTCACTTTTTGTGATGCTAAATTGTGGAGTATTTTCAAATATGCTGTAGCAGTCATTTTCATTAACCATTTTTATTTTTATTTATTTTTAAAAGGAAATGACATGCTCTACAATGTAAAGTGAAGGAGTAGATTAATATGACTAGCTAGATTAAGGAAAATTTAAATCAGAGCGTTTGATGAAATGTAGGAAAATGTTTAAATATAGGATTAGACTTACAATATAGAAAGCAGTCAAGGAGATCAAAAGAACTCTGTTCAGAAAGTCCTATTAAAAAGAGGGGGAAAAATCTATTGAGTGAATTCTTATAGCTAAATGATTAAAGTGTTTTTAATATATTACATTCAATCTGACTTTAAAATAAAAATAAACAGTACAGAGTGTGCATGAAGTAGAGATTGTATTCTTTTTTTTATAAAGACGAAGTGACTGGGCCTATATGAAACTGTCATAAAACATATATATGAGACTATGGAATTTAACTTAAAAGGAGTTCCCTGGAGAATAATTTTAAATCTGGCATGCAGCCTCATGGAGACAGAAGTTAACTGATTGGCATCTGTATGAATATGGATTTCTTTAAATACGTATTTGATTTTCTACCCCTTAAAAAAATCAAATGTAACCTAATAACTAGATGTTAAGCAAACCTTTTGAAGAACATGTTTAATCCTCTAGTGAGTCAATAGAAATACCTCTAATTTTGGTATCGTACAACTAACCAAGATCATGGGAGTGACTTCCATAGCTGTCAGTGTCTTCTGTATCTCAGCAATCTAGGTTTGTTTTGTTTTGTTTTGTTTTTTTAATTAATGTTAGACTGGGTTCTTGAATCATGGTTAATACTCAGTGTTGACGGGACCCTGCATGCTGCTTCATCCCCCACTGGAAAACTTTACAAGAAACGCACAGTGAATAATTTGGATTACAATGTACTGTTCATATTAAATTGAAGTTTCTTCCTATTTTTTAGCAATCTGAGACTTCAGTAGGTTTCCATTATAAAGAATAAACAAATAGTGGGCACATAAGTATTGTACAGCTATATGTGCAGTGTAAATCACCTGTAAAATACACTTGCCGTTCCACTGATCTATTTTTGTTTCAGTGCTTTAAAAAGCAAAAATAAGAAAGAAGTTTTAATGTAGTGTACAGCCTCTCAATGCTCAACTGAATCACAGAATTCTTTCTGAATTGATTCCCTAGTCCTTCATTTATTCAAATAAATATAATTACTGCAGTAATGAATTTCAATCAAAATGCATACAAATTTGTATTTGAAAGTCCTATTTTAGTTTGGCATGATTATTCACTGGTAGATGTGGACTTCTTACTTTTCCTAGTTTCCTCTATTTCCAGGTGTGTTTGCTACAATTAAAAAAGAAAAAGCAGTCATTTCATTAAGGTCCCCCTTCCCATCAGTCCTTCCCAGTGACATTTACACCATTCTTTCCAGACACCATCTACAGCAAAACACAATAAAACTATTGATAGTTTGAATACTGGCGCACAGAATGGACAACTTTTCCATATTGCATATTTGAAATAACTCTGCTCACAGGCCAAACAGATGATAATTTGTTCTAATTAGTCAACAGTAAATGGGATACATTCATCCCTTAGTTCAGTAACTACAAAATATGGGCAAATACATACATATTTTGAAAATATTCTTGATGTAAATGGGTGGTTCCAGGTTTCCATTTTTATCTAATGAATTTCAAGCAGGATTAATTTATTGTTTCTTCTTGCTATAGCATCACAAAGGCATGGTCAGTTGATTAGTTTATTAGTGCATACTGATAGTATTCAAGGGCTGCATTCAGAATCTGGCATGTCCTGTAATCAGAGTCGGAGAGCCCTGTGTCAGTAAAATTTCCAGTTGTTCCTACAACAGCCTTAGTTCCACAGATAGGAGTGAATGGTGAGAATATCAGTATATAAAGCTACCAATACTTTAATTTCTGTGCCCTTTGGTACTGCTGTGAGCCCGGCTTGCCAATGCAGCTACAATCTAACAGCTGGCAATTGCTACTATGCAACAGAATGGGATACTTGCTGCCTGCAAGACAAACAGAAGCAGCAGCATAAGAAGGTGGGAAGGAGGGAAAAAGTCCGGGAGGCCCAGTGGTTACAAGGAGCATAGTCAGGAGCTCAAGAGTGGAAGAAATAAAGGTGGAAAAAATCTAGCATCAGCTTCTCGAAAACATAGTTTGAAATAATGGAAGACACCGTAAATTAAAATAGTGAGGGGGGAAAAAACATCAGCAGAGAAGACTGCGCACCTAACAAGCCTGAAAAGACTGTGGCCACACAAATCTCTGAAGAAGCCACCAGGGTCTTGGTTTGCAGTAAGTAAACATGATCCATCTCTATCTTACCAGCTGTCTCTTTCTGATGAAAGCCCAAAGGCTGACTTACTCTCTACTTCTACTTCTCATGCTTCACTACTCACTTTATTACTTTCTTTTGCACATCTAGAGAAGTTTTGCTTTAGTCTTTCCATCCTGGCGCTTGGGAAGAGACTCATGATTCAGGGCTTTATTCATTCCCTCATGCAATGAGATAAAGTGTAACAATTAGCATTGATATTGAATATATTTGGCATTTAACTACAATAAGACATATATGATCTTAATGTGACATACTAGCACTCTACTAACTCCAAGCAGTCTGATCAGTGACTTCCTAGCTTTCCATATTGACAAGCATTCTTAAAAAGCATGTTTAATCAATCCTTTTTTTTCTCTTTACTCTGAAACAGCACTGGGGAGAGGTGTTGATATCATGATGTGCAGTAAATATTTTAGTGAAAGTAAAGAAGATAGTAATTAGTAGAACCAGAAATTGGGAAGAGGCTGCTAGGTACCCAGTGATCAGGCCTGGGACAGAATGTTTTCATACTGGCATTAATAACTTACCACAAAAGAGAGGGTACTGATGAAATTAGATTATAATAAAAAGCAATATTGGAATATCATCTAAGAAGAATCACATGACCTCAAAGACAGACACACAGAAATAGGATAACAATTGAAATTTGAACTATGGATTTTTTTCTGTACAAATGCAATCATTTGATATATCAAACAAGTTGTTTCTGGACACAAGATATGATTCCAATTATCCATTCTGAAGATGAATTACAACAATAAAATGCAGAGGACTACTACAGTAATCAGGAATGGAAAGGACAACTGATGAAGAGTTAAAGGAATGGGGTTGCTTGTCTTAGCAAAATAAGGGGTAAGAGGATATAAAATGGACTGCTGCTGTCCGTAGGTGCACTAGGAGAAGGACGGAAAAGCAGTTGTAAACAAGATAGTAGTATCATAGAATGATGAATTACATAAGCTTAAATACAGTTTTGGTCAAAGAACTGCAGGGCCATGAACAAGATTAGGACATAGGAGGAAGTATTTGAATTACCATAGAGTAACCAGTGGAAGAGAAGTGGACTTGATGACTTAAAAGTCCTTTCATGCCTCCTTCCTTTGCTAAGAGGCATTATTTTCCAGTGAAAATCAGCATCTGCTGCAGCTACAATCCTAGATTAATTTACACATTGTTAATCAATTCACTTAAACATTCTGGCCCTTATCACACAACAGTGGGATTTTGAGTTTATGTACATAAACTTAATGGCAGAGGCCACAAGCAAATACCTGTTGTCAGCGTATGAGATCTGTGTACTATGAGAGCTCATTTGTACACAGTAAAAAACCATGTGCTGCTGAATCACACAATAGATGACTTCCATGTGGATCTTCACAGTCTGCAAAGTAACTTTTTCTACTTTCATCTCACAGTGTGTTAACATTGCTGACATGGCAAATTACTCCTGACTAGAAAGGATGCATTAAATTCACACCTGTTGTGCATTACAAAAAAGTTTTCTCTGTAAATGTGTCCTGAAGTTACGAGGAATCTAACTCTAGGCTGTGAAAGTGAAGGGAGCTACCTCCCAGGAAAGACCTCCTATCACAAGCAAAAGGACTCAGTTAAGGAAATTATGCTGGCATACCTGGCACGTTAAGGCCTGACTTCCTAAGCATTGCCTTCCCTTTATAGACAAGTCCTAGGTATGAAGCTTCAATCCTGGTTTTCAACAAGTAAAGCTTAAAAATTTATAGCCTGATTCACTTTTCTGTTAGATCAGTATGAAACAGAGGTCACAACATGATATAGCCCTTCTAATTCAAACAGTAGATACAGTATGCACCTAACGAGCTTTCACAAAAATTGGATAAAAACTTACACTGAATCTTAAAACTATGAAGATGATTCATACAAGTTGATCAAAACCTTTTACATTGTTCCATTGTAAAAGTCACAGGGTCATTCTACAAAGTTATTGGTTGACAGATGGAGAATGAATGAAAGATTGAATTTAGCACAGCTCTCTAATTTCAGGAGCCTTACTTTGAATGACATTTCTGTGTTGTAATAGTAAGGCATGGAAAACTCTCTTCCCTATCCACCATACTTAGTCCAGCAGGGTGGAGCATGCAGGTAAGAAAGAAATTCTTCAAAGGAAACATTGGCTCTCAGGAGGTGTGTATGTTAGCTGAGTTCATGTACAAATCCTGAACTCTACCTGCCTATAAAGTAAACAAAAACATGTTAATTTTAAACAAAACTACATTTATCCATATCCCCTCAAGTGTAAATATGTGTTAAAACATCTCTAAAAATAGAGTTCAAAGACAAATGCCTTTCCTATGGGGATCAATAGGAGAGAATTTCTTTTCATCTCAGTAAAACCTCAATTCAAAAGGAAGACTGCAGCCTTTGGGGAAATATCTAAAAACAATGTTAAGACGTTTCAAAAACTTTTTTTCACAGTTTTGAAACATGCTCACCTGAGTCTAAATTTCTGAGGTATGACAGATCTTGTTAAGTAATTTTAAAAACAAAAACAGAAGTAACAATACAAAACCAGTAAAACTCTCAGATGTCTGTTTCCTTTCTCTGCCTAAAAGCAACTATATGCCTTCAGCCTTGTTTCACTCCAAAAAATAAAGTTCTATTAGGGAACGAACCCTACTGTTCAAGGCACTGCCCGAAGCTTGTACAAAAAGCTTCAGCATACCTCCTGCACACTTCGAAAAGTTCCTCCATGAAGGCAAACCTCCTCCCCTGCCTCTAGACAAAGAACTACAAATAATGCAATGAACACAGTCATTGTACCCCAAAATCACAGACATCCTTGCTGCTAGGAGCACTTTAAATCACATGTTTAAGTGGCATTAGAGTTAAACCTTTATGAGGCAGACCCATGCTCAGGGCTAGTACCAGGCCTATCTGTGTGTCCTGTGTACAGACTGGCTATTCAAGGTTCTAGAAAACACTTATATTAACTGAGGAAGAATTGTCATTGATAAGTATGAGCTACAGCAAATGTTACCTATGTATCCTCTGTTCATTTGCTCCTGAGAACATAACTTCATTACTAAATAAGTTCAGTTCCATATATGAATACTTTCTAGACGGTTCCAAACAATTTGGCATTGTACAGGCCTGTAGGTCACAATTACAAAGTCCTTAGCACTTTGCTGAAACCTAAGGTCAGTTTCTTCAACCCATTATATAACTGATTTTTAATGTAAATGGGATGCTTACTATTTTTACGGTAGACTTTGTGACCTGTCATTGCAGACTGACTTTCTGTTATACCAGGCACTGAGTAAACATGGAACAAATGCATGATCCCTGTTTTGGACAGCTTCCAAGCTAAGTAATTTTAAGAGCTATACTTCAGTTTGAACATACAACCTCCCAGAAAACAAATGAAAGAAGAACCAATGCTATTTGTTTGGACTTACGCAAGATCTGAGTCATCATTGTCCAGCTCATTTCTGTTTATTTGTTTACCTCTAACAATACTTCTTTATCATCCTCTTTCATATACTAGCTTTCTGACAAACAGATTAATAAAGACTTGGGTTAATATGCTAGAAGAGTTTATAGTGTGTGGCACTGGGCTTTATGCGAGACATATCTGACTCATGAGAAATACTATAATTGCAATTTAGACCCAAAATCTAGCTGCTTCTAGCTTGATATTCTCCAGGAGAAGAAGATGAAAGACTTGTCTGTATGTGTGTGGGTTTATGGAACAGAGTCTAATTTCCAGGTAGCTACTTCTCTTCCAAAGTAAGCGTAATCTGTACAAAAAAGCCCAGATGCCTTTGTCTCCTACACAAATTTAATCCTTCCAGTTCTTGCCGATTAGATGGTGCATTTGGTCTCACTCTGTCTTCTAAAATCCATGAATGAATGTCATAATATTCATATAAGCTTTTACTAAATTACTTTTTAAAGTGAAATGTATGGGGGAAAAAAAGCAAGATTTCACACTAAAATTATCGAACGAGGAAAAGAAGGAAATATGTATTCTCCTTAAATGCCTTGATTAAAATGTAGACTTATTTTCTTTTGAAGAAGAGAGGAATTTGATTTTGATTTTAAGCCTCCTGAAGTGTCCATATGTGTATCTCAACTGTAAGATATGAAAATGAAATACAGGACAGAAGATCTAAAACGGAAAAGAATTTCAAGAAGATATATATTCCAGTATTTTAAAGAGAATATTTCATTTTCTATGAAAACAATTCATTGTACTTTTTCAAAACCTCAACCTTTAAAATGGATGAATTTTATTTAATGATTTAAACATTCCATGTTTGATATAGGTAAAGACAATTTTTTCCTTGACAGAAATATGCTGAAAGTGTAAAGGAGAAAATTGCCAGGACCTATAAAGCACATAGTTGATTTTAAGTATATGGAAGGAATTAAATATGTGTGTATATAGAAAGGAAGTGAAAAAGAAATGGTCCTGTAAAGAGGATAACAGATGGTTCCATTTGATCAGAAAGCTAGCTAGGATTTCCTTACAATCACTTTTTGATAATTTCTAAGAATTATTCCTTAGTTTATTTAGCTTGTGGATACTAATTGTCTGATTTTATACATCACTTACTGAATGTTTGACTTAATTAAATGGTGAGACAAGATATCTGTTGACTACCTTTGATATTTATAAATAACTAGACATACTATAGAATGAAGATACTAAATTAGAAGAAAAGAAAAATGTGATAAGAAGGCAATGCCACTTGTTAAATTTACTCTTTTCCGCTTCCCTGGGTGATATATCATGGAAAGGTTGTCTGAGCTGTCATTGTGGCATCACTAAGAGGATGTACACAACATCTTCCATTCAAATTACCTTTCAAATCAATCACCCTCATCAGGCTGCTATCTTCATCTGATGGCTGTAGGACAAATGTTTTGGCTTATAGGTAGGAAACGTTAGCATTTGAAAGAGCTCTGAGAAAGAAGGTTCAATGGTTAACTTTGATAAATTGTATTAAGGACAGTAAATAATATGCTTGTTGAAATACTTCATGCAAGTGGCTTGCAATTTCTGAAATTGCTCTACACTTCTTTTTCTGAACTGAGTAAAAAATATGTCCCTGAAAAACCTAGAACAAATACTTACTGGATTCTCCCAGAGATGTATTATTAAAAAATGCACTAACATGGCACACCCATGTATTTGTTGTAGAACTGTCTTCTGAATCTTAAATTACTTTGTTTATCTGAAAGACTATGAATTTTCCCTGTGTGTGTGTTTGTGTGTGTGTAGAAAAGCATGAGGCAAATAGCAGGGATGGCATGAACATTTGTGTTATGTTCCAGTCAGATTAAACTATAAATCAGAAGCCTGGATATTTTAATAACAAATTAAATAGTCCCTTAATACTGCATAATTGTGAGTTAAGTAAGAGCTTCAGATATTTTCTGTGGTATTCTCATTTTTTATACAGTAGCTTTTTAAATATGATAAATGATACTCAGCTTCAAATGCATTGTAAATACCACATGCATATTACTAATACACATTTTAGAATTTTCTAATCTTGTTTTAACACATATGGTATTATCAATTACTTACACTATTTTAATATAATGTAACATTTCTTTAAAATGACATACAATTTATACTGGATGTCAGTAGCCCCTAGACTGCCTTGGTACATATTTATATATTTCAGCTACAATTTATCACTTTGTGAAATACACTTTGTGTAATTGAAAATAATGACACAAAAATCATCTACTCTTATACCCTGGTAGTATGATATACTATCCTGATAGCTTAGTGTACTATATGAAGTCAGTCTGCAGAGCCATGCCTTTGAAATATGATTTAAAACAGAATTTATAATGTCGCAGAATTACATAAAACTGTGTGAAATTGTGCAGATAATCATTTAAATCTCCCTACATGAAAAGATAATTGCTCCAGAAATTAACTGTACCTGGGGTTCATTCATTTGGTCATGGCTAGTTTCTTATATAGTGATGATTTGATATTAGAGCTAATTAAGATCAGGTCAGAGTTGCTGAAGGTCAGACATTAATGCACAGGATCATTGAAATGATAATTATAAACAGATTAGGAAGCTACGGTCTTTTATAAGGGGTTATTAGATAATTACTGTGTGAGTGTACGGCTTACTGTAATAATGGATTATCGACTACTTACAGCGTTTTAAGGGTGAGAGTATATTACTTCCTCAAGGACTAAGAGGAATAATGTTGTTGGAACTCAGGGCTCTGTAAATAAAATAGCACCAATTGCTTTTCAATTTTCTTCTAGAGAATATGTTCCCATGTTGGAATATTTTATCTCAATGAGATTTTAAATATTTGTGTAGCTGGGAAGGTCCTTTATATTTTTTTTTTCCTTTTGGAGAAGAAAGAAGAAAATGAATTTTAAAAATAAAGATTTTATTCTGTTTTAAATACATACCTAAGGCTGCCAGAAGCTTCACCAACAGCAACAGAATGGGAACAATAAACATTTTACAATGATTCAGGGAACAGAAAAAGATTAACTTGAAACCTACTGGTGTAACAATTGCACACTTCCTTCTGTTATTGATATGACTTTTATTCTAAAATACCTTTTCACAAATAAAAAATATCAAAATAAATAACTAAATAATAAAATAATTATTGTATAGCTGTAGCACACCTTGATCTACTACTGGTTGAACTCCATTTCGTTTGGAGCTTTGTGCATCAGAGCATGACCTATAAATCAGTAAGGGGGAAGAGGGCTTGAAAAGAGCTTCTGGAAAGATAGCATCATTTAAATACTGCAGAAGACACTCACAGACAAGTTCCAAAAGTGATCAGTGTAAAGGAAAAGGAAAGTCATTCATGCCACCTATGGTGACAGTGACTGTATGACCAAAAAATTCAAACAAGCATAAGGGACACCTATGCGGCTGCCTTTGAAAATAAGACTGTTTTTATTGTGTAGTCCTTCCATATCGAACAGAAGAGAGAACCTTTGGAGAGAAAGTACTTTATTCTCTTGGACAAAAATTATCATATATAATAGCAATGTTGAGTTGTAGATGGAAAAGGATGTATTTAGCCCAATCTTTTCTACAGAGGGAGGAACAAGACACATGACTGTCTAGAACTCAATGAC
>VZTQ01013943.1:0-52050 GCA_013400755.1 Pelecanoides urinatrix
TCGTCCCGGGGCCGGCGGGGCGGCGGTCGCCCCTCGGGCGGCACGGCGGCAGCCGTCGTGGGTCGGTCTGTCTGCTTTTCCTCTTCACGCCGTCATTTCACCGGCAGAACCGCGCAGCTTATCTATACATATAATTTTATTTCATTTTTTAATTTGAGCTCCATTTAATTTTGGTGGCGTATTTCAGATTGACTTTCGTGGCTAGCGCAACGGGAAAATACGCCCGGGAAAAGGTGAAATAAAGCCAGCTTAAGTAGCCGATCTGAATTTCTGTTTTGCCAAAGATAAATTTTGTGGAACTTTGAAAATGCTCCTTTTTTAAAGTTTCTGTAAAAGAAAAGATGTATTAACTTGTCTTTCCTAGAAAGTTAGCAGTACTTTGTTATCTTCAGTACTTTAAATATATTCTGACACCTATACAGCTTCAGAGAACATTTGTTTCTGTTTCCACAGAAAGAACCAACATGCAAAGTGGAAGGAAACACGAAACTGCTCTTTTAGAAAAAAAATATTGGCTTTCTGCCTCTTTCGCATGTTTTCCTTTTGCTTCATAATGGGAGGAGCAGGATTATCTGAATCATTGAGGAAAAATTTGGGCATCATTGGCTGAAGATAAGATGAAAGACTTGAAAACATGTCGATACTCATGACTATTAATTCAGACGCACCTTTCACAAACAGAGGGGAATAGTGGTTAAAAGCACTGCAGTTTCATCAAAAGGAGCTAATGAAGGATCTGTGCTGATTTTTTTTTTTTTCATTCCTACACTCCCATGAGTCCCAAAAGAGAAAGATGGAAAGAGTGTGTATGGCAATTGAGATAAGGGGAAGGCTGAAGACAATAACTTCAGTTTTGGAGTCTGTTTTCCAAGTGCTGTAAATTCCCTATTTCATCAAATATAACACGTTGTTTTGAATAAATTATATCGTTTTGTGGTCGGTGGAATTTTTGTCAGCTCCAGAAGTGGAATTTGACCTGATGGAAAGCTTTTTAAAAAAGTAGATGTATGACTCTGATTCCTTCTTTCAAGTCAAGGTTTTCAAGTTATCAAGAGGTAGTGTTTCAGTCTCTTACTGTGCATTGTCAACCTGTGTTTTATATGCATATCAACCTGTGTTTTATATGCATATCTTAGAGATTTTACTTTTTCCCTAATTTTAGTATTTATGCTGTAGCGTTGTGTTTGAGAAAAGTGTGAAGAGACAAGGCACCTGAGATTTAAGTTTTCAAGAGCCTTGTTATTTCAATGTTGTAGCTGTTAGAATGCACGGTACACGCTAAATCTTTTTTCCTAAAAATATGCCTTAAGATGTTCAGTTTTGTACTAACTGGATCAAAGTTTGATATCTCAATATTGTGTTTTGTTAGGAAATGCCTGCCTGGGGAAGAGGAGCTGCCTAATGGATCATGGCTCTGATGTTCATGGGGCATACTTTGTTTCTAGCAATTATGATGTTTGCTGTCTTCACTTCTGAAGAATCTGTAAGCAATTACTCTGATTGGGTGACTTTCATAGAAAATGTAGATCAATATGAAAAACAGCAACTTGAAGGTCTCAGTGCTGAGCAGAAGCTGAAAAAACCATTTCTTTATCCAAGCTTGTATTTCGATGCTGAAGATGTCCAGGCACTGAGGCAGAAGGCTCATACAAGCCATTCCCATCTATTTAGATCCATCAGAAGTGCGGTGACGGTTATGCTATCCAATCCATTATACTACCTACCTCCACCCAAGCATGTTGATTTTGCTGCAAAGTGGAATGAGATTTATGGTAACAATCTGCCATCTCTAGCATTTTATTGTTTGCTGTGCCCTGAAGATAAAGCTGCATTTGATTTTGCCCTAGAATATATGGATAGAATGGCCGGCTACAAAAACTGGTTGGTTGAGAATGCACCTGGAGATGAAGTGCCACTCGGTCACTCCCTAACAGGATTTGCCACTGCTTTTGACTTCTTGTATAATTCACTGGAAAACGAGAGGAGGCAAAAATACCTGGAGAAGATATGGTCTGTAAGCGAGGAAATGTACGAGTACTCAAAGGTTCGTTCCTGGGGAAAGCAGCTTCTCCATAATCACCAAGCAACAAATATGCTTGCTCTGCTTATTGGGGCTTTAGTTGCAGGGGTGGACAAAGGATCTCGGGCAAATATTTGGAAACACACTGTTGTTGATGTGATGGAGAAAACAATGTTTCTGCTCAATCATATTGTAGACGGGTCTCTGGATGAGGGAGTGGCTTATGGGAGTTACACAGCCAAGTCAGTAACCCAGTATGTTTTCCTGGCCCAGCGCCACTTTGGTATTAACAACTTGGAGAACAACTGGCTCAAAACGCACTTTTGGTTTTACTATGCCACCCTGTTACCAGGCTTTCAGAGGACTGTGGGCGTAGCAGATTCTAATTACAACTGGTTTTATGGTCCTGAGAGCCAACTGGTTTTCTTGGATAAGTTTATCATGAAGAATGGAGCTGGCAACTGGCTGGCACAGCAGATTAGGAAACACAGACCCAAGGACGGGCCAATGGTGCCATCCACTGCACAGAGGTGGAGCACACTACACACTGAATTTATATGGTACGCTGCTGAAATCACTCCTCAGCCGCCTCCTGACTACGGTACTGCTAAAATGCATGTCTTTCCTAACTGGGGAGTTGTTACTTATGGGGCTGGACTGCCAAACAGTCAGACAAACACCTTTGTGTCCTTTAAGTCTGGAAAACTCGGTGGACGTGCTGTCTATGATATTGTTCACTTTCAACCGTATGCCTGGATTGATGGGTGGAGAAGTTTCAATCCGGGACATGAACATCCCGATCAGAACTCTTTCACTTTTGCTCCCAATGGACAGGTATTTGTATCTGAGGCTCTTTATGGACCTAAACTCAGCCACCTGAACAATGTCTTGGTCTTTGCTCCATCTCCTACGAGCCAGTGCAACCAGCCTTGGGAGGGACAGCTTGGTGAGTGTACCCAGTGGCTGAAGTGGATTGGTGATGAGGTTGGAGACTCAACTGGAGAAATTATAACAGCCTCCCAGGCTGGAGACATGATGTTTGTGAGTGGTGAGGCGGTATCTGCTTACACATCAGCAATGAAATTGAAAAGTGTGTATCGCGTTTTGCTGCTCTTAAATTCTCAGACATTGTTAGTAGTAGACCATATTGAGAAGGAGGAAGACTCTCCTGTTAATTCTGTCAGTGCCTTTTTTCATAATCTCGACATTGATTTTAAATACATACCCTATAAATTTAAGAACAAATACAACGGAGCTATGATGGATGTGTGGGATGCCCACTACAAGATGTTTTGGTTTGATCATCATGGGAGTAGTCCTGTTGCTAGGATACAGGAGGCAGAACAAGCTGCGGAATTCAAAAAGCGGTGGACTCAGTTTGTAAATGTTACCTTCCCAATGAAAAACACGCTTACAAGGATTGTTTACCTTTTCTATGGCCCATATGTCAATGTTTCTAACTGCAGACTCATAGATAATGCAAAATTTGGATTTCAGATTTTGCTCAGTGTCAACAACACTGAAAATACCATCTCTGTTGTGACTGACTATCAGAATTTAAAGACAAGGTTCGATTACTTGGGATTTGGTGGTTTTGCCAAAGTAGTTCATGAAAACAAAGTGACGAAGTTTGGTCTAGGTACTGAATCCGTGGAAAAACGGGTAAAAAACAATAGGGTGGTTTTTCCATTTGGATTCAAAGTGAACATAATTGCAGGGTTAATTTTGGGTATTAGTTTGGTCATACTGGCTTTTCAGTGGCGGTTTTACATATCCTTCAGTAAAGTGTTGCGTTGGATCCTGATACTGGTGGTCATCCTGTGGCTTATTGAATTGGTGGATGTGTGGAGCATGTGTACTCAGCCCATCTGTGCAAGATGGAGCAGTGATGTGACAAGGCTAGAACATGATAAAGGCAATAAAGCCAAACAAGTAGAAGGAAATCCCCTTGTTTTGCCAGATGTTATCATTACTTCACTTCCTGCTTCTGGTGCAGAAATTTTAAAACAGCTGTTTTTCAATAGCAGTGACTTCTTATACGTCAGGATACCTACACCCTATCTCGAAATTCCTGAGACTGAGTTTGAAATTGATTCCTTTGTAGATCCATGTGAATGGAAGGTTTCTGATGTCCAGAATGGTCATTTTCGTCTTATCCAAGGGTGGCTCCAGTCTCTAGTTCGAGGCACAAAGTTACATTTGCAAAACATTCATTTATATGAAGCCAGCAGAAGTAAAATTGCTCAGCATTCTGCCATAAGCAAGGATAAAAAGAAAAGATCCAAAAAGAGAGAATCTCTGTCAGAGCAGAGAAGCAGGGCAAGAGGAAGTCAAGATAAAGACGCTGAATATGTTAGGGAACTGAGAAGACATCTCACCTATTATCCTAATGCACGACCTGTGCTTAGTTTAAGTAGTGGGAGCTGGACATTAAAGCTTCCCTTCTTTCAGGAAATCCTAGGACCATCAATGAGAGCATTATATGTAGTAAGGGACCCACGGGCCTGGATCTATTCAATGTTGTACAAAAATAAGCCAAGCCTTTACTCCTTGAAAAATGTTCCACAACGCTTGGCTGCAATGTTTAAAGGAGAGAATGGTAAAAGAAAATGTAGTTTAAATGAAGGCTATGCCTTTGAATATGAATCATTAAGAAAAGAACTTTCAAATTCTAATTCAAACGCTGTTTCTGTGTTGTCCTATTTATGGCTAACAAACACAGCAGCAGCACTCAGAATAAATGGGGACTTGCAGCCAACAAACTATCAGCTGGTCAAGTTTGAAGATATTGTGAGCTTTCCTCAGAAGACAGCTGAAACAATTTTTGCCTTTCTTGGTATTCCTCTTCCTCCTGCTAGCTTAAACCAAATATTATTTGCCACCTCCACCAGTCTTTTCTATCTTCCTTACGAAGGGGAAATTTCACCAAGTAGCATTCATGCCTGGAAACAAAACATGCCCAGTGAAGAGATTAGACGGATTGAAGATATCTGTTGTTCTCTAATGGACCACTTAGGATACCCAAAGTTTATAGAATAAATGCTGCTGGTCAGCAGAAATTTGCACTAATGATCTCTGACTCCCAGTTTGTGGATAAATATTAGAGGTTTTTTTATTCTTGTAAAATGTGTACAGTCTGCTACTTTCAAAGAGATTATTTTAAGAAAAAGATAGTTGTTCTTGCAAGTGTGAGTTGTTTTGTTTTGTTTTGTTTTGTTCTTTAAAAACAAACTTGTAACTACTTTTGCTGCCTTTCAAAAAAAACTGTGTGAACCTTTATAGAACTACCAGCTGGGGACTCTATAGCTCAGGGGATTAGTAATAGAATACGGAGCTTTTCACCTCCAGCTCACCAGTTTGACTCCAGTCCAAGTGGTTAGTTCCTGAAAGCACTTAACATCTGATGATTATATGATGGCTTATATGAAATGAAACTGGTTAAACTGGCCCAGTTCCCAATGGTGATAATTAGCCCCCTTGTACAAGTTTACTGATGTATTCTGTCTGTGTCTCACTGGTCACTATAGTGGTGCAAAATAAACATAAGCTGAGGTTAAGGCTGTTCAGCATCCCTTCACCAGGAGGAAACAGAACATTTGAGTGAATCTAGTTCCTTATTTATAGTCTCAGCAGACAGGCCTGGGACTGGAATGGACATGGATATCGAATAACATTATAGGAGATGGTTCCTTTAGCTCAGAGATGTAGCATTTATATTGGGTTTTCTGCTTTGACAAAAGAGAAGACTTCATTCTCCGTGCCCAACTATGTGGTACCCTTTGTGAGCCTGAAGTAAACTATACAGAGAAAAAGAAATGGGACAAATATCTAAGAAACCAACAAGATCTTTGAAACAAGCAGTTACATTTGGAGAAGATTTTGTGTAGTTTTGACCTGCCTCAACCTAACGTTATTTTGAAGGTTGTTAACATCTTGGCTCCTTGCACTGCTTTATCTTGTACCTCTTGTCTAAGAGGTTCTGGAAGGATTTTCTCTTTTTGAGTGAGAATCTTCCACCTTTCTTTGTTGTAACATATTTCTCTGCTGATTCTTGTGCATAATTTCACTGAGGCCAGTGCAAATATTTGATGTCATTGTCAATGGCTTATTGTTGATGTCTGCATAAAATGGCAATCTGAGACTTAGAAGATCTTAAATAAATCTCCAGGTCTGTGTTGCTGAGGGATGTTTCGCTTTTCTGTATAATGAATTTCTGAAGAACTACCGTTGCTAACCTCAGGTCTTCTTTCAGAGAGGGGAGAAATCTGAAAATCACTCATCCCTCAGCCACCTCACATTTGAGTGATGTTTCCCTGCAGTAAACTGTTTCCAAAGTTGTCTGATTTTTATCATGATTGGTGTTTCTTTAACATGGTGCTGTAACATGATATTGGTTTGGAAACAGATAGGCCTGATAGGATAGATGTGTATTTGTCATAGCTTATTTTCTTCTTGAGTCACACTCTTTGTTGGCGCATGCCCATTAAGAAAAAAATTTCCCATTTCCCGACTTAACTTTCTCGGCATTCTTTGGAAATGCATGCATACTGTAAATATCTGCAGATGTGTAAATCAGATCACAGAGAGACATCTGTTTCCTTTACTATCTTTTTTTTAATTACAAATGGAAATTGTTTTGAAATACACTTCAGTTGGTTTGTGGGAGCTGGGATTAGGGTTTGGCTTATTATATTGAAATATGTGTGTGATTAATGTTTATTTGAGTGGTAAGCATTAGACAATATCAAAAGTGCAGTGAGTTTCTTCATACAGATTACAGGTACCCTTGCTGATTTTTAATATAAAGGAGTGCCTTTCCTTCCAATCTTACTATTATGTCCCTGTAGTACCACGCTGTCTTGTCCCTCCCATGCGCACATTTCACATCCTTTGGAGCACATTGTGATATCTCATTATGACCTAGATAAAAGTAGCTCTTTCTTGGGCATTAATCATTAGTATGTCAAAATAGGCCTCTAGCACGATAAAGCTATTTTGCAGTCTCACTAACCAAAACTTAGCTGTCACATACTAGCAACAGTTATTTTTTCCCCCTTCAGTCCTAGGTCTCACCCCTGGCTAGGTGGAATGTCATGTTGAAGGACATATTAAACAATTTAATATACACTGACATATTAGTGAAACTTTGGTTTCCAAGTATCATTCTCTCAAATTGGCTTCCCTCTGAAGCCATATTTGATCATATATTAAAAAAAATGTATTGATGTCTGTACAGTCTGTATTTGACAGAATAAGTTTCAGCATTTTCTTTCTATTTCCAGGATTTACACTCTAGAATCAGAAAAAAATAAAAAGGCTTTTCTCTGTCAGATGTTTTAGGGCAGCTGAAGGTGAGAATTAAGACTGACTGTGTATTTGTGGAAGTAGAAAGAGATTTTAAATCCCTTCCTGAAAGTGCCATATGGAATGCCACAATAGCCTATAAACCAACTTTTTGTGGTTTTGAGGAGTTAGGGTGGTCAGAATCATCTGTCAGGAGCATCATCTGTGCTGCTTTTGGAATACAAGTTATCCCATGCACGTACATTCATAGTAGCGTCATTGCTGTCATTAATTATATGCAAGACTTAGGAGCTATTTCTTTTCTGTACTGTACTTTCCCAGTTCAAAGAATGCATAATCTTATTCAGATTTCGTTGCATTGTGTGTTCCTTATACAGATGTAAAAATGTAGAAGATAACTCTGTTCTTTATTTTTAGATCTTGTTGTGAGGGCAAATGCATTAAAATCATTATGCTAAAAATATGTAAAAGGAAAAGCAGTGTCTTTGAAAACAACAGGGTAGGAATGCCTAAGGTATGGCAAGTCTCCAATTTTCAATCAAAGAATTGTTTTGTTGAGTTTTAGATGATAAGTTACATGACCACTTGACCAAAGTTAGTACCAGACAGGAGGTATCCCAGCTATGGAGCTGAATGACTTTGTGTTGAGATTGTGGCCTTTTACCTGTATGAATAGCAACTCAAGACACAGCAGAAAGCTGAATAAACATGCATATGGTTGACAAGAATGCCCACTTAAAGATGCAGATCTGGGACTTTGTAGAATAAATTTCAGTGGCACCATCCATAAAATTACAGTTGTAGTGTAGAGAAGGTGGAATACTGTGGAGGCCTGGTGATTAAAAAATAAAAAAATAAACTTGCCTTTGTCTATTAAAGGATAAATTCCTATTTTATATCTGTGCTGATCTTAAGTCAAATCAGTCATTAAATAGATTTTTTTTTCTTATGGAAGTGTTCCCACTGAGACTAGTGTGGGACATTTCGTGTATGAAGAATATGAGTGCAATTTTATAATATGAAATGATTTTGTGGGTGTGCGCAGAGTATCCTCAAAATTCTCTTCTGTTGCTAGCATCCAGAGGTAGAATGGTCACTACCTAGCCACAGACATTAACCTCCCCTTTCCCCATATAGTAGTGTTTAAGACTGTCAGTAAAATTTGAGAATTGTTAGACCTTTTTGAAAAGCATGTCTGTTTAGGTACATTGTACTGAAGAGTGTTCTGACACTTTCACTTACACTTTCATAAAGATGCTTATGAAAACTAGTCTCAGTACGTTCTTAACTTTGCTTCCTTTTGCTCCCTCTGTTAAAAGTTGATAATTACTTGTACTATATTACAGTTTGAACTGTCCAGTTATGAGACAGCTAAGATTTTGACGTATTTTACAAAGGCAGGCTTTATTTAAATGCTTACATCTCTGAATCATATTTGGAAACCTAAGAAAAATAAATGCTGAGGAAAACATTTCAGTTATTTACTTATTTTGTAACTAAGTGACGTTGGCCCTAGGGAGATGCACATGGGGCTTGGCATTCAGAGTTCTATCAAATCGCATGAATGTATAGTCTCTGAGCATACTTAAATGCTCTATTGCTCCCAATAGGCTTTTCCCAAGAGCGATGTCTGCAGAGATGAGCCTCAGTGTCATGGTCAGATTGGTTCCTTTCACCCTATTAGCATGCAGTTGGCATGCAGTCCTCGTTGGATTTATGTTTGAACAGTTAATTTGCCAAATCCAGAGTTGAATTTCTGTACAAGATCCTCAATTATACGTAAAATACATGGCACAATTCATTTGACAGTGTAATACTATTCTGATAGTGTTAGAATGCAAATCAAACAAAAAATGCACTTCAGTGCAGTTTTATAAAGTTATTGGTAAGTGATTTGTAAAGCTGCAGTCATGGATCAGATTATTTTTTTAACCATAAAAATGGTTTCACTTGCTGTTGAAACTTAATGATGTGACTGCTAGGGGTGTCCTGTCTCTGCCTGACAGTCAATTATTGCCATTATTAGTCTTAGAGACACTATTTATTTGATTCACATGAACATACATAATCTGGAATATAATACTGCATTTGCTGAAAACATTTGAAGTGCACAGTTCAAGATTAAGGATAAAAATATTTTACCTCAATATTTCTGTAAGTTACAAAAATTAGCCCCTTTGCGAGCGGCCCATATGTTGGGTTCCATATGTTGGAATATTTTATAATTAGAAACTGTGTTATTTATTTAGGTCATATTTAATTTATCAATCAAAATGATATCTTTTTAATTACACATAAAATTATTTTCTTCAAGAGGATAAGTACTGGATCTTAACACTTCTATGATCAGGGTATCATAAGCTTTCCTTCCTTTCTCTAGACTCCCTTTTAGCTTTGATTCAGACTAAAACCTTTGTTTAAATCTCATCATGAGTGGGCTGTTTTCTGAGTGAGGAGTCTCTCTGGACACCCTTAGAGTCTCAAATTCCATTTCATTGCATTTCAGTGTGGAATATCGTGGACTATGAGTCATGGCTCGAATCCCTAAATTGTGAGCTGTTCGGAATTGGGCCATAAGTGGAATGATGCCTTGTTGACCTCAATGAATGTTGTGCCATTGACTTCAACAGGGCCAAAAATACTATCATCTACTATCATCAAACTATTGTCATCTACTTAGCCTGAATATTCCAAAACAGTGAAAGTTACAGGAAGTAAATACCTCAAATGATCATGAAAGATTACTGTTCTTGTTATTTAATGAAGAAATGAAATGCATTTTAATAATGTAAAAAATATAAATTGTTTTGAAACAAAAAACTTTATAACCAAAGCTACCTGTAGGCTGTCTGATACATTTATAAACTCATAAAAGGAGGTATAGAAACAAACAGATATTCAAAATAAGGTAAAATACACAGTTTCAAATGTCAAGATTTTGATTTTCTTTAGTGAGGAGAAATTTGCTGATACGTGATCTACACTATTCTCATAAAGGATGTGAATGGGTAATCTTGTGCTGTCTCATAAAATACTTAATAATGGGAAAGTGCTGTTTCACATTACCAAAATGATACTGTTTTAAATTAAACTATACATCTTTGGAGCTGACAATACGCTGAGAGTTATATGTGATGTAGGAGAGCAAAGGCAGTCTGATTTCATTCACACCTGTCTAACACATAATAATTTCTGAAAGGTTCTTCATTTATGCTGGTATAAACTCAACATTTAGTTTACTGTCTTTACTGAGAAAGATATTGTGGTGTTTAAGAACACGACCTGAATTCATCTATGTCACATTGGGTAATTTAACTTTCACACCTAAATACGTAGCACTGTTACTCTAGAATCAATGGAAAGTGAGTGTTGCCTTCAAAGGTAAATCAGACACTGCTTATCTCTTTGTAAATCCTCAAAAGCCAAGGGTGACTAAACTCTTACTTTAGATGCCCACTGAAAGGCCTCAAAGGAAGTGGGGTGAATTTGGGTTTAAATGTGTATGGTCTTACATCTAAGTAGATTTCTGTGTTTGAGCAGTTCTAGTGCATAAACTGTCCAAACAAAATTTTATGAAACATCCTGCATAAAATAAAACTATTGTTAGAAAAATAATACTTTTGTGTTATCCTTTTTTTTTTTCCTCTTTTTTTTTTTTTCCCTTAAATTAGTTCACCACTTAGGTATGACAAAACTTTGTGATGTGGTCAAGTGTATGTATTTAAATTTTTAAAATATTGCTCTTTTTGTTTGTTTTGTATATAGGAGCCACTGTTATCTTTCAGAAAGTATTGATGGCAAGGCCTGATTCTGTCTGCCCTCAGATGCACAGTAAGTGTGTTTGGTGTTAAGTAAAAGACCACAAAATAGCTGTATTCCTGAAACAAAAAGGGTGATTTTCCACTCAGTTTTTGGGAACTGGACAAGTGGTGCAACCCATAAGTTTGAAGTCTCTTAGTCTATAAACACTGTAGTTATATGTGAGCTGTGTATTTAGAATAGTGCCTCTTCTAATTCCTGAACTATACCCAGGAATTTTTTCCGACACTGCTATTTGGCCCAGAAACCATTCTAACAATTTAACAGTGTAGGTAAGCAAGTGTCAGCAGCCATGAATGTTCTCTTCTGTGTTTAATTTTTTTTTAAAAAGACACATAATCAAGTTAACTGGAATAACTGCAGCCCTCTGGATCTCTCTTACTGAATGTGAGCTGGTGCAGGCAGTATCTATCAGATCCAGAGGCACAGGTAGTTCAGCACCCTCATTGCTGTTAAGGTCTATAGAAGGTGTTTGGGAAATATCTTAAACATACGAGCAAGAATAAGACCTGATTCCGTCTCTCCCGTAAACTTCAGCATGTTGTAAGGCAAAGGTTTGCATGTTTTTAAGTCTTGATGAGGTTATATGTAGCTGAGAAATAGGTTTAATGTTGTTTTTTTCTGGAGGGTGTTTTCCCTGTGCTTTCTCTGTTAATGGCTGCTGAGTGATTTTGCAGTTGGTAGGCGGTATGTGCTTATCCTTTGTAGTTCATCCTAGGTCTTGTCACTGTACTCTCACAAGTAAATTTTTTTTTTTTTTTTTACCTTCTGAATATTCAACCCAACTTTGGCTTTTGGGAGAGTTACATGGAAAATGCCTACTATGATAGGAGCCACAAGGTGTGGTGTAAACAAATGTTGCTGTCTATTGCAAATTCTTTGACAATATTTGTCTCCAGCTATTTTCTGAAAGGTTGTTCAAAGTGAATAAATCCAATGTGCAAAACTCAGAGGAAACTAATACCAAGAACATGATAAAAGGCAGGCTGTCAGAGATAATAAATGCACACTTGTTTTTGTGAAAGCCATTAATATTTTCAGTCTTAATTGCTTTTCTAAGAGAGGAGTTGCTTACATTTTCTTTGGGGTTTTTTTTGGACCTTTTGTATTTCCATCCTACAGCTTGCCTAGAAATAGATTTTATGCTATGTTTTCTGAATCTTAGTTTGAAATATTAATTTTGTTACATTTTCTTGAACCTTCTGTTGTGTTTCAGGATGTTCCAATCTATTAGATTCATAAATTACATCCTACAAATGCCACTTGATTTCAAGAAACATAATCTCAGACCTGGCGAGGACTAAGATAGGTACACAGAAATGAACTGAGAAACAGGAGAAACAAAATGTTATGCTGCTGAAGAGAATAGACTTGAAAGCGTGTGTTGGAATATTTAAGTCTTAATGAGCTGCCTTATCATGCACTATGAATGCCTGAATAATAGACTTTATTATTCACCTTAACTGATCAGCTGAACATTGTCTGTTTCAAATTACCATAAGAGTACTGACGGAAAGATAAGTTAAAAGGAACTTTTGTTTCGATGTATTTTGATTTTTTTTTTCTTCAAAGCAGTGCTATTCTTTTGTACTCCCAAGCTGTGTTAATTTGTAACTAGATAGCTATTACCCAGTGTAGCTCTATAACAGCATTGTTGGCACTAAAGGATGCTTTCAAATGAGAGGGTGCAGGTTTACCTGCTGGGTATAGATTCAATATCGATCATTTCTCAACTGCCAGCATCCTTTGGTGACATGGTTGAAAGACAAGTTGACTTCTGTAATAAATAATTGTTTCATGTTAAAGAATGGACTGTGCTGAACAATATAGAGGTGATGTGAAAATACGCATAATATAGACAGTCAGAATATTATCAGTTAGTCATGATTAAGCCAGTCTCATAATCAGATCTTTAAAAGTATGGGTGTAGCTCTCATCCATTCCTGAGCCTAATTACTAACCTTCATGACCCTCTTTAATTGCAGGCTAGGCTAAGATGAATTTCCTTTCATTTGCTGAAAGAAAAGAGCAAGCCTACCTGAAGATACCCTGGCTTTGTTAATATGCTAGGATTTTTTTAAGCTGCTGTCACTGAAATGTATGTCTGTACCTCTAAATTGATCCAGGGTGCATTTGCAAATCTTGCATAATGAATGATTCTGTTGACTTCAGTGTGTAAGAATTTACGTATTTGTATTCCATCTTTCTCTGATAATAGCCACGCCTTAGTGCCTTTAACATATGAAGTGAGTAGAATTATTAGTAAAGAGCCAGGCTAGACAATAAAGAAAAAGCTCTGATATTCATTGTTCACAGATTGTTGAAAGTGTTTGCCAGCAATCTGCTTCATCTGCATTTAGTTCAGTTGACTGTGCATAGCAACAGACTCATAACATCCTTTGCAGAATCTCCCTTGAGAATTTTATAACTTAAAGGTACAGTTTTAAACAGCTAATACATATATCATTGCTTTTGTGCCTCTTAAATTAATCTAGATGCAATTTTCTTTTTGATTTAAAGGTGCAAAGACAATGAAAGAAAAAAAAGTTATTCAATTCCCCTTTAAAGTTAAATATAAATAAACAAATAATTTATAAAATAAAGGTGTTCAGATGCTATTAAAGTTTCAAAAAAAAATATCTGTAGGGTCAATTTAGCAGAACTTCCATTGTGTTATTAAATTATTACTATTCATGCTCTATAATGTATCCTGCAAAACAGCTACAAATATGACCAATTTGCTTTTGTTGGACTTCTGAAAGAGAATCAGCTAGATACACAAACAACTTTTAACTGAAAGCAGATGTAATAACCTCATGAAAAGATAGTCTTACACATATTTAGATACCTTGCAGTTACTATTGTACTTATTGGCTTTTATTTCATGTTATCAGTAAAGATTTAGTAACTCAATTTTGGTTTTATTTTTTGTTACTGTTACAGGTGTATTATTAGTAATAAGTGTGAGAGCACTGGGAGAAATGGTCCATAACTTTAAAGATCTCATATTCTAAATGGTAAATAACTGTTAGTGTCTATATTTTAGAGATTAAAAGTCCAGTAACTTACATAAGGCTTATAGATTATTCTATGGGTGTAAAGGAAGTTGAATTTAAATAGCTCAAATTTCAGTCTGCTTATATGAATCACATACAACTCATCCTTAACCATAGTCATTTGCAGTTAGAATCATAGAATCATTTAGGTTGGAAAAGACCATTAAGGTCATGGAGTCCAACCATTAACCTAGCACTGCTAAGTCCACCACTAAACCATGTCCCTAAATGCCACAACTACACATCTTTTAAATACCTGCAGGGATGGTGACTCAACCACTTCCGTGGGCAGCCTGTTCCAATGCTTGACAACCCTTTCGGTGAAGAAATTTTTCCTAATATGCAATCGAAACCTCCTCTAGCGCAACTTGAGGCCATTTCCTTTCATCCTATCACTTGTTACTTGGGAGAAGAGACCAACACCCACCTCGCTACAACCTCCTTTCAGGTAGTTTTTGAGAGCGATAAGGTCTCCCCTAAGCCTCCTTTTCTCCAGACTAAACAACCCCAGTTCCCTCAGCCACTCATAAGACTTGTTCTTGAGACCTTTCACCAGCTTTGTTGCTCTTCTTTGGACATGCTCCAGCACCTCAATGTCCTTCTTGTAGTGAGGGGCTTCTTGGCCTTTTGTTTAAGATCAGGTGTAGTGTAGTGTAGTGTAGTGTAGTATATATGTTGTGCATGCATATCATCAAATTCATGAAGTCCTGCTAGCTTTTAGAGAGAGTCAAAATGCTGGAAAGCAAGCAATGTCTGCAGTGTGGAACTAAGTCTTACACAGAAAATATATGCAGTGAAGTGCAGAGAGATTTTAAGGTGATGAAGGTTCTCAGCAAATACACTGAATTTGCTCTGAATTTAGAACTTAAAACAGACTGTGATATATGAAGGTTATTGGGAAATGTTTAGGTTGTGGTTTATGTTTTTCTTGCAAATGAAGCACTTCTTTTTTGCTAGTATGGCTTTTGAGCTGAAAGTGTTCTGAGACCGACCATCCTTTGTTCCTCTTCTTTTTTTTACGTTGTGTAGTTTCCCTATAAGACTTTTATTTATCTATTTTAGAGAGATATATTTTTTTATCAAGAGTGAATTGGATGAACTGTTACATTATTTTTTCCTTCCGTTGCTTTAAAAAATAGAAATCATACTGTCAGGCATTTTGTGAAGGAATTATCAGAATTTCTTAAAGTAACCAGTTAGAGAAAATAGTCAGAACATAACTGTGGTTGCAAACTACAACAAACACTTCAAAATGCCTTCTTGTACCAACAAAAAGAAGCATAAGAATTTAACCTTATTTTCTTTACAGCAACTTTATTGATATAATTGTATCATTTATGTTGAAATTACACCCATTTTTATATAAAATAAAAAACCATTACCTTCATCAAAACAAATACATATAGTTTACAATTATAATTTTTATTATTATGAATAGCTCCTAACTGGAATTCTGTGGTAGACCAAATCTTCTGCAATATCTCTTGCACCCTTTGTGATTTCAACCATGATAAGAGTGGCCAACAACTTAAAAGGTTTCTCGCTCTGAAGCAAAATCTGTTCATAGCACTTAAAACACTGCCAAACACATCAAGAAAACTTATTTTAACAATATTTTATCATATTTTATTCTTACAGATCTTATTTATGTGTGAAGGTTGAATATTCTGCTTTCATTTTGATAGAAAAATGCACTCATCTAAGTACACTGGTAAATTAACTTACCTGTGTCCCTCCAAAATTTGCAGACAGGCAGATTTCTAATAGGACTATTCCTTTCTTCTTTCAGTAAAGTTTTAATTTGGTTAATTGGCCAGAGAGTATTGAATTTAAATAAACAGGAGTTAAAATGTTTTAAATGTCTTTAGCATACGGCCTGTACTGGTTACATCTCTTTTGACTTTGAGTTACAACTGTACTTCTCTGAAAAGAAATCCTCAGTGATACCTCAAATCTATCTCATTGTAATCCTGTTAAATAGAAACATTTCCTGGGTGATGGACATTCTAGAGATCCTGCAGAAAGTGTGAATGTATTTTACATTAGCACATCATATTAAACGTTACTTCTGGACTCAAGAGTACTCCTTATGTTTTACGTTCAGTACCAACAGAGAATATATGGTAGTTTAACAACAATGGACCATTAAATTCTTACTGCAAAATGATTGTAAAAGTGACCTAAAGTCTTTACCCGGGAGATTAGTATATCAAAAATAGATGCTTTTCATATCAAAATGAGAATTCTGACTCTCAGACCATGAATATCAAGGCATAACATGACTTCTCATCCTGCTTTTATGTGGTCATCTTGTTAGGATGAAGTGATATGATGTTCTTTGATGTCCTGACACTGACACAAAAGCTGTCGCAAGAAGAAAAAATACTAGTTTTAATCAGTACATAGTAAAATATAGCAGGCTTTCCTAATAACTACTTTTCTTGCCTGAATGTATATAGAATCACATTTTACTGGGGTATGTATTTCTAACTGAGGTCAGTATCTGCTGGCACTAGGAAAACATGATGATATGTAGCTCATATTATGCATTGACAGAAGAGGTAGTCAGCACAGGGTAGATTATAGCCTAGAGTTTTTCATTAGTTGCATTTTAGTATTGCCAAAAAATACACTGTAAATAGATTATTTTTATTGTGCTCACAAGGCATACTGCAAGCTGTGCAAAGAGTGATCTCTTTCTTTATCAGAAGACTTAGCAGAGTTTTTTCATGCTATGTCTTTCCCTGCTGCCAGCACAACAGAGCAAAAGGGACATAGCTGGAGGAGAAGATATATGTCAGAATGCCCGTGCAATGTGATGACCCTCAGGAGTGTCACCTTTGCTGTGCAGCTACAAATATAAACTAGAGCAAGCCTTCCTCCTAGGGCATGGATAAAATCTTGCAAATCTCTTACTTGGAGCACTCTACAGACTCAGAAATGAGAAGGTATTTAAATAATAACCCTTAAAATTACTTTTAATCTGATGACATATGAGTTCATCACACAACTTCCATGACCTTGACTGATGCTCTTAAAAGATTGAAAATGTCCAGGTGTGGGATATAGTCATGTAACAGAAAAGGTAATTTTCAGGAATATAAGAAACGCAATGTTTCAGCTCATCAGGCCATAAGTACATGACACAGCACAACTCAAAGCAGATGAATAAGTTGACAGAACAGACTTCTGCACAGCTTCTAACACTGGGTCAGGCTGATAGCTGTGGCTAGTTTCAGCACAAAGGCTAGGCACTGATTAAGACACTGATCAAAACAAGTGCTGTTATGTGGCCTCATTCAGGTCTTTTAAGGAGGGTATAGGCTCCACTCCCTTAATTTCCTGTGTTGATGAAAGATGCTGTTGTAGATCCTTAATGCATTGGTTCTGAACTAGTGAAATATGCCAATGTTCGCACAAGGTATGGCATGTACAAGGCCAACTTCTGGACTTATGCTGACAGTGGGAATGAGAGGTGGGAAGTACGTAATGTGAATGAAAAGGCAGGGGCAGCTTGAGGTGAACAACAGGAAGGACAAGGGATGAGATATGAATAATTTGTAGAGGACTGGAGATTCCAGCCATCTGCAAGGTGGCAAAAGTGTAGCATGTTAACAGGTATCTGCTGTAATGCTTGTAATGATACCACTTCTCTAAGTTAGCTGCTGTGCAATGTGGCTATCATTTCAGGTTTCTGCGAAGGAGAAGAGACTGGTTCTGTAAAGAAGCCTTGTTTAATTTTATAATTAAGCACTTTTACGAAAATGAAAATTACTAGCATCATATGTTGTTTTTTTAATGACAAATTAGATCTCAGAATGTAATATCTTCCAATATCTGTTGGTTTGGTTTTTTTGTTTGTTTGTTTGTTTGTTTGTTTTTTTAATCACTGATTTCCATTAGAAGTAGGTGAATAAAATATGCACTTCCATGAACTACTAAAAGTAACATAGAAGAGTGAGGGAGATGAGAGCTTTGCTAATTCCAAGCAATTCAAATGAAATACTTTAAAACTGCGATGTCATTTGCAAAATCTCTAGATCTCCTGCCTCAGTATTATGAAATTACATTGTAGCAAAATAATTTTATGTAGCAAATCCTTACTATGTCTCATCACTTGTATTCTTCGTTTTCAATTTTGTCATCTAACTTCTATGAGTTGTTTTTTTTTATTTATTTTCTATGAATAAACTCTGAGTAGCTATATATATGTATCCTCAAAAAACAGAAGCACCTTCTTATTTTAGAAGGGGCTCCAAAAGCAAGCAGCATCTGATGCTTTACCACTGTACATTAGCATTTTATCACTGAAGATAATGAAGCTGAGTAGGGCTACAACAGCTAAGGGTAGGTAACCTTCTATCTGCAGAAGAAATGTCAGTGTGGGACAGACTTCATGTTGATGACAGGATGGCATAATACCTGGAAGGTGACCCAGAAGATAGCTGCCATAAAACTCAGGCTGTGCAATGCATTGTGTCCCCCCCAAATCCCCCCTCCTGCTTTCCTTCTGTAGTTGAAAAAGGAGCACTGTCCATAGCCCCATTACGACTGGGAAAATTGATCTGTTCAAAGATTTAACCTCTTTTGTTTTCTGTGTTTTGATTTCTGTTCATTTAGATAAATAAAAAGCTCTCATTAGTGTTGTGTAATTAGCCTGCAATCAGAAACACAAAGGAAAAATACTGACTGGCACTTGAACTACATACTACTTTGTTCTCTTATAAGGCAGTATGACAGTCCCTGTTTGGATAATAAATTAAAAAAGGATATTGGATCTTTATCTAAAAGCTGTGCAAGAACTAGCTGGGTACCTATTTCTGTGTTTTGGGTACCTTAATAGTGAAAAACCTATTGATAACAAAAGAGATCACAGAGGTTTAAAAGATTGAAAGATAGACCAAGTGGTTGCTAAGCTTTAGATTTACAACTCTCTTTGAAGACCTGACTGAAATCATAATGATAAAGGGCTTTTGCTTGGCATGCCTGCTATGGTTTTGTGAGAAATCAGGTATCTTAGTCTATGTCCCTATCTATATGCTGAACCACCTGGTAGCATACTCCTGGGGCTGGTTTCTATTCAGGGCACTTGCGTGAGCCCTGAATCTACAGGTCCAGGTTTATCTCATGACTATATCCTGTACCCAAATCCTGGAACATGGTACATGTCCCAGATCTGATAATGTAGTCAAATTCTGAAGAGACTTGGCAACAGTGGAGGTTTTTTTTACAGAGCACAATAACAAAGGGTGATACCTGCACTGCTTTCAAATTGTGAAACCATAAAACCCCAGCAGTTTCAGCTCAGTTTCATTTAAAGATTCTGAATTTAAGCTCAGAATTAAAAATAATATCCTTGAATTTGAAACCCATGCAAGTGAAATTGAAGTAAAAGTTTAAATCGGACATCATTGAAGTTGATTGTCACTCCATATGTTAGAAAGTAAAGGCAAGGTAGTTTGACAAGTAGTAGCAGTTTGTTGTTATTACTAATTGGTTCATTTCCTTCTTTCTTTTAAAGTGCATGGCAACCCTTGTCTGTCTTTTCTACTGCATGAATGCACAATGCTGCTTGTGTTCCAGTACAGGCCAGCTGAAGAGAAGATCTAGTTATATAAGATCAGCAAGGAGATTAGAACTTATTTAGAAAAGCAGCCAAGTAAATCAAACAGACAAAAATAACATGAATAAAAAACATCCTGAACTGAATTTGCAATGATCTTTCAAGCCAGATAAAAGAAGGAAGTAATTAGCCTAACCTTCAGGCAGAACTGCAAAGTGTATACTTGCATAAAACAGCATGCCTTTTGCCTACATGGAAAAAACTTACTCCTTAGCGAGGGCTGAGATGTTCTCCAAGCGGCACCCTTTCTATATCATCTTGAATCTATAGCCATGTCAGCTGTAACGCTTCATTGGTTTCCTGTCAGAGTCTTTCTTTATGATAGGGTCACCTGATAAAGAGGAATCTTCAATGTATCATCCAATATAAAGGTCCTAAGTGAAATTTCCTTATTCTTAGCAAGTTTTCTGTAGTAGGTGTTACAGAAATTACAATGCAACAGAATTACAGGTGCTCTGCTGTTCTGCCCAAATTTGATATTGGCTTTTCAGAACTCAGTCCCCAAAGACCAAATGAATAAATGATTTTTAAAGTTAGCAGAGTTTCTCTCTGGCTCTTAAAGCTGATATATGCCTGTTTTAATGTGTATGAGCCAGCTTATAGCTCTCTTGCCTCCAGCCTTCTGAAGCTAAAGTTGGGCCACCAGCAAGAGAGGTGGTATAAGAAAAACACTCAAGATCCCTACAGTTATACATTCTATCCCATTTGATAAACAGAGCAGAGATTACAGGTCTGACGGACATGGATCTTAGCCCATTTTTCTTCAAGCACATACCCTAACACAGATGAACATTTTGGAGCCCCACAGCTACTACATTTCTACTGGCCTTTCTACTCCAAATTAATAGCTTGGAGACAGGAAAAAAGAAGAAAAAGAGGAGTTAAGAGAAATGCTGGATTTTCTATCAGTGACTTCTCCTTCAGAATGAAATTACCCCATCAGAACATGAGTTGGAAAAAAAAAAGATTTCCGGTATTATAAAAATACAAGTTTGTTTAAGCACCTAACATAACTCGGTGAAGACAAAATAAGTTTTCCACTGAATACAAGGGAAGGAAGAGTCAGTTTAAGGTTGTAAGAAGATAAAAAGGGCTGTACTTGATCAGAGCAAAGGACCATTCAACTCAGTGTGCTGTTTCCAGTAGTTGCCATTTGTGAACACTTAGGGAAGAGTAAGAACAGGGTAAAAATAGGATTCTTTCTCTGATCACTTTCCCAACCTCAGGACTGAGCTAGATGTATTTAGCAAATCTAAATAGATTTCTTTTCCATTAGTTTTTTTCAGTCTTCCCTTGAGCCCATGTAAAATTTAGAATCTTTTATGTCCTCTGGCAAGGAGTTCAACAAGGCTGTTATTCCTTATTTTAAGTGCCATCTTTTAGCATTTGTTTTCGCCCTGGCTCCTGTCATCTCTTTGCCAAGCTGAAAAGTCCTTGTTTACGTAGTCATTCTTTGCTCGAAAGCATTCCAATCCTGTAATCATCTTTGCTTCCCTTATCTGATTTTTTTGTTACTATCTTCCTAGAGGGGCAAGAGTTGCACGTAATGTTGAAGATGGGGGCAAATACAAATTTAGAAGGTAACATTATGACTCCAAGTTGGTTTGCCTTTGGTGGTGGAGACAGAAGTTGCCTAATCACATTTTAAAAATATTTGCCTTTTCTTGCAACTGTAACCTGTTCTGGTTTGTACTCTGATTCTCAGAGAGAGATTTTGAAGTTTGCATGTTAAGCACAGAAGTGTTATAAATAAATGACGACCATATTAACTAAGTGTACAAGTCATAGCAAAAAACTTCAGACACTGCTCCACAAAGCAAGGTCTCTATTTACGAAGAAGAGTGGCCAAATAAACGCTACAGTGAAATTTAAGCAACATCAAGTTTTTTTTTCTCTTTGAATTGAAACTTGCTACTCTTTGTCAACTTTGTCACAGAGAAGAATGGGTGACTTTCAGGACAACATAGCAAATGAATAGCTAATAAGCCGATACAAATACTAATGGAGCAGCCTGTCTTTATTCTGAAAGTTAATGCAACTTGGGCTTGAGAGTCACTCTTGTACTTCTGAAATTTTTACCCAGCTTGTTAATCTGCACAAAAAAAAGAAAAGGTACAAGAACATTTAATTAACCCTTTAAATGTTCAAAAGCTGTTATCTTGCTTCAGGAATGTAAGAAATGTGGTCTACTGAAGTTTGCGCTCCCTGTCTCTTTTTCTCTCTTCATAGAAAAGTTTCTCACAAGTATATAGGTAAAATACACCCAATGTTAAGATAACTTGTCTATGCAAACGTGTATTTCTCTGAAAATTCTTTGTGAAGAAACATTTTTCGCTTAGAATACAGTGCTGGAGCTCTCAGTGCTGTTTCCTGCGTACCATCTGGTGTAATTTTCCTGTATCAAGAAGTAAAGAAATAGGTCTAGTTTCAGAACATATAGATGTATGTCTGTCCACAGGAAGGAGAAGATTATACAAAGGAGAGGATATGATCCCTAAAAGTTGCTTTGTGACTAGGTAGACTTTGGTGGAGACCTGACAAGATTCACTTTTTAAAGTTGATCTAAGTACAGCTTTTCTCAGGGTTACTAAGTTGTTTGGCTTAGAAGTTTAAGTCCCATTTCCTAAGAAAGTGGTTCAATGGATGCACTTGATTCTGTTAAATAATTAGATTAGGCATCTAGTCTACATTCCCTGGCTGTCTATAGTCTAGTCACGTGTACCCTTGGTGTGCCATGAGAAACTTCCAGTTAGGAGAAGGATCCAGAAATCTCTGGCCTGTATGATGCCATGAAAGACATATCCTTGAGTAATCTGAGTTATTCAGCTTGGCTTGAAGTTCTTTGGCCCTCTGATACATATCTGACAAGGCAGCACAAAATGTTTTCCTTTCACATCAAACTCCTGTATCCCAAACAAACCAAACACTAGAGCACAAGTGGGATGTGCAGTTGCCCAATTTATAAATCATCTGGGTGATTACAGCAGTCTATGTGTATTTGGCAACCTTCAGCCTTCAATTAAGGTACTGAACTCAAAAAACCATAGGATCCATCTGTGAGATGGTTATCAAAATGGTGTAGTGGCTAGGGTCATGCTTTGACTGACAGTCATATAAGCATTCTCACTCCATCTGAGTTGTTAACATAGCAAACTCTCACATCACATTTGCTGTTGCTGCATCTATGGTTTTGACCACAGTGACAAATCACATCTGCTGCTTAACTGCATGTGTGAAAATATAGCTGAGTTCCTGCTCAACAGGGAATAATAGACTTTGTTTCAAGTCTCTACACAGCATTTTTCAGATTGCAGACAGTGATAAAGAGGACCCTAACATCTTCAATGTAAGGAACAAAGCAGCAAAGAACTTGCTGTTTCTAGCAGCCAGAGGTTCTTGGCTGCCTCCAAGAGGATTTGGGAAGTCTTCAGTCAGGGCAGAGGGGAAATACTGAAAAAAACAGAAGAAAGCGTGGGATTGGAAGAAACAGAAAAGGTAGGAAAGGGTACTATGTGGGTAGCATTCTCTTGGCAAACTCTGTAGGTGTGACTCCGCTTAATGTCTGGCACTGACCAGCTTTTTCCCCTACTCTGGTTGAGAGCTAAAGATGCCAGATTTCTATTGTGAAAATGCAATGAATGGAGGATGTATGCATATATCAGAAAGGGGAATATCACTCTCAATATGGACCTTCCAGGATTAAAGTCCAGGATAAGATTCACTACCATAAGTACCTCTTCCACAATATATTAGAAAGCACATTTTCAGAGTACAAGACAGCAGTAAGACAGCCATCTCCCAGGGTGTAATGCATTTTCCCTGTGTTTCACAAAGAGTGGGAATACATAGGTTTGTCTGTTTTGGATACTGAAGGAAGAGATGGTATCTCCAGAGGTGCTTGAAGCAGTGGAATTTATTTTGGAGAAATGAACTTGGAAGAAATGGGTGGGCAGAGAGAGATATCTCATAGATGAAGGTCTTAAAGAAGGAGGGGAGGATGCTGAGAGGTGAAGGCAAAGAGAGGCTGCCAGTGAAGGCAAAGGCAGCATCCCATCTGGCCTTTCCTTCATGAGCACTGTGACATCTTCTCAGAGTGATGTGTTCTCTCTATTTTGTAGAGCTCCGTCCGCCCTCCGGTGCCCTCTTGCCCTGCTCCAGCCTTTCCTGCTGTGCTCTGTAGCAATTTGCTGTCCCAGTCAGAAAACCAAAGAACAGCAGGGAGACAGCGTTTGGTGCATGGTGGGATCCAGTGTCATCCACACTGAAATAACTGTAAAGAGTGTGGTGGGTGCTTCTGGATGTGTCATATAGATTGTGATCTCTGTACTTCCCAGCATCCTATTTATAAAGGTGCTGTTTTTTCCCCCAGGTTAGGCTTGTTATACTTTAAACTTTAATTGCAAGCTCTTTAAAAATGGAGGCTACAGTAGAAGCCTAATTTTCATTGGCAATTCTAGATGGTGCTATAACAATTTGAGGTGACCTACTAATCTCCAGTTACAGTAATTTGTTTAGTGAGCTGAAATGCAACATTAGGAAAAAAGTATAATAATTTTTACTTTATGCTAATGCTTGCAAAATTTAACAATAATCTTACAGTTGAGAACTGCTTTCTTCAGTCTTCTGTATTGCCTTATGCTTCATTTTGTGACTGTCCCTATTTTGTTTATTTCAGAAAATTAAAATTCCTAAGAAGTTCCATGCATTATTTTTAGGTCTGAAATGGTTGCCATCCTAAATTGGGTAAAAAAAAAGATGAAATGTAATGTCTTCCTCAGAGCCAATTTACTTTATTCTTTTTTTTTTTTTTTTTAACTTATGCACATTCAAAGCAGGATAGAAGTTAATATTTCCTTGCTGAAAAGTAGCTAGTGATTTTTAGCATAGATTATTTACCATAGTATTCAAGCATACCCCCTTTTGTGGTGATTTCAGAGTGCTGATTTGAACAAGAAATAGTGCATCCCTCCTTTATGGACTGACTGGTGGGTGGAAACAAGCTTTAACAAAATTTAACAGCAGAAATATGTGCTCTTGCAAAATGTATTCAAGTGTACTTGTATATGCAAGTTCATGATAACTTCGTAACTTATTAATATTGCAAAGATAGTGTTAAATTTTGGAGATGCTGTTAAAAATCCTTCTAAATCCTAAGTATTTAAAGAAAACAGAAATGATTTAGGTAGCATTCTTCATTTTTGAACTGAAGCTCTTTAAGGAAAGTCTGTGTTACAGCACACGCTATGTACAGAGAATCACCACACTAGTTTGATTTGAATAACTGAATAACTAATCAGTGTTTCTCAACTGGCAATGCTTTTTGATTTAATTGGACCTCTTCTTCCATTTACAAGCACAAAAGAGACTGAATGGTCACTACCCTGTGATATATTTGTGTGAAAGACACTCATTTCCAGTCTTGGAAGATCATGCCTCCTTGACTGGGCCCAAAGATCTAGTGCTAAAAGATTTTAATCTGTTCTTCTTAGGAACATAAATTCAGCCACTGGAGGAGTTCAGATCTGTCTGATTTTATATGCAACATCAGGGTGATTTGGGTAGGAAGTGAAAAACACTGCTGGGAAAGCTTTTGTGTATGTTCTTAACGGGGAAAATAAGTGTTTGCTTATCTGCTTTGTTTAATTGAGTTGGGATTATAATTGTTCAAGTTTTCATTCCTGACTGCTTTTGTAATGGGAACAGTGTTTGCAGTGTGTTTCGTCTTTCTGGGCTTTGCTGGATGCATTAATCTAGCTTTATGAAGGATTTACATTTTATATTTGCTCATCGTATTATTTTCGTAAGAAACAAAAAGGTCCCAAAATAAGCCCATCAGGCAAGGCTATGAAGAGTTAAAAGGAAAGGATATTTGTAACATTAAGGGTTTGTAAATTGAGTGTAGAAGGTTGGCAAGGGAAGTCAGAAAAGTATTTATACTCTCAAAGGGTAACTACTATAGTTTAATAGTAGATGGCATGCAGAAAAGAAATGATATAAAAGTTTGTAGAATGCTTTTATTTCCCAGCAGAAAACACAGAAGAAGAAAAAATGAAATGAAAGAGAGCAGAAGTATGAAAAGAGCTTTAAAGATAGCAAAACGTACAGGAGGGAAAATGGGAACAGTTCAATTTAAACCAGTGTTTAACAGACCTAAAGGATTTCGCTTGGCTTGTGACCTTCCAACACAAGCTAAGTTTGTTGCATGGGCTTTCTATTTTGGATAATAAACATATGTCGGACAAGTAAGTGCATCTGGTATTTAGAAATAAAAGTAAATTTTACGATGAATAAAGGTAGTGGCTTATGTATAAGCAGTGGTGGTGGATATCACTGCATAAAAATAAATGGATTAATTCCAAAAATTATAATGAATGCTGTTATGGAAATATATTGGGAAGTCATGAACTGAGGGGTGTGAAATGGATGTCCATGTGGAACAAAATGAAATCTGACCTTTTAAATTATTCAGCTGTATTTCTATCTCTATCTGTCCATCTCCTTTCTTGTCTACCTCTACAAACATACATACATACAGTATTGAAGATAAAGGGAGAGTCCAGAGTTAAAAGAAAATCCCTTCTGCTCATAAACTAACCTGAAGCATCGGAAAAATAGGAGGAAATGTTACTTGAGGAAAAATTATTTTATAAATAACTAATACATATTGTTGTATCTTATACTGAAAGAGTTATTGGCTGTCATTGGCCACAGATGCTGCACTAGGTGGGTAGAACACTTATGGGTTCTATAGGGTTTGTTGCAGTGTTTATTTTATATTTTTAAAGACATTTGGTATTTCTCTTTCATGTGTTCAATATTTCCCACGTTTATGGATTTTTCAAGGATTCTGAAAAAAAAAAAAAAACACAAAAACTGGGCCAGCTATTTACTTCAAGCATGGCTTATTATGCTACCTGGACACAAAAGGGAGGGAAAGAATACTGTCTTTGATACATTTTGACCTGCAGCTTAGGAAATTCACCTAGTATACTCAGTATACTAGGAAAAACCTAGTATAAACTAGATGGAAAAGAGAGCAAGTTTGACACTGATGCAATCTTTGGGATTTCACAAAATGTCGGTAATGAGACAATGTTAAAGGTTCTTTTAATGAATCAGAGAGTAGGAAATAAGTAGAGCATTTGGGAAATAGAACCAGATTTCAATAGCAGAATAATTAATTTAAAAAAAAAACAATTTGGTCAAAATACAGATTTGAACTGACCACATTTCACAAATTCATATTGAATTTGTCAAGTTGTTTCACTCAACTTCTCCCCTTTATTTCTCCTCTCATCTTAAAAACAGTCATGAGAAAATAATTTTTACTTTATGCAAAGTATTTCAAAAATAGTTCAATTTCATGATATGAAAAGAGTTAAAAGAAATTAGAGTCACTTCTTTAGTAAAATAAATAAATAAAACTCTACATGTCCATAAGTTTCTAGGGACAAATTTACTGTAGGATTCATTGCAGTTCCATCACAGTGAAGGAAGTTCTCATGACCTTAAACAAACTGTTCTGTCCAGCTAGGTATTAACAATATAGTGGTGAAAAATAAATAAGCATATAATTAATTAAATTTGATGGAAAGCCAGTATATTGCTATGTTTAAAAAATTTTGTTATTCAGATTCATTAGGCAAGTATGGTGGGTATTGATAAGTGCATTGTGGTTTTTAGTGAGCACTGGAATTAAAAGCTTTAAAAGCCTCAAAATCTATTTGTAAGTTAAGTAATTAAAAAAAAACTTGTTTTTTATTTTCTTCATTTTTTAATTACCGTATGATAAAGAATCTTTTTGACAAGGGAAGTACTAGATTTATATTTTCTTATGCCTGAACACAGTGTTGTTGCCTGGAATAATTAGTATCTAACTGACGCATGAGCTCTGCAAGTTGCATTTGGTAAGGCATTGATTATTTCCTTTAAAAAAAATATATACATCATCTATCACTGACTTTCACAGATCATTAACTAAGTTTTAGTTTATCCAAATTTCCCGTGAGGTGAAAGTCATTTTTAAACCTTGCATTAGTCGATCAAGTTCACCTTAATATTCAGATCATCCATTTTACAGGTTTCCCCTGGAGCTGTTTGTCAGAAGCTTTAAAGTCACTCAAAAAGCTTTGTACACCATGGTGAGCTTCAGATATCAACTGCCATTTATTCTTTTTCTCTACCTTTTTTCCTTCTACAGTCATTCTCTTCTATATATATACTTCCTTGTTCTTTTTGACGCAATTCATGAAGACTATTTTTCATGAAAACGTATGATGATCATTGTGCATCATGAAGATGTTTTGTGAGATTATGAAATGTTGTGAGAAAATGCTATCCTGTCCTATTATTTCACTGTACCAGTAAATCTCATGTATCACTTCCACAAACACATATATCTCCCCAGACCCCAGTTGGACCTTTGGAGCCAACAGTGTTACACAGACTTACACTAACTGTAAGGGTAAAATGATAATATTTTTAATCAATGGGTAAGAAGACCCAAAGAATGGACCTTGCCCATTTTTTCCTCCAAATCAAATTAAGTCTTACATTATAGGTTAACCCCAACTTATTTTGAACCAATATACACTTTCAAAAAATTATTATTTATGAACTGTTTTCTTACCTTGCTACTATTTATAATGGATCAGGACGTAGAAACATTGAGGACATAGAGGAACTTGGACTACTTGCTAGCTTGGGAACAATTCACATTAGTTACTGTCTACTTCATCTCCTCTTATTGTTTGGTGTGGAAATTAACTCTCCTGTACCCATGGTGCTGTGGAAAATATAATCTACTTTTTTTAATAGCTTGTAGATCAAATAGCTCAACTCTGGAAAATGGGTTCCAATAAAAGCTCCATTTTGTTATGCTGGGCAGCAAATCCTTATTATAGGAGCCACTTTCATTATTCATTGGCATTTTCCTAACTTGAAGTTTCCTCCAAGTAGTGTTAACATTTGATGAAGGAAAATGAAGGCCAATAAGCTGCACAGTGTATTGCTTTGTAAAATGAATTGGCCTTTTAGGAATAGAAGAGCTGCAACTTCAGTGGTAACAATTATGTTTTTATGGCCCAAGACAGAAATAAAATGATAAAATGGGAATTTAATGCAAAAGCTTAGTAGGAAAATTATGAAAAGCTTAGAATCTGAGCGTGTAAAAATCATTGTAATGTATCAGAGTATCTGTTTATGAATGATCAGTTATACAGAAGCTAAGAGTTATACATAAGGTTATAGCATCCCATTTTCCTAACTTCAAATATTGGCTAAAAATCTTTTTATTAAAAATGTGCATTATGTGGGTTCTACTTCCTTTTTGCTCAGGTTCCATTTTCTTCATTGCTTAAGGTAGTAATTAAACACAGAACAATTAATGAATCACTCCAATCACTCATAGTTTAATGATGAATAAGTAATGATAGATGATATGGATATGAAGAAATATTAGTTGGATACTGTAAGCTTCAGAGTAATTTATGATGTTATATTAGATGTGATACTTTTGTTGTCAGTCTGCAGAAGCTGTCAAAGCAAGAAAACAAAAATCAGCAGTGAGACGAGAGTGGGTTCCTAAAAGAAATACCTTAAAGAACATCTGCAAATCCATACTGTGATAATGCTTGAAAATGTATATATCAAAATACCTGGTGGTCAGTGCTGGCTAGTGTCATCTTGCTTATTTTTCAATTTGTTATGCTGCTGTTCGTTTGAGTTAAAGAGAATCTATGATGGCTGACAGCAGTTAGCAATAGTGTAGACAGGCATGTAATATGTTGCATAACCTTTATGAATAAAGGTTTCCATAAAGTCCAAAATTCTGTTAAAAATTCCCAGCTAACTTACTACCCGTAGGAATTAAATTCATCCTTTTTTGGGTTTATTTCATCTGATTAAACATTTCATGCTCTAGTATCTGCATGCATATTTCCATGTGCGATGTGTCCATATGCCATGTGCAGGATAGAAGCCCCATTTTTAAGCAGTCTTAAGTTGTTGAGAAGGAAACCTTTGGTTTGCAGGAGTGCATAGCAGATGCCATTCACTTGTGCATATCTGACTTTATATTAGTGCTGGAGAGTGTGTATCAGAAATATTCATTTTTATGTCAGGGAGACCCCATCCCAACTCAGGGTGAAGCTGTTGTACTCAGAATTTTGCACAAGCACATTAAAACAAAGACATAAATAAAGGATCTCTCATCCTACTTAAAATATTTAGAAGTATGAATGATAGCATTAAAAGATGTTGTGGTTTCCCAAGGTCTGACAGAAAGTTTGTGCCAGAGTGAGAAACTGAAGACAGACAACATATCAATAGCTCCTTACACTTCAGCATCACAACAGTATATGATTAACAAAGAAACATTTTCAGGGAAGGCAAGGTAAGTCCCTGCAAAATTTCAGGGCCATAAAATAAGCAAAGAGATTTTAGGCTTTCTGGACAGTGCATGGGGAAAGATAAGCACTTTCGAACAGGGTCCACGTCAGGCAGCAGAATGAGCAAGGAGATGCCAGAAGCTATTTGTTCATTGTCCAGTTAGATGTGGATTAGGTGATGGGAAGTGATGAAGACCTGGTTTTAAAACTCAAATCTCAGAACTTCACAGGCATTCCCTTGAAATCCCCAGCCTGAGATACTGTCTCTCTAATGGGTATCTATTTAGGCTGTCTGAAAAGCAACGTTTTCAGTTTTTAAAAAATCTGAGGCGGTTGCTTTTTTTTTTTTTTTTTGTTCAGTGTGTGGCTGCAGTCCCTAATTAGCACTTTCAGACTGAGAGTGATTCTGTTCACAGCCTACAGGTGACTAAATTCTGCTTAAATCCTTTCAGACACATAAACTGGGATGGGGGGCAGGGAAATCTGGGGTGGAGGTTTACCCTCAATGCTTGAAGTGTTCCCTCTCTCTTCTTAAAGGGAAGCTGTAACAGTAAGTCAAAGTCCCATATCCCTGTCTTTGGTTGTTTTTCTATTTCTTGTGCAGTCCTGAGGAAAAAAAGCACTGATTGCTAAAGCATTTTCTACCAGTAGGGAGTCTATGGGCAGTTTAGGGAGTCTGTATAAGTGATTTATCTTTAATTTTGTGAGCTGTTTATTTGAAAGAATAAAGAAACATGGTGTTAACTTCTCAGTAAACTGGGAACTGCTGCTGAAAACTGCGAGTTGAGCAGTGGTCAGCCCAGTAATTCAGAAGGTAGTTGTTCTGGGTTTTCCAACAGCCATTTTGGTAGTTTTGTGGACAATTATCCATCCAAATCAGTTCATATTTTGCAAAAAGAGAGAGATATAAATGGAGGCAGTGGAATACCTGGCCAGTAGGTGGAAAATACTAAAAATACCCATAACATCAGTATATTCAGCTTTATGTGTTTAATAGGAATCTGTTACTATTTATTTAATTTTTTTTATTCACCGTTCCTTAAAAAGGTTTGCATTTTTATAATGCTTTTTTTGTCAATATGTTTCAGCAAACTGCTTCTGTCTCATCTGTGTAATAGAGTCTCAGTGCTAACACAGATCAAAGTGTATCAGATGTTTCACAGTGCACAACTTAGTGAAACGTGACTTACATAATTTTTAACAATTTAAGCATCCAGCAAAGTGTCATCTAGGGGTGCTGGTGGCAGATGTGCAGGTGGAAGGAGTTTATGATAGCATAAGCTAATTCTTTCTTTTCCATAGTAATAATTGAGGTAAAAGAGTAAAAGTAATAAAAAAATAGGACTGTTAGCAGAACTGTCTTGTCATACCTTGCGTGAGGTATACAAGGTCATTATGCTTTGCTTGTTTAGAAAGGCTGTACTACTTGACCTATGCCATTGAACATGTCAAGGATGGTTTTGTATGACATTTGTACATGAGGAAAACCCATTTCGACAAAAGCAAAATATTTTTAGAAACATGTCAGTTTGATAACATTTAAGACAAGAAAAAGATATCCTGCTAAAGTCAAAATGGAAAACTATTGGAATGTTTCAGAATGGAATGTTTTATTTTTCAGTAAAGAAATTCTTAGAATTATTTAAATGTTATGTGGTATAAGATAAAATGGTTTTATAACCTCATGCTTCTGTCAACGTTTGAGTGTTCCCTCCATGAATTCTTTTAATGCAAAACTTTTTCGTCATTCTATTTCATGGATTTTCCATCAGAATGAAAAACCTGTTTTCAAGCTAGTTATTGAATGTTGTTACAGTGGTACAATGTCCCTCATGTGGATATACTTTCATGGGTTTAAAATGCCTTATATTGGTACAATTAATGTTACATTTTAGCATGTGTAAAAAAAAAAAAAAAAACAACCAAAAAAACAAAACCCAAAAATGTGTCTTTTTTTCGAGCTGTTGAAAACTTATAAGGAATTTCTGATATTAGTTATTTATTACTGTGTATGGAGAATGTCATATGAATCATCATTGATGACATTCTTTATTATAAAAATCTAGTGAGGCAGTGGTGAATCTACCACTCACAACTTAAATTATTGCAAGATTTTTATTATATTTACAAAATGTTGCCATTTTGTTTAGTTTGCTACCAGTAAGTAGGAAATACAACAGCTGCAGTCAAATGCTTTCAGTCAAACACAGATGTGCTGTCTTTGTGCAGTCCATCATTCTGGCCTGGGAAAATAGAGCTTGATCTTACGAATTCTTTTTCAGAGAAACCCTAATCATTGCTCTTTAAAGCAACTTTATTATGTTTCATCATTTGAGGCTCAATCCAAAGCTCCTAGAATTCAACAGGAGTATTTATGGGGGCTTCCATGGGCTTTGGATCAGGAGGTGAAAAGGAGCTTCCAGTCTCATTATCCAGTGAGAACTAGTGGAGTTCGTTTCAAAAGGTGAAGCAGATATTGATCTGCTGTGTGAAACTCTATTACATGGTCTTCTAAACACTTGGACTAAGCCCTGGAATTGTTGTACAAGGTTCTGGCTTAATATACAAGTCACGTTGGCTGACCAAGTGTGAACCTAACAATCCCCTGAAATTTTATACCTTACAGGTTCTGGCTAACCTCCTTAACCTTATTTCATGCCTAACTACTCAATAAATACTGTGGTGGTGTGTGTTGGTTTGGCGACGGATTCTACTAGGTGTTAATGTGAAAGGTTCATATGTGTTAACCCAGAGAAAGCATAATTTCAGAATCAGTGTGAAGTGGCTCCAGTAAAAACACCTTGTGCCCTTGACCCAAGGCTTCTCCACAGTGTATGTGAGACTGTAATTTTGTCAGCCTGAAGGTGAGAAGTGGAAGCTAAGCTGGACCTGGGGTTCTCTTGGCATAGGAAAGGGAGGAAAATGGCAGAGCTGATTTGAGAGCAAGGGGAAAATTGGAGAACGCTGGCTTTGCTGCCTCTGCTGCCCTGGGAAAGATACAAGGGGATAAGGGTGCCGACTCAGCAGCTGGCTGTGCTGGGGTAGTTGCCCTGGGACACAGCCTAACCCTCACCCCAGCCTCAGCAGGGGCAGCAGCAGCAGCAGCAGACCTGTTTTTCTAAGGTTTGCTGCAAATATAGATGGTGTTTGCTCTACAGCTATTGCTGTTTTCTCATCTGTTGTCTGAAGCAGCCGCCTACTTTGTGCTTAAAGTTCACTGTTTTTCCAGTACTAATTCCTTTTTTGTTTTATTTTGCTTTAAGAGACATATTCAACACTCATTTATATCCTTGCAAAATCAGTTGCAAAGACACATGGCTTTTTAAAGGCTTTAAAAATACATTCTAGGGATTGATTGTGACAATTCAACCTCTCCTCCTATGCTAACTTTGTAGTTACACTCCTGGATGTAGGAAAAAGAATTAAAAAAAAAAAAAAAAACAACTTAGTCTGGTTGAGAGATCTTAAAGTGCCTTGAAGATTTCAGAGGGCTTTAGGTCAAGAAGATGATCACTGTGAAGATTGGAAGGAAGCATTCTCAAAACAAACATTTTAAGAAGAATCAGTGTTAATTTAATCCACAATAATAAGGGCAGTAACATTATAGGCACAATTAAGAAGTGGCGTTGAGCGTGAAAGCTTCTTAACACTTTGCTCACATTGTGCTGAATAATGATGTACTAAAATAATGTAGTTGTTTCCTTATTATACAGGATAACATCTAGAAAGTATGGAAGGTAAAAAGTACTTAAAATTAAAATTCTAAGACAAAATCTTAATTTGCAAAAGACTGGGGTTTCCTTATACTTTTCTTGTTAGAGTAATTCCTAAATAACTTTGAAATTCATATATCCTTGAAGTCATTGGCTTTTATTTATGTTCACATTAGTGTCCCTGAAAAAGTTCCAGCATAATAAAATATTTCCTAGGACTCCCATTTCTTTCCTGATATATAGTAAATTTGTAGAGCAGTCTTTTGTCTTTTCTATAGAGAGAAAATGCCTGAAGTCATGATGGGGCATCTTCCTTCATAAAAAATAATTTAGGAAAAAAAAAAGTACTTTGTGTAGCCAGTATATTTTGGCATTTCTGATTGCTTCAATCAGATGTTCAAAACTATTATTGCAAGCAGGTGTCAGGCAGGTATAGGAAAATGATTTTTCCCCCCACTCATTGTATATGAAAGAATTAGAACAATAAAACTTACCAAGATTGATTTTTGCAGTCTGTGATGCAGTAATTCAATAAAATTGAAATCTGACATTTGTTGACTTAAGATTAGCAGCAGCCAGCCACAGGGAGAAAACAATGCATTATACGCTTTTCTTTCTGACTTATGTTCCTAATCCCTATAAAATGTCAAATTGAAGGTGACAAAGAGCAAATCTCCTGTGCGAGAATGTAACAAGAGAAACCTTTGCCATGTGACCTGCAAATACTTGCAGAACATCATTTTTGCTGACAGCGGAGCAGTGATGTTGTTTTCATCCTGGTAAATCTGAACACACCAAATGAATTTTGGTGACATTTACTACTCAGATCCCAGCTTTTCTTCTTTCAGTCACATGGTAATACTCTTTTAGTGATTTCCTGTTCCAAGGCAGCATACAGTGCATATGCACTGAAGTGTGCTATTTGGGCAACTTCTTTCAGACTGACTCCCACAAGAATAGCTGCCATGCAGCTTGTGGTTCATTGCTTAGTTATAAAATAAAGTACACACTGTACATGACCAGAAGAAGAATGAAATTAGATAAATCAAACACAACTGGCTTATAACCTTTCACACATGGACCCCTTTTTTAAATTGTTTAAGACAAACAGCTTAATGACAACGAAACTGCCTCTGAAATACGAACCCACACTGACATCAGCTAAGCGCTGTCACAAAATTGTTATACAGGTTATACAGTTCTTATGATCTGCTGGATATTAATATGTTTTGAAGGTAGGATAGAGCACTTCACTCAGCAAGTCTGTTCTTTACTTAGTCCTACCTTTTTCTTTGCTCAATGTGAAAAAATTTTCTTTTTTGTGTTTTCTTCTTTCCCGGTGTGCTTTTGAATTCCTCTAGCTTGTTTGCTTTGTCCTTTTTGCACTTAATATGTTTTGGATAGACAACATATTTTCAACAACATTATGTATTTACATGTTAGTGGGTGTTTGTGAAATGACTGGTTCGATAAATGCTGCTCTAAATGGCTTTTCTCCTTTCTGTTGTGAGAAGTCTTAATTTTTGCCAGACAAGAAGGGGAGAACTTTACAAAACAGGCATTTTTCTTCAAGTTAGATCCTACATTTCTGCTGAGAAATTTATTTCAAGAAAGGCAAACTGTTTCCACAGAAAATCACCTTATCAAAACCACAGTTACTCATCAGAAAAAGTTTGGATGGAAACACTTCTTCCAGTTTCATTTCTTTCTGCACTAATAGCTATCTTAAATGCACAAATCTTTGAATGCCTTCCAGTTAGATCCCTGGGCCTCAAAGATTAGAGGTGTAGCCTTCCCTAACAGATACCTCATTTGCAATTGCCTGATCAACTCTCAGCCCTCAAGCACAAGTTCAGTCTTTCATAACATTAATTTCTGATAGCCAACTTAAAATTTGGGATAATTGAAGACATTCTCTTGAAGCAGCAATAGTATAGCATCCTTTTCTTGTATATTTTTTAGATTCTTCAATATCCTGTTGGGTTGCCAAAAAAAAAAGGGAAAAAGATGGAATGATGGAGGAACAAACTTAATGGTGCTTGCCTTTTTTTCTCTTCACAACAGCAACATTACTTTCAAAGTTTTATTTATAGTTTTTAATAAATTATTTTTATTTAATGTAAATGTAATGTATTATTTTACATTATTTCTTGATATTATAGCTAACAGAAATTCAGCAATAACTCTAATTCTTTGTTCCAACAGTCCATTGTGCAATTTTATGCACACTCTTCATTGTGCATTCTTCAATAGTGAGATAGTACAATATTACAAGATATGCATGACTTTTCACAACTCTTTTACTGGTGGCTAACATTGTGTTCATTATTGTCATGGAATAATTTCTAAGTAAGTACTGTGTGCATGTTATAAGGTTGTTATTGGAATATAAGAATGAGATTAATAGGGAGCAAAATGACAAGCAGGACTTAGTCTTCATCAAGAAATTGATGTGTTTGAGGATAATGCTTGTACTTCTAAATATAGAGATTTTACCTACTTCCCACATAAGTCATAAAAAACCCTGTTGTGTCCAAGACATTCAAAACTTAAGTGCAAAAATATCTATGGCAGGCATTGTAAAGGGGTGGGAATGTTTCAGAGGAAACATGCTGAAATAAAACATCCAGGGAGTTATCTGAAGAAGACAGTCTAGGAATGGTTGGTAAGACTTATGTGGATTTGTTTCTGGTTTTCAAATAACCAGTCTTATGTTTCTACTTAGCATGAAACAAACACATCTGGAACTTACTGAATATGCACATTTAACCCCCCAAATCTAGTAGAAGTTGAAAGCATGAGATTGACACTTGAAAGAGAACAGATATAATAAGTAATCTATAGCCATGACAGATAATATTGCCAAAAAAACTCATTCAGCCAATTACTTTCCACGTCTCTGTGTCCTGTTGAATATCTGTATTTTTGGTTCTTCTTCCTAGCATGCATTGGTAAATATCTCCTAAATCAAGACTATTAGTTCAGTGTCAGTTTAGCAAACTACTTCAGCATAAATTAAAATACTCTCTTTGCACTGTCCTTAATACCCTTTTCAAGCCTGTAGACCGGAAAAGTTAGGAGAATTTTTGAAGTAAATGGCTTTTCAGAAATAAGAGAAAAATATATTGGAGATTATTGTATAAACTCAAAGAGCAAAATCTACTTTTGTTTCTTTCTGTTTAACATTTCAGTCTGAAGGTTAGAAGTAAAAAAGAAATTCCTTATGTTCTAAAAACACCTATAAGAAAGACAGCAAAAGAGTAGAAACTACTGCTGCTAAAGCCAAATGCAGTAAGTCAGATCTGTGGCACAGATAAGTAGTAGAATCTTCCACCAATATCCCAGGAAATTACAGGTACTGTGCAGTCTCCTAGGCTTTGTCTCATTCAGCCTGGGGCGGGTATGTTAAGGCATAAATGATTAGACTTTTCTACTCCTGAGTATTTTTACTCTTTTTGAGATTTCCATTTCTGACTTTTTCCACAGGTTGCTATGCACTCACCAAAGGTCAGCTCTCATGTGGCAGGTGTAGTTTCTTGATAAAGGTCCCTGGCGAATTTCATGATGTTTCTTGTGAGTGGATGAGTCAGTGAGACTGTACCCCCCTGACAAATAGAGGACAGGATCACACAGTGAGATACAGTTGTTTGGGCACATTTTTCATGCGCACAGAGCTGGGAAGGAACAGTTAGACTGAGCATAACTGTTTGAGCATCATTTTGAACCTAAATGAACATGCTCTGTTGACTAGTATGGTGTGCTAGTTTGAGTGTTGTAATGCTTTAATGTGCTATGTGACTGTCATCTCACGTCAAGGTGGAGCAGAAAAGGTGGATGACCATGCACACATCTTCTGAGATTTCTCTGCAGTGTTAACAGGCCTTCTACTAACAGATACATTTGCCCTAGCGGTAAGGAGAGTGATTAATATTTGTGCTGAATTGCTATGGCATGCTTCTGCCTTTGGACACACTTTGAAAGTCAGTCCTTCTAAAGAATAGTGTTAGTGATCATTCAGGTTGATCATTCATAAAAGTTGTACCAAGAGTTAAGGACTTTTCTAAGTCTGGGCCTCAAGAGATATGAAATTGGCAGGAGAAGTAACTACTGCTGTATGAAATTTCATGGCTTGTGCAGCCAGCAAAAATCAAAAACCTGTCTTATGACTGACGGAGAAGAAATACCAAGTCTTGTACAGGATGAGAAAGGGTAGGCACCATCTGCTACTCTGTGGAGTAGGATTATAAAATATGTCAGTCATGCCATTGCTGAGAAGAGCAGAGAAAATGCTGCATGTTGCTGCATCTGTTATCACAGGTATCTTCCAGGGTAGAAAAAAATGCCTGATACAGTGCAGAGAAGCTGCTGCTGGTGGTTATGTGAGCCTCAGTACTCCTGCAGGTTCAAGCTCTAGATTCCAGGAATAGTCTCCGTCCTGATGGAGGAGGAAGCATACAGGGAAATACAAGGAAGATCTAATATTTACTTTAGTTCTTGTCAGTAGAGAAAATATAAAATATTTCTAGTCTAAGACTTTTTTCCCGTGTGGTGTCATATCCATCCTATTACTAAACCAATGGCTTCATGTACAAAGAATTTGAAAGCTCCCTGCTTTAAAATTTTTACAGATGTTGAAAAACAGTTGTTCATTCTGCATCTACTCAGAGGGGCATGTTCAAAATCCATGACATTCAGGTTCTCAAGAGACCTGCATTCAACACAGGCATCAGCATTGTTGAAGGCATGCTCTTGGCCAAAGACAGTCAGGCCAAAGTGAGAGGCCAGAAAGTCAGATTTGCCAATGGGCAACTGTTGCAGAGAATAAGGCAGATTAAAGGATTACTGGAGTGTTCGGTACAAAGGAGTATGGGATGCCCGAGTCCTCATGGTGCTCTAGAAAAGGGGCTCTATTTTATTCTTTCAATAAAGCCTGGACCAGTGATGCTGAACTGTTGAGATAATATTGGAATAACTGAAAGGTGGAGATAATAACAAATGAGGCTGAATCTGGTTTCCTCCTGCAGTTTAGAGTCCTTTGAGGGATGCAATTTGGAGTATTGATGAAGGATGTTTTGTGCATATCTTGTTATCTTGTGTTCCAGCCTCCTACTGCATAGATTTCTTTAAACAGGAGTTGATGATTAAATTTTTGAGTTTCCAGAAATATCATCTTACTGATCACTCTGAAGAATGTGGGTTCTCTTCTTCCCTCAGCTCTTAGTGAGTGACAAAAATGAGAAGTCAAAGGAATGATATTATTCTGATATTTGACTGTCGCAGAGAAGCTGGTTCATGCTGTAGGGTTTATAAGTTTTAGAATGCTAAAAGGAGAAAAGGGCAAAAATTTAACTGTTTTTTTCCTGCTCAACATTTTAATTTTATCTTCTTCCACAAGTATAACATATCCAAACCAGAGACCATTTCCCCAAGAAATCCCAGTTCCTGGTAGTATTTGCAGAACACCTATCACTTTTTAAAGTTTTAATTACNAAAACTGCTAGGAGAATTCAGCAAATTTATAGTTATTCATTCACAAATTGCCAGGAAATTTCTGATTCTGGCATCTGTGTTTTTTGAAAAAGATAGGAGTCTGCCTTTCAGAAACCCAAAAGCACAGCTGGTCAAAAAAAGCTTTCCTTTCACTAGAAAATGAACCATAATTTATACGGCATTCACTGGAAGGACATAAATATGTAAAGCTAAGTTATCACTTCTTTGACAATCCATATTTTGAAAAGCATAATATTCTTTGGTGGCTTGTATCTCAATATGAAAGAATATTGCATTGAAAAAAAAGAATCTGAAAATATTCTTTCTAACACATTTAATTGGACTTTATCAGGTTTCAAAGAGTATTTTGTTAATTTTATTAATCTGCAGGGATATCTTTAGATCATATTGCTTAGATATATACATGTATAAAGAAGCAATACACAAATTGCTTATATTAGAAGTCAGCTTTTAAGAAAAAAAATAGAGAGCAGCTGCACAAAGAAAAGGTAAGGGAACAGGAATTCTGCAATAAAAACTGATGTTCATTTTAAAGAACAACAATTTTGGAGTATTTGGTGACTTTCTCCAGTGAATTACCAATAATAAATAATAGTAATTTTCTCCCTGGGAGGGAGAAAATACAACTCAGTGGAAAATTCATGAAAAAAAAAAAGAGTAGAAACCACAAAACAAATAATTTATTGCCTGTGTTTGACATTTTATTAAAGATTTGCCAACTAATAAGGCTGCTGATGATGATCATGTGGATAAACATCATGATCCCTCAGCTGCATTCTCTAATTCTTTCAACAAATATTAGGACCTAGTTGACAGAACACAATTATTCTAAGTAATTGTCTACTAGCGCAAAGGGCAAATTTTGCCTTGATATTTGGAGGTTGAATAGCATTTATTTTAACTTGACCATGATTTGTAAAAGAACCTCCACACTTCTGGTCTGTATGTAGAGAGTATATGGGACTGATGAATCCTAATCTATATAATAAATCTTCATAAGTGTTAATTTTAAAACCTGAAGAGAAAAAGGAAATACAAAATTTTTTCATATTTGGATGGAAGTTGAGAGCAGTTATACTCTGTTAACAACAGAGAGCTCTGACAAAACTACTGAAACTACTAAATAAAGGCTATAACTGTAATTTTGTACTCCTATAATCCTTATAGTTTTTGTAACAGTAGTAGTCACTTGGTGTGAAACAGATGCTACTACATACATATAATAAAATGCCTGTCCATGGNAGCCTCCTACTGCATAGATTTCTTTAAACAGGAGTTGATGATTAAATTTTTGAGTTTCCAGAAATATCATCTTACTGATCACTCTGAAGAATGTGGGTTCTCTTCTTCCCTCAGCTCTTAGTGAGTGACAAAAATGAGAAGTCAAAGGAATGATATTATTCTGATATTTGACTGTCGCAGAGAAGCTGGTTCATGCTGTAGGGTTTATAAGTTTTAGAATGCTAAAAGGAGAAAAGGGCAAAAATTTAACTGTTTTTTTCCTGCTCAACATTTTAATTTTATCTTCTTCCACAAGTATAACATATCCAAACCAGAGACCATTTCCCCAAGAAATCCCAGTTCCTGGTAGTATTTGCAGAACACCTATCACTTTTTAAAGTTTTAATTACACGTGAACCCATGGCAAGAGCACTGCTGATCAGACTCTGGCTCTGCATTACCATTTACACTGAGGAAATGTATCTGAGCTCAGAAACGTTGCAGTCCTTTTTTCACTAATGTAAGTCATAAAGAGATCCACAATCATCTGATTCATTGAACAATGGGTAATAAAGATGTGTTTAGAAATGACATAAGGGATTTGATTGTCCTTCTCCTGGCCCTGCCTTTGACCTTTAAGTACTTGGCCTTATTTTGTTGCAAAACTAGTCATACCACTCTGTACATTTCTGATTCTGTATGTTCTTTCTAGAAAAACAGTTTCTATAAAAAAACACATGCAGAATCGTAACAGATAGATTCATGTTAACTGACTTGAGACAAAATTATCATTTCCATATCTATATAGATTTCTGTATTGATTTTAGAACAACAATACATAAGACATAAAAGATATTTTGGGGTATAAGAAAGAAACACCTGTTCTCACTCCTAAGGAGGCCAAAAGTGAAGACTGCTTGGGGGAAAAAAAAATAACAAAATCACAACCCCCCCCAAACCAAAAGCCCTTTTGGATTTTTTTTAAATGTATTATATATGCATATATATTATGCATATCTCTATTATATGTACTATATATTACATATGGTCTTTAAAAAAAAAAAAANCAAAACAAATAATTTATTGCCTGTGTTTGACATTTTATTAAAGATTTGCCAACTAATAAGGCTGCTGATGATGATCATGTGGATAAACATCATGATCCCTCAGCTGCATTCTCTAATTCTTTCAACAAATATTAGGACCTAGTTGACAGAACACAATTATTCTAAGTAATTGTCTACTAGCGCAAAGGGCAAATTTTGCCTTGATATTTGGAGGTTGAATAGCATTTATTTTAACTTGACCATGATTTGTAAAAGAACCTCCACACTTCTGGTCTGTATGTAGAGAGTATATGGGACTGATGAATCCTAATCTATATAATAAATCTTCATAAGTGTTAATTTTAAAACCTGAAGAGAAAAAGGAAATACAAAATTTTTTCATATTTGGATGGAAGTTGAGAGCAGTTATACTCTGTTAACAACAGAGAGCTCTGACAAAACTACTGAAACTACTAAATAAAGGCTATAACTGTAATTTTGTACTCCTATAATCCTTATAGTTTTTGTAACAGTAGTAGTCACTTGGTGTGAAACAGATGCTACTACATACATATAATAAAATGCCTGTCCATGGGACTAAAATTCTACCTACAGATTTGTCCAGACTGTTTGGAAGGTCAAACTCTACATCCTCCATCTCTTGTTGGGAAAGAATAGAAAGGAAAAGTGAGAGACATACTTCTAAGATTAATTTATATAGACCATAAATATGGCTCTAGTGGTCTCACCCTTAAATTAATACTTGCATTTGATTGTGAAGCAGTTTTTTCCTAAGGCATATTAAGGACTTATCTTAACTTTCTTGCTAAGTCTGGCTATTTCTATTCTTATGATAAAATGAGATTCTAATTGCATTTGGTCTGGTTTTGCTTTGAAAATTTAAGGAAAATTTATTATTAAAAATGTTTCTTAAAAAAATCACTGTATCTATTCAGTGTTTTAAATGTTTCTCATAATGATTAAAGATATTAATCTTCCCTCTTTTAATTGTTCTGCAATATTTTAATTTTAGTGACTGTTTTTTCAAAGAGGAAGAAAAAATGTCCCACTCCTTTATCCAATTAATGAAAAAAAGAATGATTTTTACAAAAGAGATATAGAAGACAACTGAATACAGTACCAGAGAAAGCATGCTGTTGGGTTGCTTGGCTTCAAAAGCCTAAGTCTATTAAACTCAAAAATCAAGGATAAAAGGCTTTTGCAAGATAAAATACTGATACCAAGATACAGGTATAGTTTTTATTGTATCAATATTATGAAAATAGGAAGCCATCAGCTTATACATTTCTTTACGATGATATTGCATATTGATTATATTAATATTCTATTATGATATTAATAAAGAGAAAATGCACTTATATTATTGCATTAAATTTCCATATGCAGAAATGCAATATATTGTACATTTGATATTGTTGGGGACTGAATTATGCAGAATGGTTCTCTATTTTATAATCTGCAATTACATCATGTAGGCTTGCTGACTATCTAAATTGCTGTACTTGATGGGAAACTCCAGCACTGCTCCTGTGTAGGCAAATTCACTACTGAAGTTTTCTGGGTTCAGCACTGTCCTCGTGATGTGTCCTAATTCTCAAAAGCATCTTCATAAGCACTTGCAGAATTAATTATTTTCTGCATATTGTCAGTTGTTTATTATATCTTCTGTACCTCTGTGGCAGTACAAAATAAAGAGAACTAAAAGCACAGATATAATCTATCCTCTGCTATAATACTACTACTGCTATACTATGCTACAGTGTATTTGGAGGGTATATACATATAAAGAAAGTGTGTGTGATTATGTGCATACACACACACGCGCATGTGCATGTATTTATAATACGTAGCCGGTCAAGTGAAGTTTGGGGCTTGTTCTCAGCACTGAATATATTTCTGGTAAAAAAACAATTGCTCTCACAAATGTGTTTGCTATATGAAATGATTAGACATGAGGAGAGGAGAGGAGAGGAGAGGAGAGGAGAGGAGAGGAGAGGAGAGGAGAGGAGAGGAGAGGAGAGGAGAGGAGAGGAGAGGAGAGGAGAGGAGAGAGGCACTGCAGCAAATTGGCTTGCTCAGGGTCACACGGTAAGTGGGTGATTAGCATTCCCTTTCATAGCCAGACTGTTGATATGTCCATTACACAGCAAGGCTTCCACCCCAGGGATGGTAAGAAGGAATATACCCAAAGTTGTGAAGGGCAGTGTTTAAAAACTGAATTCTTTCTTTAGGATTTTTATGAATGAATACCATCTGTTTCTGTTATTATTGTTTATGAAGGAGAAGTTGGAAGTTGAGTAAAGAAGTGCCAAACCATAAGCTGGAAAACTAAATAGAGAGGTTAGTCCACTGGAAGCAGGGATTTAAAGTTCAGGCAAGCAGCAAAGGAGAATAATAGCAGTTAGTATCACAGCGATCCTTCAAACAGCCTCATTTGGAATCTTCATTGTTCTATAAGGAACAATTTACCTTCCCAGATAGTATAAAGAATAATTTGTATTTTCTATGCTTTTGCTATCACTATACTCTCTCCTTTGAATATCTTTGATAGGTGTTACTAAATTGCTTTTCTTATGCTTAGATAATATTTATAATAGACAAGAAACCCTTTAATGCTGTTGTAATTTATTCTAGAAAATCATTACAAAGTGTTAAAAAATTAGAGTATTTTCTGCTCTTTTTCTGGAAATGATATTTCTTGAGTTATGAGGGGGGGAATATTTATAATGGTAGTATGATATGGTTTTCTCTATTGATTTACTGATAAATTTTATGTCACACTATGATATTGTATGGTGCTCCAATCAGCTGGTGAATTACAGCCTTTCTTGGTGAATGGCTGCAGGTCCAAATATCAGAAGGAATCTACTGTTACTCCAGTATGGTTCATCTGAGCCCTGTAACTGTATTAAAATACTTTTGTAATGCAGAGCTGTAAGTGTAATCAGATTTACTTTATTATTATGTTACCCCAAATTTGCTGTACTTTCTGCTTTAAAGTCTTCTTTTCAGGAATGTTAGTAATATATATTAAAAATAATACTTTGGACAAATTTAGATACAACATGCCAAACCAAATGTCAAAATGACACGCCCCCCCAAATAAGTTCAATACAGTTTGATATTTTACTGGATGTTAAAGGGTCAAAAATATATTAGTGCTTTCAAAGGCACCTTTGCTTTTGTAAGATAAAAATGGCTTAAATTTGTAGTGAAAATATAATGGATTTAGTTTTCCATAAACTGAACTAATTGCATAGAATATTTAGTAAAACAAGACACCCCTCGGAATATTTATCACTCCACTGTTCCTCAGTAAAAGTTGTGGAAAGATTTGAAGTAGGCAGTTAAGCTCTGCAGGGCATCATATTTGCAGCTGTCAGATGTAAAGTATTGTTCTCTCCCTGTTCTTCACAGTTTATGTTTCCAGGAATGAGCCGAAATTCTCAAAACTGCCATTTTCAACTCTCTCTATCTTTGCAGAACACTTCATTTACAGATACAAAACAGTATTAGTAGCATCTTTTATTTTATTTTTTAAGAAACAAAAAAGTAATTAAGTAAATTAAAGGTTTATATTAATTTCACTAGGTAGATTCTTATGCCAGACATAGCCTAAATTCATAACTGGGACTTCTTAAGAAATAAATAACTACTTAGCATCAGCAAAGATATCTCAAATTAGTCCTCTGTATCTAAATCAGAAGCTTTACTAGATCATGGATGGTCATATTCAGGTGTATTTATTCACAGATACGAGTCTTCACAAGTGGCTCCAAAGATAGGAAGTGAGGAATTCCTGGGACATGGCTTTATATACTGTGCATAAGTTGTCATCTGATGGACACAAAACCATCTGATGTTGATAAATTGACAGATGCTAAGCCACTGATATTGCTTCCTATGAAAGTCCAAATCAGTTCTAGGATGTTTGGAAGTTGTCCCATTTCTCATGATGCCGAGTTTAGTTGTTCTCTGAGCATACTTCAGAGGTTAGAGAAGATGCTCACAGCTTCTGTTTATTATAAGCACAAGTTTCACCTTGAATCATGAACATATGCTCTGAGGAGAACTAAGACAAGACTTGGAATTATAACTTTGCATTGACAATTGACTACCTTCAAGTACTTGTCATTCCTGCAAGGTTGTACACCTTTGTTCTGTCTGGCCCAGATTAAACACTAATGAAAACATCAGTTTTTCAGTTATTTGAAATAAGCAAGAAAATTGAGAAGATGTTCTATAAGAAGGGAAAAGTTAGTGAGGGGATTGTGCACTTCAACTGAGATTCTCAGAATGTGAAGCTTTGGAAATTAAGACTAAGGCACCATGTCGATAGCAAGTTCACAGCAGTACTGAAGTACTCATATGTATGTAGTCTGTCTTAAAATGTAAATATGCCAAAAATTCCATTTTTGTGGAAGCCCCAAGCCAGACACATGCCTCATGTATATGACCAAAATCAACAGCATTATCCCAAAACTAGAGTTTGATTTTATCCCATTGACTTATGCAACCTCCAGTCAAAGAGGTAGCAATCTTCTTGCAGATGGAGGCTATTGATAGTAGATACCAAGGCTTCAGAGGAAATGAACACATGTATTTTCCTCTTTCAGTAATTGCCTACGGTATGGAGATGATAGTTTAGTACCACCTCCAATTACCAATAAACTAAATAAAGGCTGCAAATGGCAATAGCTTATGCCCTGAAATAAATGAATTGCTTACGATGGGCAGTATCAGCAAGCTGACTGTGATTTTTATATTGATTCACTTAAAGCTTTTTATGGTTAATAAGCTGAGAATGATGAGTACAAGGATTATTATTCATATAGCCAATAATGATTTAGAGAGTCTTCATCCATAATTACATTCGTGTTAAACCCTCCCAAGCACTATTGAATAAAGCTCTGAAGGCCGTGTTTGAGCAAAATTGTATTGATTTAAACCCCAACTGCATCTCTTTGTCTGAAGTCAGTTTTAGTTCTTTAGTGTTTTATACTTGTATTACTGATTTCTTTTCTGTCGCTTTCTGCATAATATTGCACTATTAGTATGTTTATACAAAACAAAAACCAGCTTGAACCAGAAAGCCCTGACTAAAGCTGCATACGGCTAAAATTGTATAAATTAAGGTAGGTTCTGAAACAAAAAGTCCATAAAAAAGACTTACGTCTCCTGCGTGTCTGAGAATATAGTGTGAAGTGGTCTCTCCACTGTTTAAAGGAGTACATCTAAAGCACAAGTAAATTTAAATAGTTTCCAGGCTAAATAAATACTCAACCAAAATAGATGAATGCTTAAACCAGGGAATTATCTTGGTATCTGAGAAGCAATTACTCGCTCTGCAATGGCCTTCCAGTATTACGTTGAGTAAGGTCTCTCTCTTTTCAACACTCTTTTGGTAACATGGAGGAGGATATAGCTCTCCTACCTAACAAGGCTGATAAATAGTATTACAAAATGTGTAATTCTCAAATATTAAGGTAACGACAAGTGTGAACTTTTAGGACTAGAGATTTGTACAGTCTCTAAAATACACTAGGAAAATGATCAATACATTTTGTGTTCTTCACAAGAAAAGAACATCCTGAAGGTCTTTGCTACTCACATACAATGACGTCTTTACATTTCATACTGCACATTTAAAAGGACTATACATATGGATATTTCCAGTATACCGTTTTGAATGCTTTCATTGTAGTGAATGGGGAAGAATAACTTAATTATATTTATTTATTTATTTATTTACTTGAATGTTACCTTATCCTATTGTAAATATGCCAATTTTTTTTTTCCCCCTAAAGACTCTTCTATAGATAATCAATTACTTCCATATGTAATCTTTGTGTTATGAGGAAGGGCTCCTCTTTCCACTACTTTAGCCAAGGAGTTTACATTTATGACCCAAATTCAAGCATTCACATATCTTTCTGTTTTGCTCAAAGTCACTGAGATAATAATTAGCTTGTATCTAAGAGTATCTATCTTCCATCATCAGAATTCCACCTTATATACTGGATTTTATCATAGTATGTTCCTCTTTCATACCTCTAAGAATATCTTGAGTTTCAGTGAGTAACACACTCCTCTTTACAAGAAATGATACTCTTCTTTGAAAGAACATAAATTTAATATTTCTTTATCACTCTAATGACATGAATATTCAGCACGATGAGAGATTTTCCCTTAGTTATTGTTGTTGTGTATGCCATTAAATATCTGTCATTAACTTGATGATTAATTCCAGAATTTCATTTAGATATAGATTGAATTCTTATCACAGGAAATTCTATGACAAAAACTTTACACATTTCATTTAGAATGGTCTCATAATATGATTTTTTTTTTTTTTTTTTGCTATCAGTGATTTCCATAAATTACAGTGTAAAGAAACAAGTGTGGAACTCCTGAGAGGATGACAGTTCTTTACAGAAGATGCTAACTTTCATCAGGAATAAAAAAACTGTGCTTACTACCAAAAGGTGACTACTCTAAGTCTTTTTTACCATTAAGGCTGAAGGAGAAACAATTAGCACATAAGCAAAATCCAAGCATTACTTTTTAAAAATTGAAAAACAACATGTAAATTTGTTAACTGCAGGCTGAAGAATAGAAGTTTTGCTAAACACTGTTCCTCAGTGATACCAGAATTTAATTCCCTGTCTTTTTCACTTAGACTAGTTAAGATGTCCAAACCAAACCAAACCAACAAACAAGTAAGGAATTCAAAATATCTTCAATATCTTCTGTGAATGTGAGGGTTAAATAAGGATATGTAATAGCTATGTGTAACAACATTTTATAGAGACATAGAGTAATCAAACCTCTTGTAAAAAGTCCTATCACATTTATAAACTAGATGGTTAGTAAAAAATATTACATTTGTGCTACTTCCAAAAGAAGGCCAGAGAACCTCATGGAACAGATCTGTTTAAGAATACTACAGATGAATACTATAACTATGCTCAGATCAGTCTGGTACACTTAAACCTCTTTACATACTTTCCTGTTAACACTTGTTTAAATCAAAGCATCATTTGACCCAAGCTATTTATTGCTTGCTGTTGAACACACAAAGGGATCAGAATCATCTATATAAATCAATCAAAATGCTTGTATTTTGGACAAATTGCTTTTTTGATATTGCCTTCTCTAACATAAGTGTGAGAGATATGGTTTACAGAAGAGAAACAACTGAAACCAACAATAAATAAAGAAAAAAATCACACATGCACATGCAGAGAATAACATCATTGGTGGGAAAGTACATTAATCAGACAGGTGGACACATGTTTGGAGAGTGCTTTGATACCAATGTGCTAAGAATGGTAGCAGATTTTTCCACAAAATAAGAAAAGAAAAATAGATCAGTATTCTTCAAAGGGACAAAATATGCAAATGTAGCTACTAGTACAGTACCATTGTGTCTTTAACTGTATTCTCTTTATGTCTCTGTGTTTCCTACTTTGGGAACCCCAAGTGACATCATGTCTGGCAAAAATCAGCAATGAATAATGTACTTTTTATGCAGTTCTTTCCCTTGAAGAATCCAATGTTGAAATATTAATTAGTTTTCTGTGTAATTTGTAGATATCTTTTTCTCAGCAAAGCCTTTGCAGAACAAGACAAAAGAAGATTTATCTCCCATCACCCTAAAATTCTGAGTAGAACAGTCAGTAAATGGCATTGACATATTTTGAACTAAAAAAAAACCTAAAAAAATTCATATGATTAAGTCCAAGTATAACTTCAGTCTGCAACTTCAGTCTGTGTGAATCTTATGCGGGAAGAAGGTTTATTTCTTGACTAATTTCAGTGATATTGTTTTGAATTAGAGAAAGTTTGCATGCAGGCTCAGTTTCTATTAATTGCAAGTTGCATCCAATTTGAATGCTAAATGTTCATATGACTACTCTTTTTTTTCCATGACACATGTGATGCAAGGTACTAGAAAAAATAATTAATCTGTTATATTAACTCATATTAAAATAGCACTAGTCAATACTTTAAAATTGTATCCACATCAGATTTGGAAATGCACATATGCGCACACCCTTCACAAAAGACTTGGACAGAAATTAAAAACTATGCAAGCAGTATGTGGGGATTATGGGGTTTTGTCATAAATAAGACTTAAACACTATATTGATAATTTGTTTCTGGATGTTTCCTTTCAGAAATTAAAACTGGTGAATCTGAATGGATTGGCTCCTGAGATGTCAAATTCTCAGTGAAGGCAGGGAAAAAACAAACAGAACTGTAATGTCATGTTAATTTCTTGATCTCTATTCTGCAGTCAACAGGAAAATCTAAGAGGTGACAGTGTTCGTATTTCATGCCAGTTTTTTTTNGGTTTTGAATTTGTCTCATACATAGAATTGCTTAATGGCTATTGAGGCTTACTTAATGAATTTACTGATGTGATTCTAAACTGTCAGGTGCTTTTCAGTAGATATTATATGAATATACTAGAATTATACAAATATACGAAAATGCAGTAATGCAAGAAGTATTCTTTTAAAACATGCCTTTTTAAAATCCTATAGGACCAGATAGTAGGCTTCAGAAGAGCTATAGCTTTTTAAAGATGCTAGAGCCTCTAGTAAACTAAGTTTGCTTTTTTAAACATGCGTTTACATCTCCATGAAGATTACATTTCATGCAGATTTTATTTCCACTATTTTAATTTTCTTAGGCACGAAAACATTGCCATACTTTTCTGACATGTTTTGGTCTAACTGTACACTTACGCAGGGGATTTGCAAAGGCAGGTAGCCAGTAACATCATAACAGAACACTAAGAATAGGATGCACTTTCAAAACGAGCGCATGAGTATACGTTCTTGGCAGGTTGCTGAAACAGGGAAATGTCATCTCTATAATTTGCAGTTAGTGCCATTCAGTACCACACTGGTTAAGCACAATTCTGTACTTTCATATTCAGTCAGGTCTCAAAAAAATAAAAAGGAAGGAAGGAAGGAAGGAAGGAAGGAAGGAAGGAAGGAAGGAAGGAAGGAAGGAAGGAAGGAAGGAAGGAAGGAAGGAAGGAAGGAAGGAAAAAGAAAGAAAGAAAAGATTAGAATTCTTTTACTGTTTAATCCTTACTATTCTTTATGGTAATAAGAAAAATCTATTTACACACTGTCATGTTAAAGGTGTCTCTTAAACCAACAATTCATAACAAATGCAATGATAAGGCTGACAGATCATCCTCAGATTATCTGGCTCATTTAATATAATTAATGAAAAATCGAGAAAAAACCAAAATAGTCTTTTTCATTCATGCTTTTCAGTGTTTAGTCTAGCAAAATATTTAGTCAGGGAATGTGTCCCAGTAGGACTACTCAAAGATATGCAGCTATGCTCCTGTTGGTCTATTCGATTGGGTTAGGGTATCAGAATACCAGAACAGATTTCCTTGGTTTTGCACGTAAAGGGGTAGATTCTGTCCAAAGATCTGGTTTTAATTTGTTCTCTTCCTTTCAGTGGCTAAGTTTTGTAGACCAGTTCAAGAACAGAATAGAGTTTTTTACTGCTCACCTTGGGCTTTTCAGCTGTTTGGTATGCAGTTTTTACCTGATCTAAAAATCACAAATTGAACTTCTCAGAGTTTGGGGCAGGGGGTGGCGGATGTGGGTGTGTGTGTTTGGTTTTTTTGTTTGTTTGTTTATTTGGTTTGGTTTGATTTTGGGGGCTTTGGGGGTTTTGTTTGGTTTTAGTAATTCTAATGGAGGAAATCTAGGATGGCAGTGAATATTTTTTTTTCTTTTGTTTCACTCAGTGCATCAAAAATTTCAATCAGGATTTTAATCTATAGATCTTTGTTAATGGTGAATCACACACAATAATTTTTCACTACAGATGTTGAAGGCGACCTTCATAAAATGTTGTAAGCCTGATTGTATATCTTATGAACATGACCTCAGTGATTCTAGAAGGGGCCTGACTAGCATCCACAGAGCTGTTTAAAGGGAGAGAATCATAGACTTAATTGTCTACATAACTAAGTATACTTGTAAATGAAATTAAAATCTAATATTATTGAACTGTATAAATCACTTATGGTCATGCTATCAGTTAATATACAGCTACATTTTTTCCCCCAAACACCCAGTGGAATCACCTAATTAGAATATTTCTCCATAAGGTGTCTGAAACTGCTTTAAAGGTAAAACAGGTTCACAAGAACAAGAAAAGGAAAACAGAACCCGAAAGACTGAGGAATCAACAGGGAAAAACTACCCACAAAACAACATATCATATTGTTCAGTTCAGTCCTCCAAGGAAGATGATAAGGGAAGGAGTAAATCACCTTTATTATACAC
>VZTQ01013943.1:55616-98074 GCA_013400755.1 Pelecanoides urinatrix
GAAGGGAAGAAACATTCTTTTTCAAAGAGACAAAAAATACAGTATTTATATTACAACAGTGTCCTGGTATCCCAAATAGGATTAAGAGCACTTAGTAAAGATATAGTTACTGCAGATGTCAAGAAGTTTGGTCTCCATAAAAATGGATAGGGAGGTACAGAACTGTAACACAGCTCTTCAATATATTCTTGTATAATCTGCTCGATGCTTGATTTGACATGATCTGCAGAGGGGAGGAAATTAATTATTTTCTAGCAAGGGAAAGCTCCAGGGTTTTTATTGTTCTGGGAAGAGGTAGTAGAGTAGAGCTTGGTGCAAAAAAATTAAGCTGCTTAAAGAGATTCAGTCTTTAAGCCAACAGATTCTGTTACTTGAAATGTAAGAGGTGAGAAATAAGCAACAGCAGAAACCACTTCATTCTTGCCAATACCCCATGAGACCTTTGGAATAACTTGTTCTCAGTTTGGCTTCTGGTCAGTTACAGAGGATTCACTTTGGGTATTTTTTGTTTCTTTACAATTGCCTTTTGTAGATAAAAATGTTTGGTTTGTTTTTCTCCCATGGAATTCCATGTGGTAAGGGAAGAAGTTATTAGCTCCCCTTTCTAAAACGATTGCCCATTTAAAGACATTTAGAAGCTGTAGGCATTTTGTTTAATTTCTATGCAGCATATTCAGCCTTTAGCAAGAAACTGTGAGGGTTATCATTATTACCTATGTACTATATGTTGGTTTTCCTGACAATTATAACACTTGTTGCTTTAAGACTTTCACTATAATTGAGAATAAAAAAATATCTCTTGTTCATATCTGTTTGAGGTAGTAATGATAAGGCTTGTATGCCAATCTAAGTGAACTCTGGCAAACCTAACAAAAGATTTGGGAACTAGGAAAAGGTTGGGGGCCAGTACTTGGGAAAAAAAAAAAAAAAAGAATTCTTTCATGGTTTCTCTGCACTAATTTAACTATTATTTAAAATGTCCTCTGGCAGCATTTGTAACATTAATTGTATAATGATTTTCTCATATTTAAACCATGGTAATTAAAATGTGCAGAGACTATTTCTTATTCCTGCTGCAATATAATGTTTTCACTTGATTGAAGCTGAACTGCAATTTGGCCTTTATGTTGTAAGAAAAAAAAAACAGGACTGCTGGGAGCAAATGGATCAATTAAACAATGTTCTTTTGTAATGAGGGTTACATCATTCTGCCAATGATAAAAATCTGTAGCTGAATCTGTTACTAATGATATATGCCATCTTCTTAGCCCCGTGATGTTAACCTATTAGGAGGCAACTATCAGGCTTAGCTTTCTATTGATCCTTGCATGTTCTGTTTCAAAAATCAGTAAAAAATGCGGATCAACTCATTATAAAATACTAACTTTATGATCAGAGGCTACTGGAAGTTGAAAAAGGCAGTACGAATATTGGGTTGAAAATGTCATTTCTGAATGCTTCTCCTTCTCTAACCTGTTTTCTCATTTTGCATCTTGCCTTTTGGACAGCAGTATTATTGTATCAAATCACGACCAAGCTCCCGGGATGCAGTACTAGTGCAACTACCAGCAAACCAAGTTTGGTGATGGCAGACATACAGAGCACTGTAGCACAAGATGTCAGTGACCAGTTCTGCATACCTAACTCTGAAAAAAAAAAGGAGAGCTTGTGTGACTTGTGGGGTTTGTTATAGCCTTATATACCTAGACAGGAGGCAGGTCCACCTATGCGATTAGTTGTGATTCTGAGGTTAGGGCTGACCACCTAAATACTGGGACCTTGAGGGCATCCAAGGAGCAATGATAAGTATAGAAACCTAATCACGGTGAGAACAGAGCACACTAAGTCGACTGCTCCCTAGGACCATCCAAGGAGGATCATCAAACCCTTGTCCCCGGAGTGAAACGCACCCAGAAGTGTCAGTAGGGGAGACCAGGGGTCAGCTACTGTGTAGGCTGACTGTCTAAGACCAGGAGAGACCCATATTTTGTGAGTGCACGTGTTCTACTAGCAGACTTTGACCCTGATTAGCTGGAGAGGAGGAACAGGATGGGGCTGTCAGTGCTGCTCATGTGCTAGTGTTGTGTGTCTGTGTGGGTACCAGGAAAGGCACTGCTGTCTGGTCACAGTAATTTTAAGTTACATATCAGTAGTAAGAGACACACACACTTTTTATATATNGGGCTGACCAGAAGTTGTTGTTAAGGGCATTGTCCAAATGCCTCTTAACACTGACAGACTTGGGACATCGACCACCTCTCTAGGAAGCCTGTTCCAGTGTTTGACCACCCTCTTGGTAAATGTCCAGTCTAAACTTTCCCTGGTACAGCTTTGAACCATTCCCACATGTCCTATCACTGGATACCAAGGAGAAGAGCTCAGCACCTCTCTCTCCACATCCCCTCCTCAAGAAGCTGTAGAGAGCCGTAAGGTCACCCCTCACCCTCCTTTTTTCCAAACTAGACAAACCCAAAGTCCTTAGCCTCTCCTCATAGGACATGCCTTCCAGCCCTTTCACCAGCTTTGTTGCCCTCCTCTGGATGCATTCGAGTACCTTCACATCCTTCTTAAATTGTGTGGCCCAGAACTGCATGCAGTATTCAAGGTGAGGCAGCAGAATACACCTCTTCTGATCACTCAAGCGAAAAAGGTCAAGCAAAGCTGCACAAGCAAAGAAAAGCAAAATAAGAAATTAATTCACTACTTCCCATGTAGTGGCAGGCAGAGGTACTTCCTGGAAAGCAAGTCCTCAGCACGTGTAATGTTTACTTGGAAAGACAAATGAAACTGGAAAATTAAAACTTGGGGACTTCTTTCATGCAAGTCTTTGATCTGTACAATCTCCATAAATGTGTTTATGTCCTCACCTATTGGCTTGGCATCCAGGATGATTTTGCTGAGTGCAAAATGCTGCATTCAGGATTCCCAATATATTTGCTGAAGTGCAGTTATTTTGAATTTAAGAAAGTGACAGCACACCAATCAGCATGTTTCTTTAAGCAAAAAAAAGAGGCGAAATCTGCTATTCCATACCTTCCCCACAATACCTCAGGATTACCTCAAGGGCAAATTTGATCCTTTAAAAGTATTAGGACGCCAACTCCTTCTATGTTTTCTCTACAGGCCTGCACAAGAAAGGAGACCTCTGTTCATAGACTTGCATTCTCAGAGATGGATGAATGTTAGACCTGAGAGAGCTGTGAGGCAATGTGTGGAGATAAGGCAACCTTATTGCTATGTAGAGAGGACCAAGGGATAGGATTCCCTCTTGCTAGATAAATGCTATCATAATGAATATTGACAATGCATAAGCATCCATTCCTGAATATTTCTCTGTTGTTCAGGTCCAAATTATCCAAACACTCTGCAAAAACAACAAAATAAAATTGGAGATACCATAGGCTTGTAATCACAATTCAGTCTAGTCACTATTTCCTCACTTTAGTTCAGACAGCAAACATGAGTTTAACCCATTCAGAAGCAGGAATTACTTCTTTAAATTAGGTTCTTCATTGATCCTTTTTTTTCCATCTGTTTTCCTACAAGCTCTCATTAAAAAATATTACAGATAGTTATTTTAAGTTGACTAAACTTATTTTGCATGTTACAACCAAATCCTGTTTGTGGGCAGAGAAAGCACACCTCATATATTAGTAAACCCAAGAATTTATTGCTAGTATAACTGATATCTTAAGAGTCTTATCATTATTAGTCCAAATGTGTTTCTTATATGAAAAGAAAGAATCATAGAATCATANATAACAATGTGGTTTAATTCAGTTATATAGACACTTCATTCCTACTCCATTTCTTGCAGTTGTGTTCACCCTTCCCCTGCTCCTCTGGGTCCTGAGTTTGGTGGCCTCACTCTGGTGCTGGTGGTGTCAACAGCGAATTGTCAACATCTGAGTCCTTTGCCAGGAGGAATGCGGTGTTCATATTGATGGTTTCTTACCCCTCATTCTGGGATCTACTTTGGATCATTTTTATGTTTGTTAACATGCATTTACACTTTTGTCTTTCTTCATTGGTCTGCAGCTCTGTATTACATCCAAATTTATTATATATGGTCACCTTTACATATGTTAGATACTATTTCTTCATTTTCTTTGTTAACCCTAAAACCAGTTTTATTAAGCTCCAGGTTTGCATGTATTTGAGTATTTGTCAGCTCTTTGCAGCTGTGGGGTCTCCAGTGTGGGGTTTCCAGCTTTGGGGTTTCCAGCTTTGCAGAAATGTAAAGATACATATTTATTATAATTTATAATGGAACACAATAAATGGAGCACAATGGAATTGGTATTAAAAAATGGAGCAAGGCAAAATAAAATTTATTTTTTTGCTTATATAGGTACTTAACTAAAGAAAAGTGGAAGGAAGGGAGGGAGGGAGGGAGGAAGGAAGGAAGGAAGGAAGGAAAGAAGGAAGGAAGGAAGGAAAGAGGGAGGGAGGAAGGGAGGAAAGGAAGAAAGGTAGGAAAGAGAGAGGGAAAGAAGGAAGAATGGACAGGGGAAGGAGCATGGGGAGAGGGAGGGAGGGAGGGAGGGAGGGAAGAAGAGAGGGAAGAAGAGAGGAGATAAATAAGGAAGACAGGAAGGAAACTGAGTTGAAATTCAAGCCAAACCTTAAGGATTTCTAAGGCTCAAGGGATTATTTTCCTGTTGGCATCCCTTCAGATTTCTGTTTAGTAAGACCTACAGACTCCAATGGTAAAGAGATTTCTTTGAGAATTTCTGAAGAGCTATCAGTCCATCGATATTTTTTTTGTTTAGTTGGCTGGATAAGTCTTACAAAGCATCAGTGAAATGTGAATCAGGCTTTTAAAATGTTATGTTCTGTGATTTGTGTACACAATCTGAAATATTAATCTTTATCTTTTTAGGAGGGCTTCTTGCCCACAACAGAAGAAAAGGCCACAAAGATTTTCCTTCCTCTTATGGTTTTAAATAGAAAATATATTCAGGAAAATACAATGCTAGGTGCATATAATACATTGATGTTAAAGTTGCCCTTGGGACTTAAAATCTTTAACATTTCCATATTATTATCATTTCAAGGTGTTCAATCATAACAATGTATTAATGTAGGATTGTTGTTTGTTTTCAAATATTTGCTCATCTTTCTCTGAGATAAGCAACTAACTCTAACTGTTGAGAACTTATGAATTAAACAAGGCTGGACTGGATCAGATTTTGAATAGAAAACCACTGCAGTTTTCTGTGATGGGAAAGAAAAACCCTGAGGTGCTTTACAAAGTAGCATCATGAAACAACAGTGAAAGAAATTTACATTACACATTTAAGAATATTAAATAACATTTATTTCCTTATGCAATATAGAATATAGTAATTATATTATTTAACTATTATTATCTTGACATTATAGCTAATAATATATAATTTATTGAAATATTTTGTATTTTAATTTTTATTTTTATAAGTATGATTATATTTCTTACATGGCAGGCACATGAGTTTAAATTTCTCCCTTGCTTATTGGTATGACAAATGCATCCTTACAGCACTTTTTTGGAATTGTCTTTGCTTGAGGCTGTGCCTGCAACTTACAAAGACTATCAAAGGAAAATGGTGACTGAGATTCAAACTGAACTGAGCTGGAGGGATACAGCATTCTTTTTAGAGTTTATTTTAGATCTTTAAGTCAAGAAGTTGTAAAAAAATTCAATCAGTTTCAGTCACCTCTAATACATGAAACAGCACTTGAGTTTTGCTGGTGAGTTTATTTTTAGCTTTCTACTAGAGGTGCAAAGAGTCTGTAAAAGAGGACAACATGGAAGAGCTTTTAAAGTCCAATAGCAACCTGAAATAATTTTAAGGTTGAAGTAGAATATAACATTTTTCTTCTTCTCTTTTTTGTAAAGAAGTAATCTTTTGGGACACACAAAATGTTTTGCTTGCTGTGTAGTATCTCAGAGAGAGAATCTGTAAAGTTTAACAAAATATTAATTTAGTAATTTTAAGGATTATGTGAAAGTTAAGAATATTAATTTCTTCCATGATAGGAGAGAAAAAAATAGTGAAAACAGAATTTTCTTGCATTGGGTTATGGAATCAAACACTGGGGTTTTGGTATATTTACATTCTGGTTGTGGAAAAATGTTCTTCCTTCCATCACACTAAGATTTTGCATCTCCTCTGTTGTATCACTGCCTGGTTTACAGTGCAGGAGCAACTACTTATTTCCATTTCAGGTATCTATCTTTGTTACCTACAACCAAAGATGGTTGAATTGCCGAACTATCTAGCTGATCTAATATTCTGGGTTGGCATTATATGCTGCTAATAAGAAGAGCTTGACTCATATCTATGCATATTTACATAGGTTGCAACTGCCATCTTGTCTCCTCCAGAATCTCATTCAGAGGTCAGACTGCATCACATCTCCTTTCCTTTGCACACCCCTCTGAACCCACAAAAAGTTGGGACACCTCCTTGTCAACATCTTGCTGGCATACTGCCACTAACCATCCTTTGGATCAGGAAGAAAGAAGTCAGGGGAGGACCTCCAGGCATACACAGTTGTCGTGACTTCAGTCCTGCAGGCAAAGGCAATGTTCATTTGCTCTTAGCTCACCTTCTAAGAGTTATTTCTGTTTAGTGGTTCTCTACTTTTTCCCACTTTTTGCTCATGAGTTTGGATGCTTATGACTTACTTTCCCATCCAGCAGTATTTTTTATATTTGTTTTCATATCCATTTATTTGGTTGTTTATGCTCTTTTCCCAAATCAGAGAGGACTTTTAATGTAAGGACAGACATGAAATGGAGACAAGAATGGAGATTAATGGAGGCGCTGGTGCCTATCTCCCAAAAAACAGTTAGATAAATTTCCACTGCATTATACTACTTGCTTAACTAGTTAACACGTGAATTAAGGTGAAATTAGAGTATTTTTGATTCATTTAGTTTCTGGAAAAAATAAAAAAAATTCAGCATACTGTTTTGAGTGGCAGCATGGAAAGGGACCAGACCCAGGTCTGGTGGCTTCTTTTACTCCTTACATGAGGAACCTTGTTATTGTGGAAGCTGAGAGGGACTTGATTTTGCTGCCTTTCATCTCTTTATCAATATGTGGATTACTCAAGCTAGGTTGTTCTGAGTTAGTTTCTATAGCTTTGTTGCACTGCTGATATGATGTTAGGACTAAATGGGCTTTGTTTCTAAATTTCCTGGACAACCTTTGGGACTAGCCTGTCTCTTCTTTGTTCAGTACCATTATATTTGAGTCTTTGTCAACACAACCATCACAGTTCCTAAACCATTTAGATTATTGATTACATGCTGTAAAGTCTTCCTTGTACCGACACTGCAAATGTAAGATCTACCACTGCCTTATGGGCCTGACAACAGTGTTGTTTTCATTCTGGTTGCTATGTACTGTAGTCAGTTTACTGGGATAGGGAGCTAGATCAATGGGAAAGAAAGAAACATAGTTCTGAAACATGCATGTAAGTATGTATTTTTCCAAATTATCAATATATGTGTAAAACATATATTCAAAGGTCACAAAAAGGAAGTAAAGAGGTATAACTTAAAGTGATAGCAATAAAGTAATTGGAAGAAATTAGAGGAGACAGCAACAAAATACTATCATTCAGATTATATCACAGTATCCTACATATATATACCACACCCCCACAACATCTACAAACACATCAGAATATTTATCTGAAATATTATTGTTTAGTGGTATTATATCATGCTATTGTATATGATACATATCACTTTACGTCTGAGAAAAAATATTTCCATCTGTATGAAAAAAGATGGTATATTGAGCCTTTCTAACTTTATTATGTTGTTAAAATTTGAAAAGTGTGTGTGGTGGTTTTTCTATTTTTATCTTGAAAAATAATTTTGTGAAGCTGAGATTTTGAGTTCTGCTAGTGCAAAAAGCCCTCTGAGAATTGATCTGTTGTGCTTTGCCTCAAAGGAATTTTTTATGGCACTCACAAGAAAGCTGACATACTTTCATCAATTTCTGTGTTATTTCTTAGAAACAGCTGTTCCAAAAAACTTCAGTAGAATCCACATTAAATACTTTGCTTCCTGGATCCAGCCAACACAAGAAAGAGTCAGCCTTGCCAATCTACTGAGTTCTTGCCTGTGAGAATATGTATTTTCTAGAAACAGCATCTGTGCCAGTATCTTATAGGAATATTAAAGTGATGGAAAAGAACCAGAGTCTTTTCTTTCAAGAATTCCACAAGGGAAACATTTTCTCCAAAGCAAAGCCTATGTATCTCATTGTCCATTTACTTCTTTCATGTACCTGGTATAAAGGAAAGAAGGAAATCTGCCAGTTGTTCCAGTAGAAGACACAGTTCTTCAAGATGCTGAGTGCCAGCTGAAAGCAGAGGCAAATGCACATAGTCAACTTCGGAAGTCAGCAAAGGTTTGACCATGCTTTGCATTTATGAATGAAAATTAGTTAGTTTTTCCTCCAGTGGCAGGCTGAGAAGAGATTCCTTATTTCTGCTCAAACCTGTCACTCTGGAAACAAACATAATTAAAAATCGAAGTTGAAATCTTGTCCCCATGTGTATTGAGAGGGTGAGTCAGAAAAGGTGGTATAATGCCCTGTTGCTGTTATTATGAGGATGGGCATAGGTTTGCATTGGTGATGGTGTCTTGCTGACTAAAGCTTGTCATGTCCTTTCAGACATATCGCTGAATAACCCCTGGACGGTTCTTATTGCAGTATCCTTGCCAGGGGTTGCACTTGACTGCTGTATACCTTAGAGATATAAAATGTTCTGCCCTCACAGTTCAGTTGATGGATTTCTACCCTAATATTAAATCCAGGCTGATGACTTGAACATTCTGCTAAGTTACTGCCTATATCCCCCTTAGGCCCCTTATTTTTTTATAGGCTTGAGTGGAGCTATCACAGCAAAGAATTCGGCCCATGCAATTCAAATGTGGGAGTCTACTAAGTGTAGTGTTTGAAGTTCAGTGTGAGCAACATGTGGCATTAAAAAATGTGCTAAATAAGGCATAGCCTGCTAACTTAGTATTCAGGCCCATAGGATCCCCCCTGATTAGAGACATCCTACCTCCTGCAGGTCCAGTAATGCAACACATTGCTCTCTAATTTAAATAATGTCAAAAAGATTAAGTGCTACCAAAGCCTATGAAGATAATTAATGCACAGTTGTTAGCATGTCTGATTAGACTTACTCCTGTGTCATTTTTAGCAAGTTTTATCAGTAATTGATTTAACTTTCATTTGCACTTCTCTCCATTCAAACTGTTAATACTTCTAAGCTGGCAGAGGAACGAATAAACAATTGTAGAGCTATAAGCAATTATAAAAATTGCTTAACTGGTGTAATTACAGTATGAATTTCTTTGCCCATTTGTCACATTGTATTTGAGTTCAGCATGGTGTAAGTTCAGTGAAAGATCCTTCAGACATTAATGCAGGAGTTGCAGAGCAGCCTCTGGCTTCTGCAGGAATCTCAGCTCTGTTGTGGGCTCTAGGATATGGTTTCTTGGGTAACTTTGTTAACGATGGGGAAAAAGCTTTTCAGAAAGAATTGAATCACCTACTTCTCACCTGGGAAATGGACTGTGTAGACACTCTGGGATTGCTGCAGCTTTCTTCCAGGTTTCAGCTATTACAGGCAGTGCTTTCGCAGGCGCTGTGATCTCAGGAACCCGTGAAGAGGACACAACAGAGAGATTCAAGTTTCAATGGGACCTGTATAATCCAAAAAACCTACAAGTCCATGAAGTCTTTTAACTTTCTTTGATACTTGGGGAATATAATCCCTCACCTTGGCTAGGAGGAATCTGGTAAGAGCTCTGAGAATTCATATTTCCCATTTCTTTGGTTGGTGGGTTGGTTGGTTGGGTTTGTTTTTTTTTTTTTTTCCTGCTGACCTTGATGACTGTTAAGTTAGAACTTTCTGTTTGTTTGTTTTTTATGCTGTAGAAAGTAAAGACTCAACGTGAGAAAGATACCCAGTTGGAAACAAATAGTTTTCTATCTCTGAATGCAGCAGAATTTAGAAAATTTGGTTAAAATAAAACCAACAGTACAGCAAAACCAGAACCCCACTACTACACAGCAAGTAAAGTCTGCTTTTCTTCGACATTTTTTTTCTTTTCCTTTTTCTTTTTTTTTTTTCTTTTGTTGTTTTGTTTGTTTGGTAGTACATTAAGCAGTAGCACAAAGAAAAAAAAATCTATTCCCTATTATTTGATATCCTTTTTATACATAAAATAAAGACTTTAGAAATTTAATAGTATTTTGAATATATGGAAGCTTCCTGTACTTAATTTTCTGGATTTTGCCTCAGTTCTTGTTAGAATTACACTTTGGACTTTTAATAAGACTGTGTCTGTCCCATACCTGATGTGCCATAGGTGCTTGTTTGCAGGCCTTTTAATTTACAGTGAAGTAACCTGCTAATGAAACAGCTTTCAACATTGTTTCTGTTTCCTTAATAAACAGGGTATTGCTACTGTATTTGTCAAAAAAAGCCCCAAACCCTAGTACTAAACTTGCTGCAAGACAAGAACCCAGAATAAGGATTTGAAAACTTACTTACATATCCCCTTATATCCCCTGAATACAGGGGTGTCTTAAGTTGATAGGCTGTAAAAAATTAAAATTAAGTCACTTTTTAATTTTTTTTCTGTTTCTTTAATTTTATTTCATTGTTTCATTTTGTCTGTATATTGCTTAACAGCTTCTATTTTTTCTTTGTTCTCTTTACAGTGTTGCCTTAGAAAATGTCCTTTTTTTTTTCTTTCATCTCCCTGATTTCTCCTGCTTGTTTATGTTAGTGAAAATCCAACTTCAACAAATTTCCTTCAAGGTTACCCTGTTGTGAAGAAAAGTGGTCTCATTTTCCTTGCAGAAAGGCTAATTATTCAAAGCTTCAGAGATCTTGTTACTCTGCGTATAAAAATGTTGAACCCGTAGGAGATTTTTAATCCGAGAAGTATGTTAGCAATTGCCACTTCTATTGTTCTTGTGATTGAGCTCATGGGAAGAGGTTACCTCCAAGCAACATAAATATGCATTTTTAATGATACTTACAAAAGGAGATCTGGAGGAACCAAGAATAAGCCAAAAAATGGTAGGTTGTTCCATTCTATTGCTTTGAATGATACCATTATATTTTAGTCATTGTACTTGAGACATTTAATTCAAGATAGTGATTACAGAGTGATCAAGTGTCTCCTCTTAATTAAGGTTTAAATAAGTGTTCCATTACTAGCCTGGTTTTTATCTTCTTCTTTTTCTTTCTTTTTTTTTTTTTCTTTCTTTTACCTCTCAGGATTCTTTTTGTCTTAATTATTTTTTCAGAGGAACTTTTTAAGCAAATTAAAACTATCCTGAAAATATGACTAAAATGGATCAAATTGTTCTCCAGAGGGCAATTTAGAATTGCTCTTTTTAAATGAATTCCAGCCAGGGTAATTCTTTTCCCCTGTAAGCACTACTGATAATCAATTTGGGGGGAGGGAATTAAAAATTAGAATTTATCTTTACCCTCGATTCCTCCAGAAATCTGTCCTTTTTTTAGTATACAACCATACAAACAATTTGTTTTTCACATGGCTCAGTTCATTTGAAATGTGCTAGCTAAGGGCTGTAAGACAGGAAGGGGAGAAGAGACATCCATAATGAAGGTTAAATTGATTATGTTTGTAGAAACAAAAGTGATTTATTTTTCCAAGACCCTTAATTCCTGTCCCACAGATGTTACAGAGGTTTCTATTTTCTTAAGATGTAAACTCCTGCAATGTTAAATGCTTGAACTAATGACAATGTTTCAATAAACCCATCAGTCCCTGTTCTGGTGAGTATTCAGAGGTTGGGACTGGTCTATGCTGAGCACATCATGGATTAACATTGCTGAAACAAAGTGCAGAGGTGGATCCTGAGACTTATTGACAGGCCAGTGCTGGTTGAGAAAACTGGCAAGTGAGGACAGTAGTTAGTCCACGTTATGTCAAATAACTCTCTCATTACATGTTTTTAACTCTCTGACATGTTTATCCACTTCATTTACTTCATTCCTTCATTTCTGATCATGATATTTTCCTTAGAGGGTAAAGAGAAGGATAAAGAGGATAAAGAACACAGACTTAAAATGTTCAGAAGTGGATCTAGTTGTATCAGATGTATGGACTGCATGGAAGAGAAATAAATTGATTTGTAGTGCAACTTTTTAAACTTAATTGTTCAAACATCAGCTGCTTTCAGAAGCAACTGCTTTCAAAATGTCTTCTCTATTGCAGAGTAGATATGTTGCTAAATTCTTGACTTAGAAAGATGTGCCTATCACGTTTATGTGCTTGAAGATTCACGTTTGTTTACTGGTGGTGGTGGGTTTTTTGCTTTATAAACTGTTTGTTTGTTTGTTTTTTATCACATGAAATGATTGGGATCAAGCTAACTACAGAAAACTACAGAAATTTCAGGGAGTTTGAGAATAATTCAAAAGTTCTTTCACCAAGCTTTACAGCAGTTCAAGAAGGACCAGAAGATCTGAGGTCTTATTCAGAAACAATATAGTTGTATAAAAAATACCTGCATTTAATAGTATTTGCTTCTTCAAGTCTTGAAAGGTTATGGCATTACGGTCTTTTTATGGCATTTGTATTACGGTCTTGTATTTGTTTGCTTGACATTCTTGGAATTTTAAAGAGAACAGGATAGCAAAAGATAAAGTCATTGATTTCTCTAATCTGCTGGTCCTAAACTTGTTGCCATTTTGAGGAAGAATAGACCTTCATGTATATTTGATTGCTGCAGCTGAGCAGCAGGACACTGCATGGAATGTGTGAGCTCTTATTTCACTCCCATGTTGGCAAGCGATACTTTTTGCCAAGCTGATGGCTCAGAAAGAAGCCTATTCTCTTAAGTGCATAAACAGTAAATAGCTGTTTGTAAGGGGATATGCAAAACACTATTTGCTTTTTATTGACATTTCTCTTCCTGCAGCATCTTTCAAGAAAGGTCATTCCTTCTGTTCCTTCTGTTTCTTCTATTGATGATTCAAATTACACTTAGTGTTGTGAATAGAAATGCAATGCCATTAACACCCTATGGTGCTAACCTTTATTTTAATGAAATATTCATTCCTAAAGAAATAGGCAGCAAGCTGTTAAGAATGGGGGCTGGCATGTATAAGCTAGGTAGGTTGAAGTTAAAGGGACAAGAATAGAATGCTGAATGTGGCAGCCTTCAACCATTCCTTCCATTTTGGGTATTTAAGTGGATTTAAATATTAAGTGATTCTTAGGGAGCCTTTTGGCAGACAAGTTAATTGTTCTCTCTCACATTAATTGTCTTTAAATATTACGTTTTCTTTGAGACTAAGCTCTTGAGGAAAAGGCCCTAGTCTTCATATATTCCCTTACAGAGGCCAGCAGAGTCCTGAGCATTTTTCAGCCCGAGTACTTTCATACAGTGAATATTAATTAAAACTGATATTTAATCTTCCCTAACTCTTTCCAACAGTCTAACAATTTGGTGTTTTAATGATCAAACCATTATATTGTTAATTATTTTAACTGGGAAAAAAAAGCCCTGTATCTTCTGCTGTTGCATATGATGTTGAATAGCCTATCACTATTATTTGCCAAAATTGTAATCAATGAGTGTGCAATCAGATACAGGTGGGGAAATGATAGGAAAGTAGAGATGCGTATGTGTGTGAGACAAAGAAAGAACACTCATGTGAAGATAAGATGGAAGCAAGTAGAAAGAGTAGTTTTGGGGAGATAAACTATAGAGATTGTTTGCAAAAATAAAAACTGACTCTGTACAAGAGAAGTGAACAGACTTGTTTACTCTGTGTCCTCTTGAAAAATAAAGTTCTTCAGTATATCATCCCATGTTTTGACACACTGGCATTATTTTGTACTTGAACTATGGTAGAGGCAAGTAGGTTATGTGCTGTAGGTGTTGAGGAAAACTGCAGCCTAATAACTTCAAAAGAATATAATCAACACTTCTGTCTTATGTCCGAGTTCAGTTTTGAGCTCCTTATTCATCCGTGCAGATGTCCTCCTCCTTTTAAGCTTTATTTCCTGTTTGCTGGGACAGGTCTTTCTTGTACTTGGAGGAGGTGATACATGAATATCGACAAGCGTTTCTGGGCCTGTCTTCCCTCCAGGGATGTATCTCAAGGGATTCTTCCAAGCAGATCTCTGAAGAGGGTCAAATCTGCTCTCTTGAAATCCAGTGTTGTGTCCTGCTTTTTGCCATGCTCCCTTCTCTCTGGACCCCAAACTCCACCTTCTCATGGTCGCTGTAGCCAAGCCAGTCCCCAACGTCCACATTGCCAACCAGTTCTTCCTTTTTTGTAAGCATGAGGTCCAGGAGAGCACTGTTCCTTGTTGGCTCCTTGATCACCTGTGCCTGAAAGTTGTTAACAATGCACTCTAGATTTCACTGCCACTGAACACTAGTTTATCTTTATTTCTATGTCTTACTTTTATATTAGTGTATGCAAATATCTCATAAAATATCTTACTAAAATAATACTGATAAATACGGTTATCAACTTTTTTTTGCTACATTCAAACAGTTTAAATATATTCATAGAATCATAGAAACATAGAATCATTAAGGTTGGAAAAGACCTCTAAGGTCATCGAGTCCAACCGTCAACCCAACATCCCCATACCCACTAAACCATGTCCCGAAGCCCCTCATCTATACGTGTTTTAAATACCTCCAGGGCTCGTGATTCCACCACTTCCCTGGGCAGCCTGTTCCAAGGCCTGACCACTCTTTCAGTAAAGAATTTCTTCCTAACGTCTAGCCTATACCTCCCTTGGCGCAACTTGAGGCCATTTCCTCTCGTCCTATCGTTGGTTACTAAGCTGTTAGTAATTTTCCTGGTTTCTGCTGGGATAGTTAATTTCCTTCCTAGTAACTGGTATAGTGTGGTTGTTTGCATTTAGTACGAGAGGATTGTTGAAAACACACTGATGTTTTAGTTGTTGCTAAGTAGTGTTTACACTGGTCAAGGNTAATTGCTGGCTGGGGTTAAACCATGACAGTAATCTATTGTACTTATTCAAAAGCTCAACAATAACACCAGAAAATTATTCTGGATTAGAGTGAAAAAGTCCAAACCATAGTTTCTTCAACTTATAAATGTTTAGATAGAAACAGCGAGTGAGGCAGTTGAGTCAATGTGATTGATACCAGAACTTCAGTAGTATCAGGTTTTGGCCTCCTATTTGTAAGCTGTACAAAATGACAGTCCGAGGCTTACCTACTGTGATGAAGGGAGAGGTATTGTTTTGGATTTTTCAAAGACTGTGTTAGTGTTTTTGTTGTTTTTCTTAGGTTTGATAAACATTTATAGTGTGCGAACTGATGAGAGTGTTACCTTTCTGTCAGCTGAGCAGGAACCAGTACAAATGATCACCAGCAGTGGTTTTCCAGCAGATCCACCTTGGCTGGGGAAAACGTCTACAGAAGATACAGAGCAAGAGAAAAGTTATTCTTCCATTAATGGCTGCCAGAACAGGGACACTTCATCTTCAGTATCAGCTTCTCACTTTAATGTTCCAACTATACTGTTTTTTAGGACAACCATATAAAGGGATGGTTTAGAACTTTTCTAAGGGGCTTCTAGGAGGCATGTTACTTGTAGGTCCCTGGAGTTTTAACACGTTACATGTCTTCTTTTTACTTCTCCTCAATTTGTAAGAGGAAACATCATAATGAACCTTCAGCCCTCTCAGTCTGTATTTTTTTTTTCTCCCACGTACATTCAAAGTTGTTGTGTAGGGTCCCTGACTTAAATTAGACAAGTGTCTTTCATTCTGTTTTTATACCTATGTCTTCTTTAAACTTGACCTGTGTTTACATTTCCTGCACAGATCTGGTGATGAATGACGTTTGCTTCCTTGAAGAGATTTCAGGTAAAGTGCTTTTTCTTTCATTTTCAAACTCTCTTTTAATATTTTGTTTCTTTTGCAGACAAATAAAGTCTAAGGTCATCATATTTTGAATACCAGCAATGAAAGCCCACATATTTTCCTTGAACAGTAAAACAACTTCAGCGTGTTTTTCTCTTTGGGATGAAAAAAACCCGCAAATATTTTCCAAAGGCTATTCTTTTCTTTGTTTGTTTCTCTGCAAATTTTGTTTAAAAAAATACTTTTCCACTGAGAAAATAAGATGTTACATTAAAAAAGAAAATCAAATAGGTTTATTAACGGTCCTATTAAGTTCTTTTTAATATTAGTGAGATTGCAATTGTGTAATATATGGCTCTTAATTTTTATTAAGGCCCACTTTCAGAAAAAAAAGTACAAAACCAAACCTCAGCCCTTTGGTTTATAAATATTTCTATGTTATTTTACACCTAAACCAAACAAAAATATTAGATCTGGTTGGAGAGGAGAAATTCTCACACAAGAATCACATCCCATTGTTGAAACACATCTATTCCTGTGGGTTAGGGCACAATGCACCAAGGACCAGTATTTCACTTTCTAGAAAAGCAAGGAAGATGACAATAAATACATTGTTTGTGGCTAAAGTTTTTAATACCAAAAAGATTACTCAGAAATGTTATCTACAAAGTGCAGCGTCCTAGTCACGGTTTATGAGACACTCCTCAGTGAGCAAAGGTTTCATGTGGTGACTCACTCCTTTGATGTTAGAAGTAGCTTTTCCTTTACTGGAAACTAGCAGTCAGTATTTTAGAATATTAGACATGTTAGAATTTTTTACATGTTAGCCTGTATCCAGTTTCTTATCAAAGATTTACCTTTCTGAAGATGAGATGTCATTAGTTGAAATGAAATGTACTAGAGATATGAGGATTTCCAACTTAAGTATTTTTAATGATTTTTCTTTGATTTATATACCTCTTCACTTCCTCCCATCCTCTCTACCACAACAACATATAGGCATAAAGTCATCAGTAGAAAGCCACTGAATATAAAGGTTAAATTAATAATTGATGTGTTAGAAAGAATTTTGAAAGAATTATTAACTCCACAGGTTGCATTTGTGATATAAGAAATTGCTATATATCTCTTAAGAGTTCTGGAAGGAAATCCTAAAAATATCTGCAAATTCAAGCCACTGTCTCAACATAATGTCAAAGCTGAAGTAAGCATACTGCAGGATATGCAAATACAGTGTGTAATTCCACTGGACGTCAAACTTCAGGGTTCTTGCATATAAATAACTTTCTAAGCCACCATTAGCTAAAATGCAAACTTATTAGTTGTGTTTATTAAATGCTGATGAACTTTGCTTGAGAGAGGGTCCAGTTAGTTTCTGTAAAGATATATTATTCTCTTATCTCTCTTTTTGATACAGAAAAAGTAGGATAAGGGATGTCCTGGTGGTTAATGATAAGAGATAATACCTTGGGAAGGAAATTTACTTTAAAACTTATAATGCCAACAGTAAGCAATAAAATTTGAACTCTAACTCTGCTTTTTCAAGCTCAGCTGAAGATAAATTAGGGGCTCAATTTATAAACATTAACCAAACAAGAGCAAAGACAAAATGTCATGGACTCATACTGCTGTTTGAGCAGTTAATATTTATCACTTTTTTCCAGGGGAACTTGTCCTGTTTGGTAATTGTTAGCAATTGTTTCATATGACAAACATTCTACAGATATTAAAAAAAAGTATTCTTAATTTGATTTCATTCCATAAGATGCTATAAACTAGAAAGCCTATGTTGGTAGAAAGAAATTTCTCTTCAAAACTGAGGGGAAAATCAGATAAGCACATAACATTTCTGAGAATGTCTTTCAACGAAAAACCTAGAGGACACCATAAAATAGATTTTCATTAATATTGTATTTGTCAATTGACATTTAAATGACAGGAAGATGTTGTCTCTATGAGGTTCTTCTACATACTTTCATTTTGTCATTAGAAATAGATCATCCTTCAAAATCAATAGTGTAGATATACATACCCAGTACTTTAACAGCACAGCTATTTGGGCTCAGTCAGAACAGACTTAAGAATAGCAGTACAGCAGGAAAGTGAAGGTTCTTTAAAGATCCTTCAGTTCGTTAGCTAATATTTGTTCATACAGATTTCCTGATATCTTAAAAAATTCAACCAATGATAGTAACTGCATATTTTAGATGTTGGACCTGTATTGCAATTATTACTTATGCCTACAGTATCTTCTAGTCGGTGTTTTATCACAGAAGAGAGTTAGTTCTCACTTTGTCTCTTTTCTATCTGCAAAATGATTATAAAGAACAGAAACAAATGAAGAACTTGCACAGAAGACTGTGCAGTTGTAAACTCTGTGAAGATATCTGTGAAATGGAGGTAGAATGAATATAAGAACAGAGACCCCCTTTTGTGTCTGAGTGACAAACAGTACAGTATGTTACAGTTCAAGTAACAAGATTTTAGGTCTTAGATCATGAATTTTTGCTTTGGAGAAACCTAATAACATCTGAAAGACTGGCTAGTCCATGTATACCGCAAGTTTAGTTCAGCATGATTTTGGCCCTATTAGCATTTCAATTAACTGTTGGCATGCTAATTCATCTCTGCTATCTCATTAGGAAAAAAATCACTGTTTTTTTTTCAGGCATGTGAAATAACACCACCTTTTGCTGGTTATTGTACTTCAGTTGGACATGCAGATTGTTTGTTCAGTGACCTGGACAAAAACATTTGTTTTATGAAATAGGATTCTGAAAGAAGATTATGATGAGCAATAAGAGCATGGCTACCAACAGCCTTGTAAAGAGTCACTTACTTTCAGTGACTGATATGTCCATATTGGCATATTGGAGCAGAATAAATGTTGCCTAGAAGCCATTTAACATCTTTTCCAAATCTTTACATCCTGGTTCCACAGGAGAACCTTGTAATTTTCTACAGCTGGTGTTGCAACTGTGGAGATAATAATACTAGAAATGCTAATGTTCTCTGTCAAACAGTCATTTCCTGGAAAAGCATAACATTTCTTAGTGGGTGATCTTTCTTCATTTCTCCCTAAGAAATAAAATAAACAACATATATCCCTAATGATGAAGGTCACAAAACCTCCGAGTTCCATACCATATCTTAAAAATAAAGATCTCTTTCAGACTAGATCTTCACATAAAATAGTGAACCTACACATTTCAGTATGCTACGTTTACTTGCTATGTTTACTTACCTGAGCTGAAAAATCAATTGAGTTTAAGCAGCTAGAAAACCAAATAATTGTTCTCTCACGTGCAGTATATTTGACAGTCAGCAATGCTGGACAGTATCAAACACATGAACAGCATCTGTACATGCTAAATACTTAAGTGATCTGGACAAGAATCCAAGGCTCACAACTTCTGTAAATTTACACTGGATAGACATTCTCAGAAATTAAGAATGCTAGTTATTGCAAAACAAGGAGAAAGAAGAAAATATTACTTGTGACAAATGGTGAACTTAGAAAATTGCTGGTCATACTTGCTGAAAGCAGGTAGTATGTATTTACTTGAGCTCTAGAGTGTTTGTTCTCTCTCTGGTCTGCTACGCAAAATTACTACAACTGCAGAAACTATAGAACAGTTTCCTTTTCAAATGATTTATTTTTGGGGGGTTACAGGAATTCTTTGGTGTGTTCTTCCCCAAACAAATTATCTGAAAAAAAAGCATTGAACTTCACTGAAGTACCCAGCAATCTTTCTCTGTCTGAAATAACATTGAAGCATTGGATACAATATTAACCTTAAATAGCATGCAGTCAACAATTACAAGATCAAAAGAAATTTTCATAAAGCCAAAGCAAAACATTTTGGAATATTTAATTTGATTTTAATATGAAATATTCAATAATACAATGCAATAATATAATATAATAATATTTTTATTATAACATTTTTATATTATAACATTTTAATATATATATATTTTAAATTGTTGTATTCCCAGGTATTGGTCCATCCTGGCCCTTATGAGGACTGCTCAGAGGTGCTTCACTTTCTTTACACCATGTGTAAAGATTAGGTGCCTGGCTCAAAGACATGGACTCAAGTTTGAGAATAAGATGCCTAAAAGTATTCCACTCTGCCTATGTAGTGTAAAGACAGAACTTGCCCTGCCCCTTCATTATGCCATTATATTTGTGCAATCTTACTTGTATCAGTGAAAATATATTGCCATAAAATGGTCTTGGCATAATGGCTTACTCTATTCTAAATACCTTTTGGGTGATATGATCGCAAGAATATCTTTTGAATTACCACTGACTATAGCATTATATTTTAGTGCACATCCTTTATGAATACAGAGAGCAAACAGCAACAATCTCTCAGTGCCCAATTCTTAAATATCCTTTCAGCCTCAGGACAAAATATGCATCATTCTGTCAACAATAATACTGAAAACGTAATCCATTTTGCTAAACAACAACAACAAAAATCTTTCAGAAATAAATGGAGTAGATTTGCCACTGGTGTTTTACTTCTTTTCATACAACTGGATAAGACAATTAAATTTAATTTTTGTTTTCCAAATGTTTAAAGAGTTAGCATGGTGGATCACTCCCTGAAGATCAATCAGAATATTTATATAAGATGATTAATTTAAAGTGGAAAATTCTCTGCATGTGCAGAGAACCCTGTCAATCATAATATTTAGAAAGAAAAGGGCATAACAACACTTGCTTTCTCATTTCCTTTGATAACTTTTTTTTTTCTATTTTAACAGCAAACTCCCAGGGGCTTTTTCTTATGCTATGTTTGTGAAGCACCTAGTGCAATAGGGCCTAACTTCCATTTGATCTAAACTTTTCTATCATGAAAAAATTATAACGATAAAGGTATAATGTGTTCTTGCTAGCTTGCCAACCTCAAAACAACCTGACACTGTATGTACCACAGAAGCCATTTGTCATGGATTTTAAGCGTGATCAGAAAGGCTACCATGATTAGACATGAGAAGAATATAAAAAATGTAAGTAAATTAATGTTTATGATCTTTAATGTATTTTTATTACCAACTCTGCATTGATTTCAATAAAGTTTAGCTGAATATACTGAATTTCAGCTGTCCTTATGAGATACAAGGTAGAGAATCAGCTTTCTTCTCAGTGCATGAGTGTTGTGCATAACATAGAAGTTGCTGCATTAAAAGTTCCATAAACAGTTCCAATAGCTTAGAAACATATGTGCTGCCTAAAATGTATTTATACTTTGATAAGTAGTGCTGGCTTTGACAGTGCCGGATTTCTTATGTGCAAAGGCCTTTACAAACAGTTGCAAGTAACAAATATTTTTGAGGAAAAGTGGGGAAGGAGACACACAAAACCTTTCTTTATTATCCTTTATGCTTTCTTTTGTTGAAACTATTTTACTATTTTTTACCACGTGCTTTAGGCAAAGCTGAAAATAGGAGGAACCTGTAGAAAAATCAGAACCTGTAGCAGAAAAGATACTGTTTATTACTCTGCTTCTCAACCTAGGGATTATATTTGATGCAGTCTTTGTTCTTTACCTCTAGACAAACGTAGTTTGTTTATTGAACAAACAAATCAAACTTTGGTTCATTCTTGTTTTCTTTAGTTATAGTTTACTAATGTAAACACTTTTAGAGTAATTCCTTGAGAATCTTTAAGTCTAGACTAATTGGCTTCACATATATGAACAGTTACCTGTAGCGAGCATTTTGAAATTAGTAATCTAATTTTCTGATACCTAGCTATTAATGGAGCATTGCATGTAACCAAAATACGGAATTTCTTGGACTGGTCTTTTCCAAAGAAAGACAGTTTCTGCATACACACACACCTTTGATCTATCATGTGTCTTATTTATTAGAGTTCCTGATACAATTTGAATAGATAAAGAAGTGTATGGATCCACTATCCTTTTTCACGTCAACAATGCACAAAGCAAAGTAATAATTCCATGGTTTTTTTTTTTTCATTGATGAAACATCTATTATTTCTAATGAATATTTCAGTAAAATAGAAACACCTTCCTGTTATTCTTTTTAGAGTAATGTATAAAAGCAGTGCTAAAAATGGCAGGTATTCATCATGCCATTTCAATATTCAGCTGTACTTTCTTTTCTACCTCCTGGATGATTTTGGCATTGGATCTGATCCCATGCTTGTTGAAATCAATAGGAGCCTTTTTATTGACTTCAACAGAGTGAAGTAGGCCTGTGGTAGGCAGAGTGGCTTAAGTAGTTAAGAAGAATAGCTTTGTATATCCCCAGCAGAGTAAACTCATTTGGAATGGAGTTTCAGTACCCAGTGACTAGACTATTTTATTAAAAATGTAGCTTTTGCCAAAACCAGTTCAACTATAACAATAACCAGGACTATACTTGGTTTTCCTAAATGTGTGCAAGGAGGCTGTTTATAATTTTTACCTTGCTTGATTTTGTTTTCTTTGCTCAGTGTTTGTAGACTTGGCAAGAGCTCAAGGGTTTGTTTAGTTTTCCATTAGAATCCCAAACAGCCACACTCTTTCCTTGTCCAAGGCATGACCATTACTCCACTACCACTGCTGCCTCCTATGTGTAATTTGCTGACCTCACTCTCTGTAAATGTCTTCTGTCTGACCCTAATGTAATCCTGAAACTTTTGGCTAATTAGACCAGGCTGAGACATCAGTGCTACTCAGTGGGAGGATTACACAGGCTGAATACAATGTTCATTGTGAAATTAGTTACAGTGATGACATAATTACCACAAAATCCCTATCACTGGGAATTAGCATCAGGATTGTTCTATGTTGTTTTGGCAACTGAAGCAAATTGAATGTGAAATGTTGTTCTTTATTTTCACTATTCTGGCTATTTTTCTTGATCTGAGAGTGGAATGCTACCAACAGGGTAAGTAGAACCTCAACAGCCAACTCAATTCAACATTCTGAACTTTGTGGCAAAACTGATAAAAATGTGGGTTGCCTACATGCAAATGGAGACATGCCCACTGTAATTCTCTTCCCTCAGCTGGCTATACACTAATATACCATCTGAGTGCCAGACCTATAGTAGCTAGATCAGAATATTTCAATACTCAAGACCACCACTATCCTGAGAATTATTGTGAAGCCTAAACCCAGTTTTGATCTTAAAGCTTGATGGATACTTTGTGTCAGGGCCCTGAGGGCACCACCAGGCCTTACTAGCCTTGACCACCTGTCCCTGGGACCTCCCCCTACACTTCTCCATGGGTCCAATTCAACACAGTTTGGGGGCCTTAATCCCCTCCTGAGCTAGGCTCTAGGTGTGCCTGCCTCCTGGTCTGCTTCCCAGGTGTACTTCTTGTGCCTATGTGGCAGTCTTGCCTCTGGACCCACCTCCTGCTGCTTTTTACTTGGCCCCCTGAAGGGACCCTGGACCTGGTTCACCACTGGATGTATCTGGGGCTGTTGATGGTCCCTGTCATCAGTGCCCTGCTTGGGTTCTGTGGGTCTGCACCTGGCTCAATGAGGGTGTTGCCTGCTCTGGGGTCACCCCAGCTTATTCCCTCTCGTGGAGTAACCCCATTCTTGCTGCTGTCTAACAGCTTGAATGTGCACCTAAAGGTACATGAGATGCTCACCACTCTCAGTACTCTGGATTTGGTTTCCTACTTCAGAATTATTTGTACATGAAAAAGTCCTTGAATAAAATATGAATGCAATCCTGGAGGCAGGGATTGGTACCCAGCAATATTTGACTCCAAGTGACTGCTCTGACTCCTAAGTTTACAATGTACCCTTCCACTTGTCCTCTTATTTCTTGATTTTTTTTTTTTTTCAATGACTCTTTTAATTCTTTCTGCATATCATCACAGATTCAGCTGAATTGGCTTCTGAGTAAATAAGCTGTAGTTTTCTGGTTAAGACACCCACTTTCAAGACTGTATCTTTAAAATCCTTTAGTCTGGGAAAAGACTTCTAGTCTTTGAGCTGTTCTTACTTATTATTTTATAAGTGGTAGGCACCAATTCTCTTTCTAAAGAAAGATAAATTCCTAGTTTTTTCTTTCCTGGGAATATGTTTAATATTGGAAAAAGGTTCAGGGCTGGATATCCCAAGTAGAAGAGGGCATCAGCCACTTCAGCCTCAGGAAGGATGCAGAGTCAGTGCTTCCTCCTGGATTGCTGCAGGCAGATTCAGGCAGAACATATCTGACTTTAGACTGACTTCTGCTTATTCTGCTGATTGTTTTGGATTGCCATTTTGAGAAGCTTAATTCTTATTGGGACTTACTGATGGATTCTTGGGGCTAAATCAGGGCTCTATTTTCCATGTTTGACGTTAGGATCCAGACTTTGAGAGCACTGAGATTTTGTTGTTTTAAATCTCCTGTAGCCTGGAAAGATTTTAAAACTGAAATTTAAATGAACATAATCTGTGACTAATGTCAAAACTACTTTACCAATAAAGCAATCAGACTTAAAAAATTTACATGTCAAAGGCTGCAAACTCCCAAAAGCTAAAGAGTTTGAGGAAACCATATAACATAAGCAGTTGAGCACACAAAAAGACTGGAAAATTCCAGTTCTCCTAATGAATGTAATTATCAAAAAAAGCACTTATGCAGCATGTTGGTGTTTGGGATAAAGCTTTCCTGTTTCTAATGAACTTGCAGAACAAACCTGGGCACTGAGGAGTGTTCATTGCAATCTTGATTACATGTATTTTAATATTTAATAAATTATATTAAATACTAACCATCCTGTTGAATTAGAAAGCTTCTGTCTATGTTGAAATAAAGAGCAAAGAAGTACTGAAAGTTTTGGCATGATGTAAGCTTTGGAGTCTTTCTTTGTGCTAATAAATACTTCAGTTGGACAAAGTGGAATTGCTCCAAAGAAAAAAGACAAAGTGATGAGTAGAAGTAATACTCATTTCTAAAGGAGATGATACAAAAAAAGCAAACCAGCTTTCAGGCCTACAAGTCCCTCTTCAGGTAAGAAATAATATTAACTAATTTATTAATTCCTGTTTAGATAAGAAAGAAGATGGGATGGTTCCTACAGCACTCACTAAGACTGAATCCATGTATCTGGTATTCTTGTTGAACATTGAGGATATAGGCCAACTACTTATTTTTGGGAAAGGTAAGAATTTCTTGTTTTCAAAACATTAGCTTTTCAGCCTGATGCAAAATGGAGGAAATGCTAATATCAGAAATATTTTTTCAAAGAGGAAATCTTTTTCCTGTCAAACTTTCCTACTAGGATCAAACATTAACTCACATAATTCTGTAAATCCCAAATTCTTCTTAACCTTAGCCAAGTATCCACTCAGGAAATAGCAGTGAATATATCAAAGGCCTCAGTGAAGCAATGTGTCCAACAACTCGGGAGGGAGCAAATCAATTTATTTAAACTAAAAACAAAGTAGCTTTCAAAATTAAAGACACTTTATGTTAATGACTTATTTATGGTGGATTTTCATTTTATAAATGATTTTTTTTAACACCAGTTATTAATTGTAGTGAACCTCAGTTTGCTCATCTCTAAAATGAATTAAAATGCTCATATTAAGAGCCCTATGTTTATGTTGCTGTGTTGCATAGCTACAAAATATTAAGAAAATATACTGTTGGAGGAAATTACCCACCTCATAATGTATTTTACTTTCCCTTGAAGGAAGATATGAATTAAAAAATAAAAGAAAAATACTTTGTAATGTTTATTTCAGGAGCTCATTTGTGCTTCCTACTCAGAAAATGACATTCCCAAGGGGCCTTTATCTATGGTTTATGAAACTTCAAAACATCTTAAAACTTCAGTCACCTGAGGTTAAATATTTTTCACCTAAGTCCTTAAGAATATGTTTGTATTAGGCTTCTTTGTTCTTTGTTCTTAAAAGAAGAAATCAGTATAAATCTTGCTGAATAATAATTTTGTATTCCTAATTTCTCTTTTTGGAGAATTAATTGGAAGGGACAGAGTTGTGCAAACTGTTGAATGATGTATTCCTCAAAGAACACAACATCTTCACCTACTATTGACATCCAAATTGAGGTTGAACACCAATGAGAACCTCAAGATCCTCCACTCCTGACAGGAATGAATGTACTGTTACAGATCTTGTTTAGTGGTAGTTAACTGCTTCTATTCTCTGGCATGAACTTTTCAAATTTTTGTACTAAATAGCCTTAATGTAGTCTTTTAGTTAGGCAGGGTTTTTTGTTTGATTGGTTTTTGTTTTGCTTTCTCTGTTTGGAATGTTTATTTGCATTAGTCTTCATGTGAGCCTGGTCCTCATCCTGTATAGACCTGTCCATGTACAGCCCTTGGTGTACTCCTGTATTTATGTCAGCTTTGAAAATATTACTCCCAGTAGATGAAGCCTACTGCAGTACTGTGCTCTGTGGGACATGTACTGATGCAGGTGGGCCAGAGAGAGGAACTGCTTGACAGGCAAATAAAGACATAGCTGGAGGGGACACACACCGACAACTTCAAATCTTAATTGCAAAGCCACATGGGAGCTGTCAGAGCAGGAGTTAATTTAAGGTAGTGTGTTAATCTAAGGCTGAAGACTGCTAAATGGAGACTACATCAATCATCAATTACAAGATCTTTAGTGCAGAAATTATAAATCACCTCTTTTTCATTCTTAAGGGTCATGGATGCCTTTCTGGTCAACTAGCAGAACAGCCTGCTTTGTAGTTAAAATATGGTCATACTTTTTGTGTGCTAGCACAAACTAAAATAACAGAAAAAAATTGAAAAGTATTTATAAGGATACTTCTTATAGTTTTGCAATATGGCATTAAGTTCACTCTCTTGCCTCAGGTAGAGCACCTGTCAGCAAGAATAAGTGCTTTGAGGACATAATGGTATTCAAAACAGGAAGTCAAATCCTGCTACTGTCAGGGGCTAAAATAACACTGCAAAGTTGTTAGGACTTTTTAACCAGTAATTCTGGGTCTAGTAAGGTCTGATCCCAGCAGCACTTACAGAAATAGGACTTCTAATTATCATATTACAAAGTATTGGAACTAGGGCCAGAGCTTACTGCTACAGAAATACCAATAACAGCGTCCTTTTGGAAAATACTTCTTTTTCACAAAGAGTTAGAAGACCTTAAAAAGTTGAGTACTAAGCAACTTAGTATTGCATGAGCATGGCTGAGGCATGCATCTTCTAATGTGATCTGAAAAAACATAATTTAGGAAAAAAATTGTTTTGGAAGCACTGGAATTACTGAAGTCACATTTATAACAGAAGAATGCATTTTGTACACTGGAGACTTCCTCCCCTAGATTTATAGAATATTTCAGGTAAGAACAGACCTCTAGGTCATCTAGGTCTCTCTTACCCTGCTAAAATACACTAAGTTTCTTCCTGTATGCCCTAAACACAAGTGTGGTTTCTTGCCCTCAAAATCTCTGTTTTACCCTATTCCTTAATTATACTAAAATCTTTCCTTCATCCCTTCCAACATTGCATTACTAATGAGACAGACCTTCATCCCATAGCTTTGTCTTCTGTTCTCCATGTAACTTAACAATGCCACTGCTATTTCCCCTGCCTTTGGTTGGCCTGCTGGCTGCCTTATGCTGCATTTGCTGGTCAGAGTTACGTGCAGCTGATGAAACTTGCAGGTTGTGAGGCAATTCAAGCAGCCTGGGTCAGGGCTCTTTGCTTCCTTCGCTGACTTTATTAAATACCTGTCTGCCAGTTGTAAAATCTTTTAAGGTCTGTGATGTCCAGCCTTTTGATAAACTCAGTTGAAATTGTCCAGAGGTTTAAAACTTATTTAGGGTATGAGAGATTGATGTATTGACAGTCAAATTGCTAATACTTGTTTTACTAAGAAATCAAACTAAAGACAATTGTATTTGGCTGATTATTGCATGTACATAGATAGAGAAATCTAGAAGTAGTTTTTTTGCTTACTTCCTAAGTCTTTGCAGTATTTTGTATTTTCCACTGAGTTACATTTTTCTCTCTAGAACTAATATGTGTGTATGTGTATTTATACATATATATGTATATAAATATTGTTTGTGGTTGCTTGACTACTGGTATCTAATAGATCTGTATTAGCTCAGTTCTGAATAAATCACTTGTGCAGCAAATTGTTAATTTGATATAATTCTGAGCACAGGGAACTCAAGGGAAGGTCAATGTAGCCAAGAAACTTGAGTGAACCTGACACCAGATTCAGAGGTGATTAGCAACTTTAAACCACCTCTGTACTCAGTACTTGAAGTAATCATGTTCAAGATTTTTTTCCCTAGGATTTTTCATTATGCTAGTGAGTTAGAGAAAAGGAATAATGCAATAAATAATTTGTAGAATCATATTTTATAAACTGACTCAGTCTCCACGTGGTGATGTAATCTTCCCCCTTTTGCTTAATGTTCATGTTACAGTGAAGTTCCTCTGTGTGTGTATTTACAGGCTTATTTTTATTTTCATTTTTTAATTAGTTTGAGATTTTTCTTTTTACTGAAATATACTTAACCAGGGGTTCTGTTTGTATTAGAGAGCCAATCTTGTTGCAAGCCAAGTGTGAACATCAGAGTCTGAATCCAAGTAGTGTAGGTACATAATTTTTTATACTCCTGAAGGCAACTCATTTGATTAAAAAAAAAAGTTAAACTGTTTGAACATGAATGCTTAATAGTAAAGTAATTACACTTCTGTAATAAGATACTGATTACTTTTAGTAGTAATATAATTGGAAGCAAGGAGATAAATCAGTTTTGTGAATAAATGTTGTGACACTTCCTCATGTTCTGGTTTCCCATCTGTAGATAAATGAAGGTGTGTTATGTTCTTGTATAGCATTTTTTTCCAGTACATAGACTCTCAACTGTAGAAGAGATTTGCACTTTCTGAGCAATATGGACACAGAGTGAAACTATCACAAATATTAAAGGAATAACAATTTTAAGGTGTTGCAGGGCAGTCTGTTTTAGGAAACTGAAAGTTACTTTAGCCCTTTTCAAATAGAAATGAATCAACCTTAAGGGCAAAAGGATGTTGGGAAAGGAACAATCTGCATGACTAGCAGAGGAAAGAAAACAAGACTCCTTTAAGGGTCTGTCCTCTACCCTCAGATTGGTGAAGTAGCTTTGGAGAAAGCAAAGTTGATGATATACTAATATGTTAGTGTGGGGCAGGGGAAAAAAACTCCCTCATTATCCTGGCTGTGTGGCCTAGTGCTGTTCCTATGCACAGGTTAGTGTTGTAAGCAATAGCAAAATCCAAGGATGTGCTAAGTGTCTGCCTCATTTTAATTTGATTAGTAAAGAAAGTAAAGTCAGCTTTTCTGTTCTGCTCAGTCTCTACCAGTTGGAGTCTGGATTAGAATCATTAAAGTTGGAAAAGACCTCTAAGATCATTGGGTCCAACCAAAAATGTGACCAGAATATGTTCGACTATGCTGGTAGGAGGCAGCACGTCTCATGGCAATGACCTCCAAGGAAAGTAACAGGCTGGAGATCATTCCTGATATTCATCTTGTCTGCTTGGGATGTTGCAGAATGGACAACAATAAAAGGAAGAACAGTGGTCAGAACTTATAGGAATTATTCTTGTGTACAAGAATTTGTGGTACAATAAGAATTCAGACTTCTGTGTTCTTCCCAGCCTAAAAAAGGTGGTCCAACTCTTTCCTTGTCAACACAGAATCTCTTGTGTCTTTTTACCGATGGATGAACTGTCATAGGAATTACAAAGGATGCTATGTCTTGTTTTTCTTATATTTGTAATAGTTACTTTCTGGTGACAAACTTCTATCATATTTGGAATTTCCTGCCAAAACAGCATTCAGAAATATGTGGAAATTTGACTTTTTAAGAACTTTTCATGAAGGAACCAAGAATGTATGAACACAATTTCCTGGCTGCTTTAGTCTTTGGGATTGTTAAAAATTATTTTTCAGCTCTACGTCCAGACAAAGCACTTGCCAAATAAGTAACTTCCCCAATGCACTAGCTACCTCCCTGATATCACTCTTCCTTTGTAGAGCTGTACAAAGAAGGTCAGTATCACTAATCTCTTCTTTCACATAGGGGAATATACCTAAACTATTTACTGCTGTAATATGAGCCGTCTGGATGAACACCTATTCCTGACTTAAGCAGAGTATCTTAGGCATAAGCTCCACTCCCACTGATCAGTTTGGAGGACAGTTATGTACCTTTGGTTCAGGCTATATGGGAGCAGGATAACTAGTAAGATTTTAGAGAAATTCCCTTTTGTAAATTGACTTCTGTATTTGCTTTCTCCTGCACTTATACTGCAACTTAAGTTCTGTTACTGTTGGGCTCAACCCCCTATCAGTCTGGAGAGGATTCATATTTCAAATTCATAGATAATCCTAACTGATGATCTTAAATGTAATAAAGGCCAATCATTTGAATTGGATAGTGGCTCATTTTGGTTTCTTAGTATATAAATCTCTTTAAAAGCTTTTTAAAATGATCTACATTCCCTTATTACATAAAAATAACTTATAAGTATGCAGTGTGGAAATGACTCTTTTTTCAGTATTAGAAAACTTGTTACAGTAACCTTATTAAAAATGTTAATTTTGAAATGTTTACGTATCCATTTGACTTGAAAAAATTATTACAGTTAACGTTAGATCAATTCAATTCTGGTTAAACATGTTCTATGGAAATACAGAAAAATGCAAGTTTTCTATAAACCCTGGATTTTAGGGTACAGTTATGTAAATTGTATTAATTTTATTGTAGCAATTCAATTGTTTGCCTTGTGGAACCATTTTGAAATTGCAAATATACAAAACCCAACATTGACAGTTTGTTTTGGCTTGTTCTCTTTTGAGTGGGGAGAGAAACTAAAGAAAAGTGGAATGATGTGAAATTTAAATTTGCATAGCGATAAGTTACTTAGATATTTTTCATAAAACATCTGATGCTAATAAATATTATTTTAGCACAGAAATTCATCTGCAGGAGAATGAAGGCTCATGCTTTTGATCTCAGTCAATATATTGCTCAGCCTACAGAAAAATCCACATACATAACTTAGTTACCCTCCGTATTTTGAAGGTACTTCAGTCTCCACCAGGGAAAGCTGAAGTTGTTAAATATCATAGCTGATGTTCTGATACGCTTCTGAACTAAGCTCCAAGAGAGCTATATTTAGTGATGTATGTCTATGCACAGAAGGGAATAAGCTACTTCCAGTGCCATCTTACTCCTCCTGCCTTTGCTCAGGAGCCGCAGGAAGCACAGAGGGGAGAGGTGAGAAGTCACGCAGGCAGGCGTCATCGCTGTCACCGCACGCCGGGGGTGCAGTGCTCACATACAGCAGGCTGTTATCCAGTGGAAAACCAGTGACTGGTATTTCCATCCCTGATAACTGGCAGTTATAAAAGAACAGGTTCAGTTACCTAAGCCTGAAATTTCCCGGCAGCAGGGTGACGTAGTTCTGGTCCCGGCTGCTCTGCAGCAGCAGGTCGCTGCTGGCTGTACACAGCTGCTTGTCTTTTAGGGGCAGTGCAGAACAGCATGTCAGCCTTGGCATGGGATGTCTAGAAATGTGCTCGCAAAGTGTCAGTTATTGGTGATCTGGGATCTCCTCACTCTCTTGCTAGCGGAGAGGGAGCACAGGTCTCAAGCTGCTTGCAGCATATGCTGCGGGAAAAAAGGCAGGGTGAAGTGGGGTATTGGTTTAGGGTTGGTGGGCGGTAAAGATAAAAATAGAGCTGGATACAGTGTGGTAGAGGGTAGTGTTGGTTTGGCTGTTCAGTGCAGGGATAAATAGAAGTGATAAGAGGCAGAAGACCTTGTTTGGGGCTTCCATATGGAAGGCATGAAGCAAGACCATTCACGCTCAGTGCTCAAAAGCCGTGCAGGCTGGCACATAGCCTGTTTTTCTGACTGAGCACTCAACTGCTGCTGTTATGTTGGTAAATTATATTATGGATCTCTTCTCTTGAACACATGTTCAGCCTGCCCTGTAGTTGGACCTACAAGCAGGAAATTCAGCTAACAAACTGGGAGGAGGAATCTTCTGGGCTTTAAACTTCCTGGTTTTGGTTTCCCTTAAAGAATTGTGACTTTTAACAAACCCTGTTTTGGTCCCTCATTACAGATACACAACTTCCATGGGAGATGCACCGACAAATATCATGTTCTTGTTAGCAATAAAGTCAGGAAGAATCATTTTGCTTGAAATATTTGGGATTAAAACAAGCTCTGTGATTGTTTCTGTGGAGAGCTATACTACTAAACTAGTTATGCTTGCCTTTGGTTTTTATCATTGTAAGTCTCACTGAAATTACTTCATTTATTATCCCCCTAATATAAGTAATGTTTTGCCTTTGCCATTCTTACAGCAGAGATAATATACAGAATTAGTCCATGCAGCTCATCTACCAATCTGTCTGTTCTCAGGTATGTTTAGCATTTGAGGGTTAGTTTTTCCCCACCTAATAGCTTGTAGTGCTACACATTAATTACTTTCTGTGTGAAGAAATTTATCCTGAACTCCCTTGCTGACTAATCTTTTCTTAGCTTTGGTTCATGCCCTTTGTTTTTCAGCCCATTACTCTGTCAAATAATTTCAGTGCATCTGCTTTCTATATGCCCTTCCAAATTGCGTCTCTTAATCATTGTATTCTGCTAATCACTTCTACCCTAATTAATATATACTGTACCTAATCTCCTTTCAGAACTCTTGCCCCATGTTACTATCTCGATTGTTCACTGTCTCCATGTTTGCTTTTACCATCTGGTTTATCAGATTGTGTCAGGTATTCTGACTAATCACCTGCAGCGAGGTCCACATTCATTAAAAACTCAAGCTCTGGGTCCATATATCACAAATTTGTGGCCAAAACCTATGTCCTGTCATGAATTCAATGTAGACAGCAGGTGACATCCTAATGTTAATGATCTACTTATCATCCTATCTCTGTGTTTTAACATTGTGAATAAGTGTTGATATTCCAATAGTGCTGTTATGAAGGCAGGAGGCAGGAGATAGATAGATAGATAGATATATGCATATTTTCATATTTCTAGCCATCATGGATGACCTAATAGTAAGGGCAAAAACACATGTAATAAAATTCCAGAACAAGGTTTAAAATTTAATTCAGTAATTTGTGTGGACCTTGACTCTATCATTACAATACTGATGTGTTATTGCAGAAATTAAGTCACCCTGTCAGATTGGTAGCTTCTGTTTAATAGATCCATTTAAAATCAGTGTGTTGTCAGAGAAAGTGTTCTTGGCTGTTGGGGGATAGGGAAAGTTTTTCTTACCTCAGTCCTTTTAAAATATATTGAATGCATCTTTGCACATAATGACATTAATAGCTAGATGCCATTCATCAAAAATACACTTTACCCATCTTTTATGGGCTAAGATCTTTTATGGGCTCCATTAATCAGGATATCATTGAGGATTAATGAATTCTCAGTATGGCATATACACACATGTGAAACAGGTCCTTGTCAAGGATTTTATAGTTGAAGATCAGTATCTGGAAACAGATCCATTACCGTATCTTAAATTCCAAATATGTTTTCAAACACCAAAGGAATAAGCAACAGGCTATGAATTAAAAATACAAAACAAATGTCTTTTATATTCTCTTTTGTATGTTTGATGTGATGATTTTTTGTTTTCATAAATCCAAATCTTGTAAATCAAATTTTTTTAAGGACATGTACTGTCTTCTGATTGCTAATACTAAGCAAGTCAAAATGGTTCTGATAATAACTATGTCTCTCTTCTACGGACAAGTTAAAGAGCCTATTTGGTAGAAAACCAAATGTAGATGGCAAATCAGTTTTAATGTTATTTCTAAGGAAAAAAGAATCAACAGTATGCACAGAATCTGCTCAGGCCCTTTGTCTGGACACTGTTTACTGGTTGCACCAACATTTTTCTGGTAAAAAAGAAAAAAAAAATATTGGTGCTCATGAGAAAACAATATAGAGATAGATCTCATCAAGGTGTATTTGGCAAGTAAATATATGACTGTTTATGATTGCTTCTAACAGTTTGTCATTGAATGAGAAGCTAGAGGAGAATATATTGGAGAGGAATTATAATTTTTGGGGGTAATTTTCAGTGAAAGTCTTCCCTTCACCCCAAGATGTGAGAAATCATTCACTAACATATTCCCAGTTCATGACTTATTGTTCAAATACTATTGGCAGCTCTGGCTGAAGTTGATGTACTAAAGGAGAATATTATATGCCAACTATGTGAAACAGGCTGCAATGTCCTATTCCTTTTTTCCTTTTTTCCATTTCTACTTTTTTGGGAGGATATGGAAAATGAATACTATCAAGTTAGAAGTATTTTTCTTCAGACCTGGCACTTCATAGGTTTATAACTGAAAACATTACTAGATGTTTTCTGCATTAAGCAGCAACATTTTGTCACCACAAGAGAATGATTTATGACTTGGAAAGACAGAGATCTGAGAGCCAAGCCAACTCTCTCAAAACTGTTCATTTCCTCAAAAGCAAAAGAATACTATTTCAATAAAGGATGTAAACAGAAAAAGACAGTACAGATCAAACTTAGGTTTGTGCAAGGTTGGGGAAAAAGGCAGAAAACATAGTTAAACTCACAAAAATTGAGTGTATGATCTGACACTCTAATTGCAAGGAAAAATCTGGAAATGAGCAGATGGTGCCATTAACTACATCAATTATGGGGCCATACAGATGTAATAAGGATTGTGTTGCCATGAATGATCTCATTAGGACCTATGTCCCACACTTTTGATGGTGTGTGTTAGTGATTTGGCAAAAACACTTGCAATTTTAATTTTTTTTCTAAGTACTAAGTCAAGGAAGAATAAAATTTGATTCGGTTGTGGAGGAGTGAAACATAAGCTTTGTTTTAATTGCAGCCTTTTCAGAACATGAGATGTAAACACACATAATTTATAAAGTGGCCAGCACTCTTCAGTGATTCAAAGCCAATAAATAGATGTTAACAATTTGAATGTATGCACTTAAGCCAATACTCAGCTTCCACTAATACGTGAAAAATATTTTGCAAGAATTCACTTATTCCTGTTCTTAAAAGAACTTCATCCTGCTGAACATAACATGTCATAATTTCAGATTAACTAAAAGGGGAAGAAAGGATGATGGAAGAATATGATCTATATTAGTGAGTTTACCAAGAATAGCCCACTTGCAGAAGGAAGAGGGAGAGTACACTTCAGCAGACAGAAAGGTCATGTTTGGCAAAAGAGGTAGTTCCTCAGATGGAAACATGTTAAAACTAACAAAAGTATGTACACTCCTAAATGGATGAAAATTTGATAGAGTAAGATGTGTGAAAGTGTTTTAGACTAAGAAATTTTGTCCTTACTTGTTTTTTAATAAATAGGTAGGCAGAAGGAAAAGTTTACACAGTTATAGTATATTCTAAACACTGAAACTTCCATTGTAACTTTCTTCAGGCATTAGGCAAAAGTAGGCATCAACCAGAACTTCATCATGTAGATTAAGAGGAAATTACTATTTACTGTTGTAATACTGGTTGTATTTAGTTTTCAGTAACTACTTGTTTTCTGTAAATATGTGTGCTTAATTTGAAATACTGTAAAGTCTAGCATGTACCGCAGTTTAAGACTGTTTCCTTCAAAGATCAGCATTTCTCACCATCTAGCAGGCAAAATGAAATTCAGGACTGCAAGGTGTAACTGTTTCCTCCTTTTAAATCTAGTAAAAATGTGATTCAACAAAATGCTTTAAATGGAGACTGGAAGTATGGATTAATAAAAAGAATAACAATATTAACAATAATAACAATAACAAAATAATAGTATAATAATTAATAGAATATAAACCTACCAGCTATGAAGCAACAGGGTTGCTAACTGAAAATGATGGAGAACATATATAATGAAAAAAGATTGCTGATTACCTGAAATTTTGCTTGACAGTTAGCATTAGGATGATGATAGAGAACAGTTTATTGTATCCTATGACATTGTTACAAATCCCTCCTTTCCATTTCTTATCTTCTCTTACTGAAAACTCCTAGGTTCAGATCCTTTGCTCTTCTCTGTTACTCTAATCCCCTGATGCTGGTTGTTCAGCTTACAGCCAGGACAATCAGCATTAACTGAGAGATAGAAAAGGTTACTTTCCATTGCTGGCAACAGCAATGAAATTTAGTTGTGTCTTGTCTTGTGTGTCATACACCACAATTAATGTGTGGGTTTTCTATTATTCCTTTAACAGAATGGTGTGGAAGACAAGGAAAAGGCTCCCAAGGCAATAAACAAAGGCAGTATTTCTTCTAGAACATCATACTGCCACCTGCTTTCTTGCACTTTTTGATGTTATAAACCACATTTTGCTATGTTGCAATAATTCCTCAGGAGGCTATTTATTGCATTGTTTGACATTGCTGACCAAGCTGGAGAAGAACAAATTTGGATGTAAACAAGTGTGGCAAGTGGAAGATATGAAATATATGCATATATTATAACAACCACATTCCCAGTATTATCACAGCCAAAACTAAAGATTTTACCCCTGCCTTGTCATCTATCTTGATGCCAGAAATGGGATAATCTCAAGCATTGAGGTAAAGACTTTCTTTCTGATATCTTCAGTCTGGAGGAAAAATAGCTCTGAAGGTCACTGGCATTGTAATCCTAAAGTATAAAGTTTGCAATCTCAGACACATAATTCACTTACAATGTTGGAGTGGTAATAAGAAACTGAATTTAATATCTAAATAAATAACTCTTGGTTATGGCTGGCTTGCAAATTAACTGTCAGTGTTTAACTTGAGTTTTTAACGCCTCAGTTTAAGAGTTGCAATTTCAAAATCTTAATAAAAAAGAACTGTAAATTGGAAGACTTTTCCTGAGAAATATATCCAGTTATGCCTAAGTGTACATGGAGCTTTGACTTGAGATGCATTTACACATCTACCTTTACTCTACATAAATGAAATTTATAACAGACAAGGTGACGTAGGCAAAATAACTAGATTCTTTGCACAATAATTACAAAGAGAAAAAAGTTCCAAGTTTACATTCCTCTTCTTTTTGGCCCAGTATACACTTGCAGTAGACCCAGAGGTGTTCAGAGATCTTCACACATATTTTATTCATAAAAAGGACTCTGTTCATAAAACCCAATGTTTCCATAAGAAAAAATGAGTGATAGAAGTATTAACCTTTTAGAAGATGAAGCCAGCAGAATTTTCAGCTTGCTCACATCCACTAATGTGGACAAACTGAAGAAGTACTTAGAAGGAGGAGGAAGTAAGAGACAGCACTTCAGTTGCTCAATATTTCTCAGAAATTCTGTAGACACTGAAGGTAAGTTTTAAAGCATCTGAGATTTTATATGCCTAAACTTTACTTTTGCGAACAGATCCTTAACTTGATTTGTAGTTTGGATAGAGTTTTTAAACATGTGAAGACTCCACAGAGTCCTTTGTAAATGCCCATTATAGTGGAGCTTATAGCTTGAAATTACAACAATGGACAGTAAAATGGGATTTTTTTGTAGTTTTGTGTGAAAACATTGCACAGTAATTTAACCTACACCAAATTAATGATGGTATTTATCTCAGAGTATCCTTTAACTGTAAAGAATGACTTTTTATGGTGGTGCCATATCACTTTATCAGTCAAAAGACTCCAGTAGTTTTAGCCTCTTTTCAGACAGCACTGTATTGTACATAAAATATTCATGGTACACATATTCCTTGAAAAGCAAAACATAAACAAACACATCTATCTCTGTGCAGTTGCAATGGTTAAGATGTGGAAGAGTAATTCATCCCTCTGAAAATATTAGCAAGTAATGTTAGAAAAAGAAATGTCATCTGCACCATATGTCCTATAAATGTCATTTGTAAAATAGAGAATTTTTTTCTTCCAGAGCCTGTAGTCTAAATTGCTTACCTGACTTTTGAGAAAATTGAAAATATCCGTATAATGTGATAAATTATCTTAAAAAACATCAAATCTTATTTTCCGTTATTTTTTATTGAAAAGTACTACTCTACCATGGGAAAAGGACTTGCTGTATGCATGCAGAAAAACACAGCAATAATACATAAAGTATGAATGTTTCAATTAAAACCCCACCTTAATTGTTAAAATATCATATTTTTACGAAACTCTCAAGCCCCCTTCAGAGTTTTCCTTCCTGTAAATCCTTTTCATTGCAGCAAACCCCACAACATGTTGGATTTTTTTAAAGATATTCTCAATCCAATCTTGTTTCACATTTTAGGCAACAGAAGGATAATATATTTGTTTAAAAACACCTGTTTTGCTATGTTGTTGTTATATTTAGACAATTTGTTCCAGAGCACTTAGATTAGTTTTAAATTTTATTATCTGGCTTATATCAGAACAAGTATTAAACGTATCACAGGAATTCGGATGAGTAGATGATCTGATCTGCTATGGCACATGCCGTCTTAGTGCTATTCAAAACATATTATCAAAGGCTTGGGATACACTATGGTAATAAATAAACTCACATTAGCGTAACAATGTAAACTTTCAAGTAGGGGTTTTCATAACACTTGGGTTTATGTTATATCATCCTGAAGACTCTTATTTTTAGATAATATAACTTTCCCAGTGCAGGTCTTCTCTGTCCCTAGGGTCATGGAGACTTCCTTCCTAGGTTTCTGTGCACAAGAACAACAAAGCACCAGTTATTCATTCATCTTTGGGATGGTTGGGATGGTCTTTAGAGTTGGCTGGGAACTGGAAGGGGTTTCTGTTTTATGAGGGGACTTTCCACAAATAATGACATTCTGAAGACAAAAAGAGAGGGTGATGATATTTGAGAATGAAGGTAATATGATTCAATCTGGACTCCATGTTTATACCTCATTTTTTACAATGTTTCCAAGCATCAGCTCTGCAGGAGGATGGTAAATCTGAACATAGAGCCCAGCAAAGGCAATGGGAGATGGAAATTCCATGGAACCATCTGAGTTGGGCTATTCCAAATTTCAGCAGACAATTTGTTAATATTTGTGTCTAGCTTCAAATGAAACAATAATGTTCTCTGTGGAGGTAATAAACTCTCTCCAAAATAATTTAGTTTCAAAAACTTAGTTTTCAACAGAACTCGGGTTTTATTTTTAATTGAAAACAGTCAGTGTACCTTTGCATACCGGCCTTTCTTTTTTCTACAGAAAGCACAGCTAGTTTGTACACAAAAACAAGACTAAGCATACTTGCAATTTTCACTGCGTAATGTTCTGAGACCTTAAGCAAACTCTGATCTTGGAAGCAATCTGTTTGTTGCAGTTCATAGCTCTGTGTGGGCCAATTTGTCTTGTTTTTCTTGGTCAAAATTGCCTTGGAAACTCATACACTGCATGGCAGCCTGCAGGATGACCTTCTCCCAGCCTACTCCACCATATCGTTTTATTGGGAGAAGATAGAAGGAGTGGACAGTTTGTGCTGCAAAAAAAGAAAAAAAAGAAGGAAGATATGTAGAGGGATGAACATGAGAAGGTATAAAACCCAGAAGGTTTCAGGCACTGTTTCCCTTGCGTGTGGAAAGATCATGACCATTTCAAGAACTCTTTTACAAATTAAGAGAACAAGTGACAGCAAGAAAATGAGAGCTTTGAGATGTCTCTTTCCAGTGACTCATAGCTCAGCTTTTGTTGCTGAGCATGATGTCATATGGTATGGAACACCCCTTTGATCAGTTGGAGTCAGCTGTCCTGGATGTGTCCCCTCCCAGCTTCTTGTGCACCCCCAGCCTGCTCACTGGTGGGGTGGTGTGAGGAGTAAAAAAAGCCTTGATGCTGTGCAAGCACTGCTGTTCAGCAATAACTAAAACATTGCTATGATATTAACACTGTTTCCAGCACAAATCCAAAACATAGCAGCATACAAGCTGCTATGTAGAAAATTAACTCTATCCCAGCCAAAAACAGTATAGAGTTTTATTAGATTTGAATAAGATTATTGCTGTGAACAGTAGTGGATTCTGTTCAGTGGCCAAGGACTTTTAGTCTGCCAATGCAAGTAGTTTACAGAGCCATATTACCTCATTAATGTTTTAAATTATATGCTCAACAAGAAGACTGTTGTGTATCACAGTAAACTTTGAGATTGACAATAGTCCATGTTTTCACAAGACAGGTTGTGTATGCGTGTGCACACACACACGTGTGTGTGTAACTCCTATAGGAAAATTTTAATTTCCAAGTTGCTAAGAAGTCTTATGTTCAGGGTATACTGTGGAATTTTCTTGACACATTGGTTGTCTTTAGAGTTACTAATTCTTATCAAATGCATCTCATCATTGTTTGTGTGGAAGCAGGTTATACTTCAATAGGCAGTTTATCAGATATCAAACCCTATACTGTGAAACTATTCTAGACTGAGGTATATCAAGGCCTCTAGCGAACTAGTTGGAGGCTGAAGACTCAGCACAACATTTCTTCATTATAGTCTTTCTTAAAAATGCTAATATTTTCCTAAAACCTGCAGGACAAATTTTATGGGGAAATCCACCCCCCCAAAAAAAAGCACTTTTGAGGAGGGGTTGTATGGGTTTTTTTACATGTTTATGAAATGCCTAACACAATGAAGGTGTTGATTCTGACTTGAAACTCTTTGAAAGCAACTGTGATACTGAGATACAATTTCAATGTTTAATTTTCCTTACTTTACCTTGTTTGAGGAAGTTGACCTTACATTTTTCTGTGGTATAGCTTATTGTTAAGGGCAGAAAATAAAGCTTCCAAAAGATGAAGTGGCAGAACTCAAAGATCTTTATCTTTTCATCCAGGCTAAAATTGGTGGAGTCAACAGGGCTATACAAGGTTACAGCTGCTAAGATTCTATGATAAACAGTTTGTAGGAACTTGTAGAGACAAATTCACTTCTCCATCAAAACAGAGTTCGCTTGTCACTGTGGGTAAGGTGCATAGGAAATAAAGATGCATCTTTCAAGCTCTCCCTGTAAGCCATCCTTCAAGGAAAATAAAAGTGCTTCAGTACCTCAAAGGACTACTAAGAAATAAAGAAGTCATACCAAATGTAGGGAGGAATTTCAGACCAACAACAAAAAGTAGATTCTTAACAACATACTGTTTTAAAAAGTGAAATATTGAATTATTTTAAGCAAAAGACATTCTAATTACAAAAGTTGAAAATGACATCTAACTCTAGCTATTGTTCAATTGGTCTGATACATATTGACAATGAATGATTTAATATTAACACAGGTTGATTTTAACTGAATGCAGAAATGCTGAGTGGCTTGCTAATAAATAGCAAGATTAACAATAGTTAAGCTTAACTAAAACTTTTGGTGCGTTGTAAACAGAACATTAAAAAACACATATTTGGCCTAAAATAGACTCCAGATCATTAGTATTCCTTTATCTGTCACTTATACCGAGCTAATTACTCCTTATCCTAGCCCTGGCTGCTGTATGTTCATAAAGAGAGGATGGAGCAGAACATCCAAATAGCCTGAGAAATCAATAAAGCTGGAGCCTCTTGTGTAAATTCATTGGAAAGCCAACAAAATAATTTGTAAATTTTGTAAAGTTTCAGTGAAGGAAAAAAAGACACGCTGGAGTTCAAATTGGTATATTAAAAGTACTTCTGCTTATATATTGTGGTGTCTGCTCTTGAGTGAGTTTTTTCAAACTGCAGTAAATAATAGATCAAATGGAATGGGTCAGTAACTCCTCATCTGTCACAAGCTATTGGATTTTTCACATAATAGTTTTTAAAATATGTTCTTGCTCATCTGTTAATTCTCTAGACATCTGTTACAGTTTTCAAACTTTCATAATTTAATCCACAATTATGTTTAATGTCAGTTTAAGGGCTCACAAAACCATGCTTCTTTTCCATTTTCCAAGCTTTTGTCAATAATGTATAAACAGCAATTGGAGACTTTAAATTAGAGTTCTGTCCTTGTGACTGTGAAAGTCTTGATGTCCCCTGACTGAGAAACACGAACCTCTCTTGATCAAAGAATTGTTACACCAGACTGCCATGGTTAATGAAGGGTAAACCTCAAAAGTTCATAGTGAGAGTTCAGATAATTATCCATAACCTAATGTGCACACTTAAACTAGTCAGACAGAGACTTGCCTGTATGATTCACAAAGCTTCTCTTTCAGATATTCACTGATTCTCCCTGTCTCTCTCTGATTACACAACTCCTGTCATGAGCAGGGGGAAAGCCATTTGTGTTCCTCTACTTTCAGAAAATACAGAATATATGAATTGCAGAAGAAAGAAATGATGAAGAAGTGAATGATGAAGAAATGATGCCAAGGAGAATGTCCATCTTTTATTGGATGCTGGGGGGAACATTGCCACCAAGGACGAGGATAAGGCTGAGGTACTCAACGCGTTCTTTGCCTCAGTCTTAATAGTCAGAGCAGTTATCCTCAGGGTACTCAGCCCCCTAAGCTGGAAGACAGGGATGGCGGGCAGGATGAAGCCCTCATAATCCATGAGGAAGATGTTAACGACCTGCTATGCCACCTGGACCCGCACAAGTCTATGGG
>VZTQ01013943.1:98820-128865 GCA_013400755.1 Pelecanoides urinatrix
AGTGGTGGAATCACCATCCCTGGAGGTATTTAAAAGACATGTAGATGAGGTGTTTAGGGACATGGTTTAGTGGGCATGGGGGTGTTGGGTTGACGGTTGGACTCGATGACCTTAGAGGTCTTTTCCAACCCTAGTGATTCTATGATTCTATGATTCTAAGAAAAACTGAGTTAGGAAAGGATTTCTAGTGGCTGAGAGATGTCTGAAAATCTTATGCTAGAATTGAAAGAGAAGAATAAACCTGAGATGTCTGTTTTAGCATAGGGAAGTATTCGATTAACAGAATGAAGCTGTAAGTAAGAAGATTTGACAATTCAATTAGGCTAGGCAGAATCTGAGGAGTATTAGGGACATATATACTCAGGGTCAGCATGAAGTGGAAGTTAAAATTTGGGATAAAGATGTAAGACACACTAAGTCAGTAAGGGATTTTAATAGGACAGTCTGGAGAAACAGTAGATGAATTTATAAATGAATGGTAAACAGAACAGAAAGCCAAGATCAGTTAGTTAACAGGTAGAGATGAGTTGAAAGAGGATCTAACCAGTTTTGCAATGGCTGTTTTAATATATTGTGGGTACCAACAGAGTGGATATCCCTGTTTTTAACACTACAAAGCAAAGCACAATACATCAGACAATGCAGTACTACCTCTTTTGCCATTTAATTCCTTTTCTTTCTTATAAACATTATTTACAAGTGCTATGTGAGGCTAAAAGTAATATGTTTTATTGGTTGGTTTTGAACACTGGCAAGGGGAGGAGGGAAAGTTTTAATTTCATCTTCTAATTTTGTCTTCTTCTTTCTATTGTCTGGGAAAATAAGTTGTTCCTAGAGCCCAAATGATACCTATCATGTGAGTTTTCATACAACAAGGCAGTAGAACTAGTAGTGACAAGGACACTTAGTTATAAAAAGCTTTTGTTTTCATAAGAAAAGCCCTTGATAGGGTTAAATCTGGTCTATTTTGCATTAAATTCAGTATTGTCTACTATCAAAACACCTCAGATTATGAGCTGATATTTGGAGACAGAAGAGTGGAAATAAAAGTCCAGATGCACTCTGGGATCAATATTAATTTTTCAAAGCCTTTTATTTCCCCTCTTTTATGCTTTTCCTTCACAGTGAATCTTCTTTCCTTTCAGGACGCATGATAATGAAAATGACTTATTTATTTTCATCTAATGATCATGATTGCCACTCGTAGAATTACCTTTGAAATCATCATACTTTTATCACCCTGCTTTCATCTTTTTGGAGGCATTAATTTTCAATGTAGGAAGGAAAGCAATATCTCAAGTCAGATCTACTCTTTCACACATTCAGCTAGCACAGCTATTTTGGACAAAATCTGCTAAATAAATTTGCAATGCCTCCTCAAAAGTAGTTTATAATAAATACAGAGTTATGACAGTAAGCAGCATCATAATCAAACCTTTCTTTTTATTTTTCAAAACTGAGTAACAGCATTATATATTATTTCTGTGCTCAGGATTCTGATCTTGACAAAATCAAGGGCTGGAGAAGTCTGCAGAAATATATTACCTGGTAAAAATACTTAGTGTGACTTTTAAGTTCAATGTTTTAAAAGCAGTTGATCACATACCTGAGAAACATGTTCCTGGCGTACAGAATGTCTATGCCCACACAAATGGTTGATAAATAAAATTAAAAGATCTCTGATGATCATATTGATTTGGCTTTGCTGTGGTATGAGTGTCAGCATTATAGCTATGATTGAAAGAACATGTTTTAGACTTAGTTATCTATTAGCAGCCTGGCCTTGTGTAAACTTGTGACAGCCTTAATGTAATTGAAATTTTTTTTTTCTTTTTTTTTTCCTGGTTTTTTTTATCTATAGTTAATTTATTTCTTAATAAAGAATATTATTTCTCTGGAAAGGTCTGTTTATATAACTGAGTCAGTAATGTCAGAAAAGATTTTTCACCTAAAGTCAACTGCAATGCAAAATCTCTGCAAAACAACTCTCATTTCTAGCTTGCAGTCACTCTAAGGTCATGAAGTTTAATTATGTATTTGGAAAGAGAATAAATTCCCTGGATTCTAAGTTCAATATGTTGAGAATTAATTTTACAGTGTTTTCAACATGTGGCATTCAGCCAAAACCTTCATTTGTAGACAAACACTGTTTGTTTGAACCCAGGTATTTGGCTATAGCTGCCAAAATGCTTCTGGTCTAAAACAAACTAGATGATGGAAGATGTGTCAGAGACAACCTGTATTCATCATTTGTGTGATGACATGTAAGAAGACATGAAGGAAGAAACCAACTACGCTACAACTGGAGAAGTATTCTCAAAAAGTAAACAAAATTAGCAGAAACTCAGTGGTATTTTCTCCTTAAGAAAAACAGAAGCTTAATATGTAAGTGGAAGCTTATGACTTCTGGTCAGTGACACAGCTGTGCACATCTAAAGACCTCAGGGCAGCAGTTATAAATCTTAACACATACTAAACCTTGACACTATTCAGGATTGTCCTGACCCAGGCTGTGGAGGCATGGTGTTGCCACTATAAGGGCAGAGTACTTTGGAGGAAGCAGAGAGGCTTGAAATACTTTTTCTTTTGTTTTTCTTTCTAGATAAGCAGTGTGACAGATGAAAAACATGCCAACATCTTGTTAGTGAAAATCCAGAATTCCCCATTTAACTAATTCCTTGGTAGATTCCCACATCATGGCTGGATGCTGCAATGGTACAAATAAAATGTGATTTAGTGATATCTAATCTGTGTTTTGGCAAAAAATGATTTTTTGCCTTTTCATGTATATGACATTAGATGATATTTAAGGTCCCTTCCAACCCAAACCATTCTGACGCATCTGGCCTCCAGAAAAACACTTCAATTTTTAGTTTAAATTTAATTTGTATTAATTTGTAATAAATTTCTCTCAACGTTTTCATTTTTATTTAGGTATTAATATAAATTTTATTACACATTTTTGACTACAAAACTACAAACTCCTGGGAAAAAAACAGGTCCTTGATACAAACATATTTTCTATTCCCAGTGTATTTTCCAAGTATTCTTGAGGCAAATAAAAAAAATTACCTCAGAATACCTCCCCCCCACCCAATATCGGAAGCATGCATGACATGTTTCCTTTATTTTTTTCATAAATATAAACTACAGCTATATATAGTGGGAAAAACAGAAAAGAAGAAGTTAGAATATTAGCATTTACTCCTTCAAAAGTAGATTAATAGCATTTTACCTGATTTCACTGAAGCTATTTCTCCTAAGGAGATTGTTATTCATGATTTCTTTTTGGTATTGTTTTCCTTCCCCTTTGATTTAGATACATCCTAATCCTTATTCTTCTCTAGACATGTCTGACCTTTCCCCACTAGAAGAAATGGAGCTGACAGTTGTACAGCGAGTTTTCACTCTTTTTCAGTATGTTAGAGTTGTCTAGACATTATTCTTTCCTTGCAACAATAAAACAAGAGGAATCTTAATCTCTGAAAACAGCTTGTGTGTGAAAAATCTTCAGCATAGAACAGTTTAGATCAAGTATTTTGATAACAATTAAAAAAAAAAAAAAAAAGCTCCCTTGGGCAAACTCTCTGAGACTGGGAAAATATTTATAGACACACCTCTCTCCCCACCTCACTCCTCCCAAATTTTCATTTAAAGAGGTTATAAGTGCTCTGGAATGGGACAATTATGTTTTTGAGATGGTCTCATCGGAGTAGCACAATAAAAGCAGAATAATTAACATGTACAGTTTTTAAGATGAATGGCTAATGAGATTGGACAGTCTCTTCCACAATGTAGAAAATTCTTAATGTCCCAACATGCATAGTTATAGTAATACATATGTTGTGCTGCTCATTGTTGATAACAGTATTGTTGGCTTTATTGCACAGAGCTCATATCAGGGGTTATGGTCTGAATAGGTAATTACACTTAATCAGAATCCGGGACTCTTTGTGGTATTGAGGACCACAGACCTACATTTGTTTTAGAAATTTTCACAGTAAGTTTTTTTCTGAAGAGGGATTTTTATATATATGTGCATATATAAGTACTAGTACATTGTCACCCTGCAAAAGGAAGGATTTTTAGCTGGAGGAATTGACTTTCTCACTTTTTTCCCGAGTACCATCAGCTATTTAAAAAGAGCTAATATATTGCCATACCCACAAATGTCAAAAGCAAAAGCAAGCTTTCATTTCCATTCTTTTAGATCACATGTTAATACACCTCATGGCATTGATTTATTTAGAAAGGGAGCTAAATTTCTCATCTACAGGCTTCTTATTTTTTTTATCACCCCACGAGCAAAATGATTCCTTTGCTGTCTGTCATCCTTTGTCTGAAAAACAACAATAAAATGTCTGCTATGTCACCTTTATCTAAATGGTAGCAAATAATTCTCTTGTCTTTTCTTCCGAGCTAAGAGAAGGGGAAGAAGTGGAAACCTTTAGGGATTTTTTTTGTTGTTGTTTAATAGAAGCCAATATGTGATGGGATAGACAGGTGGATGGTTTGTAAGGTCAGTTTACAGTGACCTCTTTTATATGATGTCTAACTCTAGAGACTCATTACAAACAGATTTTTCTCAAGTCTTGACAGAGGTGCTTTGTTGTGAAGATCCAGGTGGCTTTACTTTTAATGCATCCACGATAAGAAAACACAACAAAGGCACATACTAAAGGAAATAAGCTTTTCTCCAGAAACCATTAATTTTTGATCATGTCACCTGACATTTGTTTTTGTGGTACAATATGTCATTTCTTCCAGTGTCTGATTCAGTCTTAAAAGGCTACTAGCCTCATTTGCTTTTCTCTTCCTCTTTTCTTTCTTTAAAATAGACAGTCATGCTAATCTAGTTGTAATTCATGGGTGGAGAGTCCAATTTGTTTCAAGATTTTAAGGAGTGGAATTAGAAATTTGGGTCCCATCTTGTAAATTCCAATGGCCACAAACAATGGGATATTGACCATTTGTTCTGCTGTTGACTATTATGACTACTAGGGAATGACTACTGTGTGACAAAATTTGTAGCACCTGGACTTAAATTAACATTGGCCTAATGCAAACCAGATACATGAATTGCCTATGAATTGCCGATTCACAAAGGCATCTCTTGCAGTAAACAAAGGTCACAGTGGTGATCTGAAATAATAATACACCATGTGACAACGTTTACAATTAATAATCTTTACTTAAAGACTATGAAAAACCCCAAACTCGTAAATGGACAGGCAAAGGAAATATTCTGAAGATATCCCTGCTGCTGCAGCTGATACTTGAGGTAGGAACATCTACAGTGCCTGTGTGTTTACAATCTGTCTCAACCCTGAAGACAGTCATTTGAAAATACATCAGTAAAAGAAAGATGACTCACATGTGAACTCTGCCTTTTCAGGTGACAGAACTAAAATTGGCCTGAACTGCTGTCTAAGAAATCAAAAGTTTCATTGGTTGTTAAAAGTAAACCAAATTGTATGTAGAAAGCTGGGGAACAAGGACTTGCCTGATTGAGGAGCATTTTCTTCTAGACGTGGGAAGAAAGAAATAAATCAGTACAGTAACAAATTTAGATTCTTGTGTTTAGAACATAGAGGACAGTTACAGGAAAACATTTAAAGAAATTACGTATAGACATGCTGCTACATGTAGAGACCAAATTAACATTTCTGGACAAGATGGACCAAAAGACAGAAAAATTGCACTACTTATGCTAATTCACATTTTATTGTTTTGGAGAGATGACTTTTTCAACTATTTTTTGGTTTGGGGATTTTTTTTGAGATGAGATGACCCTAATATTTCCTTTTGGTTTTCTGCTTTCCCCTGCTTCCACTTGACATCCTATTTACTTGTTATCTCTCACAGTCTACAAGCAACTCACGAATTCTCTTCCATTTCACTGAACTGCTGAATCCTTCAGTGTCTTGGTAGATATGGAGTCAGCCAAAGACTGTGTTGGCTGGCATCGTTACTTACACTGGGGATATGAGGTCAGTATTCTGTTGAACTTTTCTACAAATAGCAGAACCTTAGTTTAGTGGGATGTGGTTAAGCTTAGCTGGCCAGTATTTTGCAGAAAAGTTTGACTTCATCTATGAAAGGTGAAAGAATGTTTTTGCAAAAACAACTTGTTAGTTAAAACCAGATGTGTTCAGTAGTTGTCAAGATTTTTTTTTTCTAGACATCTTTTTTAAAGTAACTTTCCTATATACTATTTTTACACGCTGAAGTAGGAAATGGAATTTAACCTTTTGTGAAATATAAGAAAGTGCCTGAACCTACATGGTGCCTTTGAGTTCCCATATATTAGGATTGTCTGAAACTTTCTGAAATTGGAAACTGGCCACACATTTTCAGAGATGGTAATTTTGTCAGCAAATGCATTAAGCATTCCAAGTTCATCACATTTACCAATTCATACTAGTCCCAGCTAAGGGATCTTCTTTAGCCCAAAAATCTCAAGATTAAGCAGATGCATAAATGTCTTGTACAAAGAGGACCTAATGCTTTATAGAACATATTTGAAATCTCATAGAATTCTAATATTGGATATTATATTCATATCTCCTGCAGATTTCAGGAAGAGATTGTTCTGTAGAAATACTACCATAATATTATATGTCACTTAAAATTGAAAGCAGAAAAGTAAATTGATTTTCAGTTTTATGCAGGGGGAATCAGAGGCTTAGCTCTTATCATTATTATTAAACTTTTGCCTGCTCTTTCCTAAGTACACCCACCTGAATATTTCCCTAAGTCTTCTCTATTTCCTAAAGATAATACAGTCATTTATCCATATTCATATATTCTCTAGACTTTTCAACTGTTTGCAAATTGGAATGTTAACTTTACATACTAAAAAGAAAAACAAGTCAAGGGAGATTTAGCAAATGATAAAGTTACCATTTTCAATTAGGAAAGAAAAAAAAGGTTACTTTTGTTTAAAGCAGTCTTCAATATGCTGAAGATAGAAAACCGTGTGATAGGACAGAATTAGTTTCTCTATTTTGTCAATTAAAGTTAGTATTGGATTTACACGACTGATTTCTCAACATCATAAACTGTAAAATAGTACTAATCATACTGATTTTAACATGGCATTACTTTTAGAAAAAGGAACATGTTGGACTTTTAATAAAAAAAAAAAAATTGACCTTGTTGCACTCCCAGTGGGAATTATATTAGGACACTTTTGAAATTAAGCACACCCAGGCAATCATTTTATAAAAGCTCTTAAATAGCATTGATAGTCTTATTCTAGTGTTGGTCATTTACTTGATTCAGCATTGCCATAACCCAGTAAGTGTCTTTCTAATTTAAATGTATTGAGGCTTCATCTACAAAAATGTAACCTTTGTTATGACCAGCATTTTAATTTAAAGTCTAATTTGTTTATCTGAATCTTGTTCTTTATGCAAATGTACATTTTTACACTTACTGAGATAGCAAGAGAATGTTAACAATGCTTCCTAAAACACTGAAATGATTTAATCTAGTTTTACATTATTTGCGTCACTAAACTACTATTGAATTCAAATTGGGAACTGCAAGAAAATGTCTCTAGAGTTTTTCATATGTCTATAAAATACAGTGGGGCAGAGATCTTCATTTTACAGTAGAGTTGCTGTATCACAGAGTCTGGATAATAATTGGACCTTACTGGTAGATTTGAATTTTAATTATTCTGTTGAGATGAGGAACTAGCCTATCTATTACTGTTTCAGCTACTGATAGAATCTCTCTCCTGCATTTTAAAAATTAGAATTTCAAAGGGGAGCATAACTCCATAGTAAACCACTTGTAATAAATAGAGTCATCAGGCTTTACTTTTAATATTTCTTTATACAATCTATTTTACTATTTCTTTACAATTTCTTTATACAATACAAACGTTCACAATTTCTTTACACAATAAATAGTAAAATTACACCTCTTACTGGAGGTGCTAGATACCATAGGAAATCTATTATTTCACTATAACAATTGGGTGGCCTATTTACTACTGTGCCCAAGAATTTGGACATCATATTTGGGAAAACTACAATAACAAAGCTTGAAAATCTTGCAGCTTGCTCATTCTCAAAAAGCGATTGTTTTGGCCTGCATCATAAGTATAGGAATTAGAAGACTGGTCTCTCTGCAAAGGTCAGAATTTAAAAACAGATCTTCAAAACAGAAAATTAAAGTTTTTTTCCTGCCCATCCCTTTTAAAAATTATTTTTGAAAGAGCATTTGAAGCACAAATTGGGACATAAGATAATAAAATATTAAATAACAATATAATTTAAATTACATACTAAATAATAAAAGCAAATTGCATAGAATATAATTTTAATAATTTTTATTTTAAAATTTTCGTTTTAAAGGGTATTCTTCAGCTTTGATGTCACTGGTTTATTCTTTATTTTCTTACCTTCTCTTGTTTTTTTTTATTAAATATGACTGTCACACCTTAAAAATGTAATCAATTACTATTTCTGCCAAGACTTTGTTAGACTTGATTTGACGATTTTGTACAAATTAGCATACATATATTTACATAGCCATACATCTTTCTGTCATTCACTCCAGGGGAAAAAAAAAGAAAAAAAAAAGAATAATTTTAGATTAGATTATTTCTTTGCTCTAGTTCACTGTGTAACTGTGGCGCTCATGTGTGTGCTAAGATTGTGTGCTAGAACAAAGGAAGTGGTGACAAACTTTAGGATAAATAGTCAAGGCTGAGGGCATAAGAAGGATTGCTTCTTTTGGTGGTAGAGTTGGCTTGTTCCTGTTTAAATTGTGTGTGAAGCTATTGCCTGAGCTAAGGAAGTTTTTGTCTGGGAAAGTGCATCATCTGCTAAAGATCTACTCAGGGAGGAGAGAAACATTTTATCTCTAATCACCAGCACCCCTGGTGTCTGGATTTTTTCTAAACAACAACAAAAAAAGCATGTTCCCTTTTGCATAACTGTTAACCAGGTCTGACTGCCGTATAGATTACTTCAGTCTTCTTTGTTGAACACTAAGTTTCTGTAAATGGAAATAACTTAGTCACTTTACTAGTTTATTGGCTGGTTAATTCTAGGTCTAATATTATCTCAAAATTTGTCAATTTAGCACCACTGTGGTTTCCTCAATCTTTATTAATGCTGAANTGCCGATGGGAAGTAGTGAATGAATTCCTTGTTTTGCTTTGCTTATGTGCATGGCTTTTGCTTTCCCTATTAAACTGTCTTTATTTCAACCCATGAGTTTTCTCACTTTTACTTTTCTGATTCTCTCCCCCATCCCACTGTGGGGGGATGAGCGAGTGGCTGTGTGGTGCCCTAGTTGCTGGCTGGGGTTAAACCATGACAGCTACTCAGCACTGACTTGTGTACAAATACTTCATGCACTCTAAGGCTAAGGAGATGGTATTGAAAGCAATGGAGTTACTAGTGGTCTAATGAGTTACACCATCCTAGCTAACTGATTGTGCACGCACTGTCAAACTGTCCCAACATGCATATAAGTAAAGCTTACAACTGGTAAGTAACAGTGTCTTATATCATTTGCCAGCAGTTATCTGTCCAAGCTTTTCATACAAGAGTTTCATATCCCTTCAGAAGTGTTCTTCACAGGACCAGGGCTGTCTAGATAGGAAGGAAATGCTCACAGCACAGTTGCTGAAAGAACTTTACCTTTAAAGCAAATTTGTATAAAGTTTAAAAGTCCAGAGAAAACTATGCAACTACTGTATTCATGTTGTGGAGAAACAAACAAACAAAAAAATCTAACATANCCCTTTTGCATAACTGTTAACCAGGTCTGACTGCCGTATAGATTACTTCAGTCTTCTTTGTTGAACACTAAGTTTCTGTAAATGGAAATAACTTAGTCACTTTACTAGTTTATTGGCTGGTTAATTCTAGGTCTAATATTATCTCAAAATTTGTCAATTTAGCACCACTGTGGTTTCCTCAATCTTTATTAATGCTGAACCACTACTGACTAAAACAGCAAATTCTGTCAGGCTCAAAGTGGCTGCTTTGCATAAAAATGTCACTTCAGCATGTCAATGAGTGACAGAGGAGTTAGAAAAAAATCTTAACAATGGATGTTAATTTTTTGTCACTATTTCAAGAATATTGATAGAAGCTGAAAATAAACTATAGTACATCGCCAAATTTCCTATTTATTATTCTGGCAGTATTAATTTCAGGATCCAGTCATTTTAAAAAATACAGGGTTTAAAATCGATATGTATTACAGAGAAATTATAGAATGAAATGTTTCTACAGAGTCTGAATGGCTTCAAACTAAGTAGCTAAATGTGAAATGAAAGAAGGATTCTTTTAACTGTCTTCCGGTTAAACACACAAGTTTGTACAAAGCCAATGAACTTGTATATTAATTAATAAATTTTTACTAACGTTTTAGCTACTGTGCTGGTTTTGGCTGAGGTAGAGTTAATTTTCTTCATAATAGCTACTATGGGGCTATGTTTTGGATTTGGGCTGGAAATAGTGTTGATAACGCAGGGATGTTTTCGTTACTGCTGAGCAGTGCTTACACAGAGTCAAGGCCTTTTCTGCTTCTCACGTCACCCCACCAGCAAGTAGGCTGGGCGTTCACAAGAAGCTGGGAGGGGACACAGCTGGGACAGCTGACCCCAACTGACCAAAGGGATATTCCATACTGTATGACGTCATACTCAGCATATAAAGCTCAGGAAAGACGAAGGGAAGGTGGGATGTTCAGGGTGATGGCGTTTGTCTTCCCAAGTTACCGTTACACATGATGGAGCCCTGCTTTCCTGGAGGTGGCTGAACATCTGCCTGCCGATGGGAAGTAGTGAATGAATTCCTTGTTTTGCTTTGCTTATGTGCATGGCTTTTGCTTTCCCTATTAAACTGTCTTTATCTCAACCCATGAGTTTTCTCACTTTTACTTTTCTGATTCTCTCCCCCATCCCACTGTGGGGGGATGAGCGAGTGGCTGTGTGGTGCCCTAGTTGCTGGCTGGGGTTAAACCATGACAGCTACTCAGCACTGACTTGTGTACAAATACTTCATGCACTCTAAGGCTAAGGAGATGGTATTGAAAGCAATGGAGTTACTAGTGGTCTAATGAGTTACACCATCCTAGCTAACTGATTGTGCACGCACTGTCAAACTGTCCCAACATGCATATAAGTAAAGCTTACAACTGGTAAGTAACAGTGTCTTATATCATTTGCCAGCAGTTATCTGTCCAAGCTTTTCATACAAGAGTTTCATATCCCTTCAGAAGTGTTCTTCACAGGACCAGGGCTGTCTAGATAGGAAGGAAATGCTCACAGCACAGTTGCTGAAAGAACTTTACCTTTAAAGCAAATTTGTATAAAGTTTAAAAGTCCAGAGAAAACTATGCAACTACTGTATTCATGTTGTGGAGAAACAAACAAACAAAAAAATCTAACATATAAACAGACATTAGTGTGAAAAAGTGGGAGAACTGAAGAGGGAGCAGTTGAATTTTTCATGGATTGGCAAGCTCTATGGGCAGCTTAATAGGAGCTAAATGGAATAATTTCACTGGAGAGTGTAAATAGGAATATAGAAAGGAAAAATATGTAACAAGGTCAATTAACTGTGCTGCCAGATTGCTATACCTGATTAATTTGGATGAGTAAAATAACCACTTTTAAAGATTCCTTCATGGAGGTGACATGATTGAAAGAAATGAATGCAAATTAAGTGAGCTGTTAGACTTTTTAAGGCCTTCTGTCCCACTGAGCTAATACAGTTCTAAAATATTGTTTAGACAACCTGTGAATAAGTATATCCCTAAACCCTTTCCAAATCTATTAAAAAAAACCCTTCCTAGTCAAAGAAACCTCTCTCTGCTTCAGCCACATTGGAAAGATACACATACACGTTAGAGGCTGCCTTGCTAGTAATGAAAGTAATTTTAGACTTTTTATGATTCACTGAAGGAAATATGATGATATTTGATCTTTCTTGGGCTGACTGGTTCCTTGGTCTGCAAATGTCCCTTTTTGACCTTAGAATTTTAAACAAAGTTGGCACACTCATTACTGCATTAATGTATGCCTGCATTATTTTTTAATAATGTTGTTGTTGCAGTCATTCAGGAAAGCTGGTTCTTTTGTCTAGTTCCCCCACAGGATAATACAAATCTGCTAAATATACATGGAATCATTCCAACTCGCCATTTATATCAACTCCAGATAATTTCCTATATCGAGGACACATATTAATTCCATGTGGGGACTATGAAAATCAATGTTAATTAGCCTCCCAGTGACCATAAATCTTCTTATAAGTAAATAAATGAAACTCAGTTAAATATAAACTTTTGTACCCCCTCATGTATCAACGTGATTTACCACAGTATATTTAGGGGAACTAACATTATGCTTAGAGCCAATCAGTGCCTAGGCCAATATGCACTGGGTGTGCGCACTACAGGCACACTCCTCCTCCATTCCTCTTTCTGCATGTCTGCATAAAGCACCATGCCCTGCTGCCATAGCAACTACTATTGTTTGGGACCATATCTCTATGCATTCAAAAGGCACTTTGATTTACATGGGCTTTTCAGAATAACCAGTAGGAAAATAATTTTTTGTATTTTAAATTCCATTGACACAGAAGAATGAAACAAAGCTGCTGTGACTGTAAGCCAAGGAGCCTGTGCCAGGCAGAGAGGGTTTGTGCCTTCCATCTCAATCCAAATCTAGCAGTGACACACTGAAGCCAAAATCAGAGAAAGAAGCAGCATTTGTGCAGCTGCAAATTTATCAGTGTTAACTGAGGAATAACTAGCAAATTTCATCAGGCTGAAATTGATAATGGGCAGGAGCTTCAATATTTGAAATAATAGACAGATTTCAGACTATTTGTTTATTATATCTCCATACTTTCTTCTTATCCCCTATCTCACTCAAGGTATTTCTTCCTATTCTAGTGCCAGCCTGCATTATTGAAAAAGTCTTGAGAGCAGTCTGTATACATTCAAGGGTTTGACTGAATGTAATAATAATTTTGAAGTAGCTGGAAGTGGGGATGAACAGTAGAAGGGTAGAAAGACTATCAATTACTATGGGTTGATAAAAAAATTGTCATTGGCTCCGGGAAAAGGGAATTTGTAATATTTGTTTTTATTTTTCTTTCCTCTCACCTGGTTCTGCACCCAAGACAGGCACAGGTACTTTTGTCTTGCACATAATGGAGACTAGAAATCATGATGAACTGGAACCATTTCTGACAGATGGTCATGCATGTCTTCATTCTCAGTATTGTACCAAACCTGATGGGCCCAGCAATAGTGGGCGGGCAAATTTAAGATGGAAATGAAAGAAAGACAGCAAAAATGCATGGCATGTATTTCATTTTTCCCATCATTTTCTATATTTATTGCTCTATATATTACCAGCCTTGTTTGCTCAAAATTTAAAAAATGTATCCCCGATATAAAATCCTCAGAATAATGTCGTTATTAGCATTTATTGAAAACTTCTCTTCATTTTTTGCAGTTGTTGTTTCCCGGACCCTCAGAAGTAATTTCTAAAATTGCTGTGTCATTATAGGTCCTAACTTCATTGAGGTCCATTGGCCCTGCAGCGTGAAATTCAATTTGGACTGCTAGACTTGAGGCTCCACTGTATACAAAGAATTTGAGCCAATTTAATAGAATTAAATTCTAGACCAAAATGAATGAGATACATCAATATTAGCCACACTTAACCCAATTTAAGGGCATCTACACAAGGGATTTCACTAGTTTAAATCAATTTAAGAATTGATTTAACTAAATTGTTACAATTTCTTTCTGTAAGCAAGGGACAAGTTACGTGAGTTTTATATTGGGAAGCTCTATGCACTCACCTACACCACTAGGGATTTCAAATGTTATTGGTATAAGCAGGTGCCCTCTAAGAACTATTATCAAGATTAGGGCTATTGTATGATGTCTGGGGGATGGGCACAGGTGACAGATACAGGGGAAACTGGGTACCGCTAATATAATTATTACATATGTACATCTATCTATATGTATAATCAAGGTGAAATACACAGATTTGAAATTATAGGGTCTGGCAAACCTGTCAGATTCAAGAAAGGATTATAAAGGTGTTATGATATAATTGATGGTAGATAGGAATAGACCTTACTGTAAGTTGAAGATATCACACAGATTGATTTTCTGGGTTTTTTTATCCTTGAATTGCCAAAATACAAGATTTTCAGAGGTTTGTTAACAGCTCAAACCTCTGTTAGTAACAAAAATATTTCAGCACCTGTTCAGCATGTGTTCAGTCCTTGCCTTTCTGCTAGGAATATTAGACAGAGTGTCAATTAACATCACTTTTGACAATGCTTACTCAGCCTGTAGACAGCTATTCTCTAGGAGCTAAATGCTCCTTCCTTTGGAAACACCTAATTGCAAAGTAGTATTCTGTCATTAAACTAGGCAAGGTCTTAACTGATATTTGGGGTTCAGTTGAACTACTGCTCCTAAGGGCAGACTGACTGATGTCGGTCACTATCTGTGCATGCTTAGCAGTCACCAGCATGGAAAGTCATGAAAAACTGGAACACACGTATCTCCATATGTGTTTGTATGTGTGTGTCTGCGTATAATGTACCCCATTACTTACCAGGCCCCTAACTTCCATTTCTCTTCTCTAACAGAACTGTTGCAAAGGTGCCACTGTGTGGAATAATTTTTTATCATTGACCTTACGTTTTCACATTCATTTTCAGCATTGAACTGTATTTAAGGAAGCATGAAAAATTAAGACCTGAATATTTCCAAAGCTGTCATGAAAGTGGAGATGGATGCCTGAAACATTTGTCACAGAACGTTAAAGAAATCCCTAGAAATCCTTAACTCCTTAGAAATCCTTAACTGTAATCCAACGGTTATAGAAAAGGACTGAAATGTAAACTATTCTTATTAAGGAAGCCACAGCTTCCTTAATGATCTAAACCCAAACAACTATTTTATCAAGTGAACTTTCATTTTAAAAGTCCCATTTCAAGTGGAGAGGGTGCAGGCGCCCAGGTGCTGGCAGGGGGGGCTGCAGGGTCACCACCTCTGGGAGGAGAGGCCGGGGCTGCCCCGTGCTGGACACAGATCGTTCCAGTCAGCTCCAAGGGAGCCACCGCAGGGCACAGCTGAGCCCCTCAGCCACGGTGGTGATGCCTCTGGGAAAAATTATTTAAGATAGGGTGAGAAGCGACATGCAGCAGTGAGAAGAATGAGGAAAAAATGTGAGAGAAAGAGCCCTGAGGACACCCAGGTGAGAGAATAAGGAGGGGGAGGAGGAGCTCCAGGGGTGGAGCAGAGGTTGTCCTGCAGACCCTGGAGAGAGCATGCTGGAGCCGGTTTATCCTGAAAGACTACAGTTCGTGGAGACAACCCATGCTGGAGAAGTGAGAGGAGGAAGAGCAGCAGAAAGCTGTTATGGACTGACCACAATTCCCCATTCCCCATTCCCCATCCTCCCTGTGGGGGCAGGGGGAAGTAGAGGAGTCAGGAATGAAGGGGTGAAGTTGAGCCTCGGAAAAAGAGGAGTGGAGGGAATGTGTTTTAGTTTTTGTCCTTGTTTCTCACCATATGTATATATTTTAATCAGCAATAAATTAAATTAATTTTCACCAAGTTGAGGCTGTTTTGACAGTAATTGGTAGGTGATCTCCCTGTCTTTATCTCTTTGTTTTATTTTGTCCCACTGTCCTGTTGAGGAGGGTGAGTGAGAAAGCAGCTGGATGGGAATAGGTATGTCCTAGAAAAAGTGAACTGCGGTAACTTTTCTTTCAACAGAGGTCCTGGAATTTCATGGTGGTTATGAAGACAACAACAATGTTTTAAATTGTTCTGCTGTAGTTTAGTTTATAAGGATTGTCAAGAGAGAATAAAAATATGACTGGTCTTCATACCTGCCACTGCAGAAATAATGGGAAGAACAGGTTTTTTACTTATATAAAATAGTTGACAAGCTGTGATGATGACAGTGTAAAATGTTGATCATGTGCTGTCACTGTTGTATTCGCAACAGTAATTTAAATGAAAGATCATTAAGGAAAGGAGACAATTAGGTTCTGAAACATAATACCCACCCCCCCACCCCCCCAAAATGGTTTAAAAAGTCTCTTTGTAACAGGTATCTAGATTGGAAACAAATCCTCAAAAATGCATACACATGATTGATTCCTTTGGTGACAATAAATCTGACCCAATTTGTGTATTCAATTTATTTAGTTCATTAGTTTTAGGTTGATTTGTTTTATGCTATGATTAGATGTAAAACTACCTGACACTTTATTCAGCATAATTACACTCAACTGACAAGGAAAAAAATAAGCACAGTCAAATTCTTTCTCAACTTCTTTTTTTACTCAGCTAAATCTTGTCAAAACACAACAACTCTGTCTAATAAAAAGTTTTACTTTTTTTTTTTTTTTCCCCAGACTTGTAATACTTAGATTTTCCATCATCTAGAGAAATAAAAGTTTGGTGGAACACTATGGAAATGAATGTAAACATGAGCTAATGAAAGGTGATTCAGGTTTTATCGTTTGTTAGATAGTAATATCAAAGTTGGAGGATAACCCAGATATTGAGAAATTAAGAAATATGATGAAAATGGTAAAGCCGAAAAAGCTTTGATATGGAAAGATTGGGATCGTTTGCTTTAGAAATCAGAAAACAAGATGGGAAATAGGAATAAGTTTTTCTGTGTCAGGAACAGGACAACATTTAATTTAAGGTGCGAGATTTAAACCCAATGAAAAGATTGCTTGCAATTAAACCACAGTATTCACTGCAGTGAGAAATTCTTGAGTCCAAGACCTTAACATATCAATAGTCTGATTTCCTAGATCACATATCTCCATCCTACACAGCTGTAGGTAAAGCCTAAAAATGAAACTTGTTCTACTTCAGAAACTAGGCAAGCCTTTGGCTCATCCCTATTTGTGCTGGAAGAAACTGCTATCAAGGTCCACTACTGTCCAACTTTTACATGTTATACTGGTAAGTTTCACTTCATTTCAATTATTCTGTCTTCAAGGTTATCCAAATGTTCAGTATGAATCCTGTTCACCCTCTGCATTGATTGTATCTTGCAAATTTTTATCTGACTTCTTAAGCACATTCCAACTTGTTTTACCAAGGTCATTAAGGAAATGTTAAATTCAATCAGTCCCAAGATATTCCTTATGACTTTCACAATTATTCTGTTTGCAGTTCAATATTTTTCCTTTCAATATGGCTGTTGTAATTTCATCTTTAAACAATTTATTTTTAAAGTTTATAATGCTTGTGTTAACGTCCATCTTCATGTCAAATAAAGATTTTTTCCATAAGACATTGTATCAAATGACCTAAAATCTAAAGATTTACTGTGTTTTCTTTAATGCATTATTAGTTATTTTATCCATGATAGATCTGAAAAAAAAAAAATCGTATTTTTGATCCCATTGTTTTCTTAGTAGATTTTTCCATTTATTTTACCTCTTTATTTGTATATTTCTTCAATGTAAGTTCTCAAGTCCTGACTTCACTGAGATCCATTCTTTCCTCTCTTTACAGAATACTGTATTTCCTTTCCTCTAATGATAGAATTATATCCTACTATTAAAAATTGCCACATGACTCATGCTTTTATAGATCAGTTATTTGACAACTCTGTGTTCTAAATTGTCTAGTTCTTTCAATATAAACATGTCCCAGTCTTTCACAACTTTCTTTTCCAGTATGAACCTCTATTTCTGTGCATTATTTTTTTTTTTTTCTATAGGACCAATGTAAGCATCACTGTTATTAGAAAAATATAAGGGAAAAATTTAAGTATAGTTGTTTTGAGTAATGCCTAGATTGCTTTTAATATTTTCCCCTGTCAAAAAAAAGTCTTTTTCCCTTCATGTTTTTATTAATTTTTATTTAATTTATATGGTTAAAGAAACTGTTCCTGTTTGTTTTTAAATCCTTTACAACACTGAATCCAGATTGTCCTTTGGGAACTGTTAATGACCACTAAGACCAGCTTTCTCTTCTCAGTCCTCCTTTTTATTTGTTTGTTTATTTTATGTTCATGTCCTTTTAAGGTTTAATATATCTTCTGAGACACTTATTTATCATTCAGATCTGAAGTGTTTTACTGTAAGAGATACATATTCCAGATAAACTTTTACATATTTTATTAAAAAAAAAAAATCTAAATCCCGTTTCAGTCCACCTGTCTTGATTAATTTCTTTGACTTATAAGAATTGTCTATTTTGAACTAAAAAAAAAAAAATTATGAGACAACATTTCTTTATCTCACATTATTTCCTTTTCACCCAAACCCAAGATTATTTCCCTAGTAACGAATTGATGATACTTCTCCAAACCAAGTAAAAATAGCATCCACTTTTCTTAATTCATTGATGTTCTGTAAAGAAATCTCTTGGATGTCATGTTCCAAAGTTATCTAAGCCTTGCCATAATTAAATTAACATAAAAAAAGCTTTAGAAAAGTACTTATCAAAATCTCTCTCAAGAACACAGGAACTATCATAATTAAACTGAACATTTCTGAAAGGGATCCGAAAACTCCATGCTTCAGAGGTTAGCAATGTTTTGTTGTGTTACCCAGGTAGAATGTATTCTGTGTTATCAATGTTATCAGGCCTGGAGTGAGCACCAACTTGGTGGTACTAGGATACTTGATCTATCTATCCATCTGGTGTTCCCTTGCACAGGGACAGCTTCTACCCCACCCTGCTTCCACCCCAGCCCTCCTGATTGCAGAAACACACCAACTTTTATTGAATAGCCAGAACAATAGGTCTGTTTTATTGCCCTGCTCCAGCAGCAGTGACCAAGTGCAAGGCTGCTTGATAGGGACCCCTGTGTGGACCCACTCACAGGATTTCCACACTTTACTATCTCTTTTCCTGTCACTTGATCCTCTTTTTTGCCACCCTTGTATCTCCCTTTCTCTGTCCCAGCATTCTCCCAGTAAACAACTTGCCCCTAATAACTTTTTCTCTGTCAGTCCCCATTTTGCCACACCCATACCAAAATTTGACATTTTTTATACCTTTATCTAGGTAATCTTGCCTTTATATGGTATTAGCGGCAGGTACCCAGTGATCCCCTCCAACTACCTGTGAGGCTTGGCTCCTGTAGCCACCTGTGAGATGCTACCATCTGCTCGGCGCTATCCCTACTTCTTGCCCAATGCTTACACTGTTGGCTGTGATGTCCAGCAGTTCTTCATGCCAAGTCCAGAGATTTTCGTGTCCCATTCCACTAGTGTAACCACAAGCCAGTGACCTGGTCATTTGCCTGCAGCCTTAACAGTGTTGAGGACAGCTTGTTCCATAAACCCATTAGAAAGGTATTTCTGTACCTTTTTCTGATATACTGGTGCTGGCTGTCAATAAGGTTAACTTTTTTTAGTTGCACATGTGTCGTGGTTTAACCCCAGCCAGTGGAAAAATGGGCACCATGCAGCCGGTCTCCCCCCCGCCCCTGGTGGAATGAGGGGGAGAATCGGGGAAGATACAAGTAGGAAAACTCCCGGGTTGAGATAAAAACAGTTTAATAATTGAAATGAAACAGAAGTAGAACAGCAGTAAGCAGATGGGAACAACAATAATAACAGAATATACAAAGCAGAAGATGCACAGTGCAACCGCTCACCGACCGGCGACCGCGTGTCCCGAACCGCGCCAGCCCGAACCGCGCCAGCCCCGCGCTCCAACACCTGGTTTTTATACTGAGCATGATGTCACATGGTATAGAATACCCCATTGGCCAGCTGGGCCCACCAGCCCGGCCCTGCTCGGTGCCCAGCAACAGCCAAAGCATCAATGGGCCATTAACACTCCTTTTACACCAAACCGAAACACAGTACAGCACATCCCCAAGCTATGGGGAGGAAAGTTAACCCTGTCCCAGCTGGAACCAGTACAAAATGTAATCCAGAATGCTAATCTCATCCAACACAAGAATGAATGAAGCATGATTAGATAACAAAGAAGAAAACAAAAAAAATCTTGTATTTTTTAAAGTGGACTCCTCTTCCTGATCATCACACAGTATGATTTCTTATCACTAATGCTGCATTTATCATATTTCATTTTACATGCTATAGAGAAAGAGTCATCTACTTTTTTACATTAATATACTTAAATGCTGGAATATTCACACAGCGTTGATAACAGTGCTTGTGACTTGAAAAATACAATCTTCAAAACCTATCAATATTTGGGGAACTCAGTGAAGTGTTCTGAGGCTTTCTGATAAGTTTTTAATTTTATTTGAAATAGCATTAAAACTATAACCACAGTCTAAGAGAAAGCAATTATTTAATACATCCTTGTACAATTTAGTACGCTTTATTACAACTTAAGTGTCCCTTCATCCAAAGAATGTTATAATGTCAGAGTGTCAAGGAAAAAAAAAAAATGTATGTGCAATTTTGTTTGTTATTAAGAATTTTTATATGGGGAAAAATCCATGTTTTTATGCAGATCCAAATGTCTCCTATTACTAGTGAGAGCATTTAAACATTAAATTGTTAACAAACTGTTGCAGGTCTAGTGTGTAAACTAAAAAATGAAAAGAATATAACAACAGTTCCTTGAGTTCCTCTTGAAGAAAATGTCTTTGACATTGTTAATCTGAAAACTCACATTTTTTATGGTCTTGTCACCTGGTTGATATTAATCACATATTGTACCACACATTACGAGTTCAAATTATTAGAAAGTTCTGTTCCAGTAGTCTTTTCCCCAAAGATGTTATCTGTTAAGAATTCAACCTGATAAATCAATGAACTTGAATAGTGAATCTAGAGTATCAGGGATATGTCTTTTCAATAACTTGACAGTGAATTGGCTTGAATTGAAATTAATCTTCTGTCACCAATTGGTTTGTACTTCCAAAAGACTTCTTGTACTAAAAGTCCTGATTAGAGTTTGTAGGGGAAAGATTCACATGAAATGAAAGAACAGGCCTGCACATGCTGGCAGAGAGGGATGCAAATTACATCTCTCTCAACTTCAAGATGCTGTTGCATCTTTGTACAGGTTCACCTAAGAGACACCCAAGGGGCATTCACCTTTTGAGAATTTAGCAGGGAAAGAGCAGCCTGAAAAAGCAGCCTTCATTTCAGGACAGAATGAATTATGTCAGTTGTTAAGGAATGAGAATCCTTCCACAACTTCGTATCCTTTTAATAGATAAAATAATTAGTCATTCAGTTCTAGAATTCTTAAAATCATTAGCAGTGTCAAGATTTTTCTACAGAACTTGAGCTGATTCTTATTTTGCTTCACACTTTAACTTATTGATTTATATTAATATGTCCTAAATTGCCTTGACGTTAATACAAATATGTGGACTTTTCTGTGTACCTGGAATACTGTCTATCCTATCTGAGACAAGAACAAAGCAAATTACACCTTCATGAATATTTCCTTACTGTTTTTCTCAGTTGTTGTTCTGGAAAGTACATTAAGCAAAGTTAATCCTGATTTACATGGGCGTGATAGTAAAACCATGGCACACAGCTGTATGTGACAGACCTAATCCTTTCTTGTATGCATGAAACTTTAAACCAAATTTACCTTTTTTGATGTTGTTGTTTATGAGCTCAGTTGTTGAGATCTTAATGAAATGTACACAAATAATGGCAAATGTTTACATTAAGTTCAGCCACTACATTGAGCTTACCAAGTTCTATGAGTGTAATAAGGTTATTACAGAAACATTTACGCTGACAAAACCTTTACAATCCTCATACGGCATTTAGATTAGGTAAAAGGGATGCCCCTAAAAAGAACTCTTAAATCTTTTGAATAAAAATTACTGTTGTGAATATTTAACTAAAAAAATCAACAAAATACATTTTAAAAATAAGATTTTGTTTTTTTCCATAAAGACAAATTAAATTATTTAATAAATAATGGAAAAAACCCCGAGATGCTAAGAGAATTTTCACTTTAGCTTTTATTATTGTTTTACAAGGAATAATTACAAACTCCATTTCATCAAGTATAATAACAACATAATTAAATTTAAAAAAAGGGCTAAGATTTAATGAAAGTTGAGAGTTTGAGACTAGCTTTTTTGTAGAAGAGATTCCAATTTTAGCAGCTGAGATAGACTTTTAAAATGTATCTATTTTGGGAGAGCAAAATTCCAATATTGTGTGGATTGACAAAATAAAATATTCAAATGTGTTATAATATTTCATTTCAGTATATAATTTCTATTTTGAACTTTATCATAGCAATAAAGGTAAATGTTGATAAAAAGATTATTTCAAGCCGAAAACCAGAATCCACTTCTGAAGTTAAATAGACTCCTAGATACTCTAAACTATTGTAAAAAAAATTTGTACTCTTACCGTACAAGGACAATCTGAATACAAAAATTTGAAAAGTATTTCAATGCTGGAAAGTGGAAGTCTCAGATTTTCAAGTGACTTATGTGTCTTTAGGTTGCTTTGAAAGTCAGTGAGACTTAAATTTGCAGTAACTGGGAGATTATACATACAAACTGGGTGGGAAAGTAGGGACGGTGGTTCTGTCTACCACAACTAATTCCTATTCCTTTCTAGAAGGACAAGTATTTCAGAAGGGGAAGTTAACATCAGTAAACTTGCATTTCAGGCATCTAAGAACTGTACATTCAGTTTTTAAAAAAATAGTGTTATACTCCTAAGTTTCACTTAAACATTTTATCTTCTTTGACTTATTTCAATTCAACAGAAAATTGCAAATTTAGCTCAAGTTCAGCCCATAGCTGCCCATTGTAATCACAACAGAGGCTTCTTCTCAGTCACTACAGTTACCTTCACAGGTTATTTCTACATAGATTATTCCAGACATTGCAAAAAATTATCTGACCATCTGTTGGATTCCACTGTGGTTTGTTTTGTGTTATTTTATCTTGTGAATTTTGCCTCTGGAATTTTATGTCCCACCAAATCCCTGACTGCAACTATAATTTTTACCAATGTGATACTCACATGGCTTAAAGAATTAAGTTAAGCAAAAGACATGCTCTGCTATCTAAAATGTTGTTTTGGTTTTTTTTTAAGTCAAAACAATATGTCTGTGTAATGTTGACATGCATTTTTAGTATCACTGTTCTTTCCCTTCACAACACCTTCCCTTGAAAAAACTAGAGCCAGACTATTTCTTCTGTTGTTCACCCTTTATCAAACATATTTGGAATACATTGACTTTGGATTTTTATCTGTCTTTCAACACAGTCATTTTATTTATTTATTTTAGTGGACTTTTTTGCCTTGGTAAGGATTCTTAAAATTATGCTTGAATAGAAAATTTCAAACACCTTATTGTACAATTCCTGTGACACATATTCTGAAATGAGCCACCTGGGAGTGTCTTTGAAGCTGATGCTTTGATGTGTCATTAATTTTCTTCCATGTTTAGTTGTAATTGATTGGAGGCCACTGTATTTTGTCTTTTTTCTACTTTCCTGTAAATTCACTTTATGCCTGTAGAACCTCTTGTTATCACTGAACTGGTAGAATACAGTGAACAAACTAAGCCATGGGTATTTTAAGGACAAGAAAAACAACAACAAAGTATCTAATGTTGACATTTCAATGGTTATTAATGATTCATATTGTACAGTAGTTGGATAACAAGTATATTGACTTTCTTTCATTTTACTTTGAATTCAAACTCTCCAGAGACTCTTGGTAGATCTGTTTTATCTAAATGTCAGTATTCCAATAAAAAGGAGTCTTCTTATCATCTCTTCTTGACCAATATACTCATGTGGGAACCAGGCACCCAAAAAGCCAAATAAGTTCATTGTCCACTGCAAGAGACAGATACATGGTCAGCTGCAGTTAGCCTGAAAACAGGAATGGATTTTATGAAAAATTTTGATATTTCATCATTCATTTCCACTTGACATTAATAATGATAAAACCAGCATCTTATCAGCAAGACGTGAGTAACCTGCTGCTTGGGAGACTCCAGTTGGAAAGTGGAAGACTCAGGTTCAAGTCTCTGGTGCATATTTTACACAAACCAAGGAATTTAAAACCTGAACATATATGACCTACTTTCTAAATCAGTGCTCTAACTGATTTTTTACTGTTGTTGTTGTTGCTCTGGTTCTCATCTCTCCAGTTTTACTAAGACTTTAATCCTGGGTCTGGTGAAGATCTGATGAATTTTGTTAGCAAACAGTGTTTTCTGTAAGTTTTCCAGCAGCTCTGCTACTTACACTGTAAGTATGTCCAAGAGCCAAGTCTTAGAAATTAATAACCTACAGTAAGTGAATATATTGTAAATTCCAGCTCCAGCTATTGTCCTCCGGATGTAATTTCTGAATAAACTACTTTATTAATAAACATTATTAAGGATGTTTTCAGGTTGACAAACAATTTCAATGATAGCAGAATTTTCTCCACTACTTCAAGATAACACAGAAATTTCAGATTTAGCAGGCTGGAATATTTCATCCTGAGGGATCCACACTTCAACCCAGATATACAGTATTTTTCCTTTTTCTCAAAACCAATCTGATTCCATAGATTCAAATGTACGTTTTCAGTTTCCTTTAATACACTCTTTGTCAAAAACAGTAAAGGTGACTACATCTCATCTCAGGTGCTATAAATCACTTTTGCTCATTGACCATGTGTTCTCAAAGTGACAAAGTTCCCACACTAAGCAATGGTTTTACTGGTCTTTTCTCCTCTTGCTATCATTTTACAACATTCTGCGTAATGAATGAGAAATCTCTCACCAGCTAAAATGGTAATAGAAGTTAATTCTTCTTGTAGATAGGAATTAAGATTGCGCTGTTCTGTGTACCATCATCTGTGATAATGGTAGCATTTTTAGAAACAGCAGCCACATTTTTTTCTCTTCACAAGATATCCATGCACTAAGTGTATACAGTAGAATTATCAGAGATAAGCCATACACTGCCTCAGAATTATTCTAAGGCAAGAAAATATTTTTTTTAATTAGGTAGGATATGTATGTATGTTTCCAAAGGTAAAAGTAAATATGTATATTTTACCTTTCCAAAGGTATGTAAGAACAGCAGATTCTGGATCAGTATTTTCTTGGTGGTCTTTTTTTATACTTATATATCAAAAAAACCCTTTTCTGAAGATGTGAGGGATTAAATACCGGCATTGAATGATACTCTGTGAGTCTGGCTATAATCCTTCCTACAAGGATTTTAAATTTGATTTACATTATTAACAATGAAACTATCTTAGAATTATTTCACTCTAGCTTATTTTCTTTATGTAAAGTGTTTAACTCTCAATTTATTATGCAAAGCACAGAATGTTTGTTGTTTATACTGATAAGAATAGAGTGTCTTAGCTTTGCACTGTAAAGAAGGTGCCTTATTTAAAATTTTCCTTTATTTTTAATTTTATGAAGGGTTTCTAATATAGAAAGTGTGTTAAACAACAAAAGAATTTGATAACACCTGTGGTGTGACTTTGACTTGCATTCATGAATCAATTGTAAATCTGTTAGCACCCCTGTTACATTTGAAATGGACCAGCTTTGATTTCAGTTGGAGGGATTTCCTGGCACAAAAGAACCACATTTTCCATCACAGAATATAGTGTTATCTTCGAGAGCAGGTCTCCTCTGTAAGAGGCTAGAGTGAATCAGAGAATAAAACATCCCCTGCTTTTACCAAATTTCTAGAGATGTCCAGGTGTAATTAAAATAAACTCTCCACATTCTCTACATGACTCTTTTAATATTATAGAACATAAATAGAGTATAAGTTTGAATTCTGTATGAAGAACTCTGTCCTACCTCTTAGTTATTCTATGAAACAATTTTCTAGGTTTTTATTACATCTATATAATTCCATTAATGTAATTCCTTTCAATATAATTAAAATAACTCAGCATTGCATGCTTCCAGTGTGGATTAAAATTTAGTAATTGTATCTATACTTATGCATGATCACCTCAGAACTACAATAACTTTTTTTTTTTTTTTTTTCCCCCAAGTGTTCTAAGCACTACACTAAGCTCAGTAAAAGTCACATCTGGTTTATATAATCAGGTCACTTTCACTCATGTGTCTGCATGTGGATTTAAATACTTACATTTAGGAAACTTCCTTTGAAATCGTTGGCCTTTGGCATCCATTCTCCATTTCACTGATCAGATATTTATTTTTGAAAGCTGTAAGATCAAGGATAGAATCTGGTAAATTTTTTGGCAGTTAAAAATTGCTGATGCCTAGTAACATTAAGGTAAACAATCTCCAGCATTTCTTTTTCACTCTAACTTTGAAGTTGAAGTAGATTCAGAATATTTAGTAACTTAATATTGTTTAATTCAAACTATTACATTAAAATGAGTATTTGGTGGTTTCTGAGCTTTCAGGATGAAGGAGAAATTATTCTATTTGCAGGAAGATGAGTTGTATATTTTTACAGAATGATCTATTATTATGCAGCATCATTAAAACATGAGGGATTCCATAATCATGTTAGCTGAAGTGTTTACAATGTATATATCCTGTCTGCAGTGCCAGAATACATTTTTTTTGAGAGCTGTATTTGAACTGATATTATTAATCATAATTAAATTTTCTCATGTGTTTGTACTGTCTGCAGTAAGAAATACCCACTTATTTTGTCGCTGGTGTTCTCTGAACTAACTAGTAAAGCTGAATTCTCTGCAAGTCCCCTTAGATTATGAAAGAGTAAATGTCTCACACTTTGCTTAAGGAAAACATCACCACCCCCTGGAGTACTGTAGGTTCCTCAGGGACTTTTTGTGGAGCCCTGTGGATTCGTTGGGAACTGAGTCAGACTTGAACAAAAAAACCTGAACACATTATTTCTTAGCCCATTGACTCTAGCCCTTTTTCCTGTAAAAACTCTAACTCTTTGTACAAGAAAAGGTGGGGAAAATGACTGGTTATGTCAATGCAGTAATTATTACTTATGAAAATAATTAGTTTTTCCTCTTGACTGCCTTTACTAAGGGCAGTAACTTTTTATACAGAAATACTTTTCCTTTTATCCCTAATAAATAAATAAAAACACATTTTTGTCTAAACCTTTGCTAATCAGATCATGAAAATCTTGATCTGAAATATTGGTCCAGTCTTTCATGGAAAACATGAGATTTTTACTTTGGATGAAGATACATCTTGTTTCCTTGCTGTTCTGTTATTCCAGATGTGTTTATTAAGTGAAGTATATTTTCAAAATAGTCTATGATATCACACTGACCAAATTTGTTAAGAATTTATAATGTGTTCCTTCTTAATTTAAGCTTTTAAAGGGACAAAATTTTGATTTTTACTTTCTTTCCAGCTTCTTTCACTCAAGCTATACAGCCTGTTCTTCCTTATATTAGTAGATTTTATAAGGTCTGCAAAAACACCAACATTTAGGGTTATGTTATAATTGGTACTACTGACATTATAAAGTAAGGAACAATGAATGCCAATTGTCCTAGCAAATTCAGGATAATCTGTTCACATATGAATTTAGATAAAATACTGGAATAAACAAAGGTCTTTCCATTGTGTTTGTGGTATTTGTTAACTGCACAAATCTTTTTCAGTTCATGGCTTTAAAAAATATTCATTAGTGCTACTCTTAACACAATCTTTTGGATCAGTATAATTAGACACCGTCCCGTTTTAAAAATTCATGCCTCCAAACCAATTCCATGATTATACAAAAAAAAATCTATTCTTTGATCCGAGTCAAACTGAACTGTATTTTTATACAAGTGAGAGTTGATTTATTGTATCAACCCAATAAAGTAGTAAGCTTTAAGAAATAATGCTTATTAACTGTTTCTGTTTAAAATAACACTTGGTTCTTTCATTACCACTACCAAAGCATGGCAGAGGCCTGGTTCTTTATTTCTATAGCTGTAAACCATGCAGAAAATTTATGTAATTACCCATGTGGTTTCTTCAAAACTAAGCATTCTTGCTGTATGTAAAGCTATATAGCATCTGGAAATGTGATTGCTGTTTCAGATCAAGATGTTTTCACTGAGAAGGCATTGAAAAGACTAGCTCTTTTTTTATGTAAATAGATGGGAATGGGTTAAGGAAACCAGCATAAGAACACTATGCATTTGTGTGTGAACATACATTTATCTGGGGAGGGAGAGACGGAGCAGGTTTATTAAGGTAATCCAAAGACAAGGAAGTGCTTTCCTTTGCATTAGCTATATAGGGTCATCAAGTTCTAGTAGAAATAAGTCAAATATTATAACTATTTGAGAATATCTTGAATTAGCTCCATTAACATACAGCAAAAGGATTTTAAACCGTCACAATCAGCACTCTTATGCAGTGTGATAACTCACTTAAGGATGCAGATTTTTTTCTTTTTTTAATAATGCTGTATGTCACCCATAACACTACTTAAAGTCACTGTCATATATACAAAGTCTATGGCTTCAATGTGATTTGCAGAAGCAGCGGAAATGGATGCTGTCAGTTTCAGAACAGATGAGGAACGAAATCTGTCACGAACCTTGAGAACTTAATATATCACTAAAGACAGTTAATTTAGCAGCCATGACCCATGTAGGCAACAGAATTAATAGCAAATCTGTTCAGCAATGTTGTCCCTGCTGTGCCATTGGGAGTGCAAGTCAATATTCCGATTTCAGCAGTTTCCTGTACAACCTGCTCTGGCTCTGCTCCCCCATCACATACCTCTCCCTTTGTTTGATGGTAGCCAGCTACCATGTTTCTAAACTGATTATGTGTTTATTTTGATTAAGGTGTGTTCTAAAGCTTTGGAATGTGTTGAATGAAATTAATTTTGGGGTTACAACATGAAATAGACATAGGAATGATTTCAAATCCTTTTAGTGTTTTAATTTAATTTAATTTAATTTAGTTTAATTTAAAATTTAGTGATTTCAAATCCCCTTTCAGGGGACTTTCTTTGAGAAACTTGGTCTACTGGGGGCTGATGGGGTCCCTCTGTTAGAGAAGAGGAAGAGCATCTTCGGGCATAGGCTTGCCAAGCTGGTGAAGAGGGCTTTAAACTAAAGTTGCTGGAGGAGGGGAACCTCAATCCACCCCACTCCTACCAGTTTGATGCCAGGGCCAGCAATAGATGCCCAGAGCCTAGAAAAGGATCACAGGTCAGCAGGAGAGCACCTGAAGAGCAGCACAAAGGAACTCCAGCCAGTAAGACAGCTTAATCCGGTGCCCAGCTTAAATGCCTCTATGCAAACGCACGTAGCCTGGGGAATAAACAAGAGGAGTTAGAGACGTGTGCATGCCTGCAGGGCTACGATCTTATTGGCATCACAGAGACGTGGTGGGATGGCTCCTATGATTAGAGTATTGGAATGGAAGGATACAGGCTCTTTACGAAGGACAGGCAGGAGACACGAGGACGGGGTGTCACCCTCCATGTCAATGACCAGCTGGAGTGCAGGGATCTCCACCTGGGGATGGATGAGGAGCCGACCAAGAGTTTATGCGTCAGGATTAAAGGGAGGACAGGGACAGGTAACATCATGGTGGGTGTCTGCTACAGATCACCCTACCAGGAAGACCGAGCGGATGAGGTCCTCTATAGACAGAGAGGAGCAGCCTCACATTCACAAACAGTTGTCCTCATGGGGGACTTCAACCACCCTAATATCTGTTGGAGGGACAACACAGCAGGGCATAAGCAACCCCAGAGGTTTCTGGAACATGTTGATGATAACTGCCATCTCCAAGTGACAGAGGAACCAATGAGGAGAGGTGTTATGCTGCACCTTGTTCTCACCAACAAGGAGGGGCTGGTGGAGAATGTGAAGCTCAAGGGCAGCCTTGGCTGCAGTGACCATGAAATGGTGAAGGTCAAGATCCTTAGGGCACTGATGAGGACGTACAGCAAGCTCACTACCCTGGACTTTAGGAGAGCAGACTTTGGCCTCTTCAGGGGCCTGCTTCGTAGAGTGCCATGGGACAAAACCCTGGAGGGAAGAGGGCCCCAAGAAAGCTGGTTAATATTCAAGGATAACCTCCTCCAAAGTCAGGAGCGATGCATTCCAACAA
>VZTQ01013944.1:0-62335 GCA_013400755.1 Pelecanoides urinatrix
GACCGGCATGGATGAGTTGAGACATACTGGTCAAACTAAAGGGCAAGAAGGAAATGCACAGGCAGTGGAAGCAGGGACAGGTATCCTGGGAAGAGTATAGGGACACTGCCCGTTTGTGTAGGGATAGGGTCAGGAAGGCCAAGGCTCATTTGGAGCTGAATTTGGCAAGGGACACGAAGAATAATAAGAAGGGCTTCTACAGGTATGTCAGCCAGAAAAGGAAGGCCAAAGAAAGTGTATCCCGTCTGATGAACACAAATGGCAAACTGTTACCAATGGACGAGGAGAAGGCTGAGGTACTCATCAACTTTTTTGCCTCAGTCTTCACTGGCCATCTCTCTTCCCATACCTCTCAAGTGGATGGACCACAAGACGGGGACTGGGGGAACAACATCTCTCCCACTGTAAGAGAAGATCAAATTTGTGACTACCTGAAGAACCTGAACATATATAAGTTTATGGGACCTGATGAGATGCATCCCAGCTTCCTGAGGGAATTGACTGATGTAGTTGCCAAGCCACTCTCCATGACATTTGAAAAGTCGTGGCAGTCAGATAAAGTCTCTGGTGACTGGAAAAAGAGAAATATTGCACCCATTTTTAAGAAGGGTAGAAAGGAGGACCCTGGGAACTACTGACCTGTCAGCCTCACCTTTGTGCCTGGGAAGATCATGGAACAGATCCTCCTAGAAGGTGTGCTAAGGCATATGGAGGACAGGGAGGTGATTCAAGACAGCCAGCATGGCTTCACCAAGGTCAAGTCCTGCCTAACCAACCTATTGGCCTTCTATGATGGAGTGACTATATCAGTGGACAAGGGAAGAACTCTGTATGTCATCTATCTGGACTTCTGTAAGGCCTTTGACATGGTCCCCCACAACATCCTTCTCTCTAAAGTGGAGAGCTATGGATTTGATGGGTGGACTATTCAGTGGATAAGGAATTGAATGGATGCATCCAGAGAGTAGTAGTTACGGGCTCAATGTCCAGATGGAGTTCAGTGACAAGTAGTGGTCCTCAGGGGTCCGTATTGGGACTGATACTGTTTAATATCTTCATCAGTGACATAGACAGTGGCATCAAGTGCACCCTCAGCAAATCTGCAGATGACACCAAGCTGAATGGTGTGGTCAACACCCCTGAGGGACAGGATGCCATCCAAAGGGACCTGGACAAGCTCAAGAAGTGGGCCTGTGTGAACCTCATGAGGTTCAACAAGGCCAAAAGCAAGGTCCTGCACCTGGGTTGGGGCAACCCCCGATATCAATACAGGTTGGGGGATGAAGGGATTGAGAGCAGCCCTACCAAGAAGGTCTTGGGGGTACTGGTGGATGAAAAGCTGGACATAAGCTGGCAACGTGCGCTCGCAGCACAGAAAGCGAACCGTAACCGTGGACTGCATCAAAAGAAGCATGGCCAGTAGGTCAAGGGAGGTGATTCTGCCCCTCTACTCTGCTCTGGTGAGACCCCACCTAGAGTATTGCGTCCAGCTCTGGAGTCCTCAGCACAGGAAAGACATGGACCTGTTGGAGCAGGTCCAGAGTAGGGCCACAAAAATTATCAGGGGCATGGAATGCCTGTCCTCTGAAGAAAGACTGAGAGAGTTGGTGTTATTCAGCCTGGAGAAGAGACCACTTCAGGGAGACTTTATTGCATCCTTTCAATACTTAAAGGGGTCTTATAAGAAAGATGGGGACAGACTTTTTAGCAGGGCCTTTTACATTATGTTAAAAGCATTGCTAATGGTTTTAAACTGAAAGAGGGGGGATTTAGGCTAGATATAAGGAAGAAAGTTTTTACAATTAGGGTGGTGAAACACTGGAACAGGTTGCCCAGAGAGGTGATAGATGCCCCATCCCTGGAAACATTCAAGGTCAGGGTGGATGGGGCTTTGAGCAACCTGATCTAGTTGAAGGTGTCCCTGCTCACTGCAGGGGGGTTGGACTAGATGACCTTTAAAGGTCCCTTCCAACCCAAACCATTCTATGATTCTATGGTTCTATGATTCCAGGCTGAAGCCTCAGGATATGAGGAAATCTGTAACACTGCAAACCCCATCATCTTGGCCATTGGCCGGATAGCGCACTGTGAGAGCTGCTGATCACCACGGGACCAGTCTGGCAGCTAAGCAAGGCATCATCAGAAAGACACTCGTGGAGACACACTCCTAAATGGATCAGGAATGACAGGCAGAGAAAACAGTTCAAGATTAGATGGGGGCCCATGACTGGGAATAAGTGGATGTCTTCTGCTCTCCTGGCTAAAAACCACTACTCTTTTAATTACCTTGGTATAACTGGCTCCCTTGGAACAAAGACTTGAGACACCAGTGTATTCGGTAGTTAGACAGAGGGACTGCTTCCTTGGAGGAAGAAGCTGTGCTTCCAAGAGGCTAGATTTGAAGCAGTTTTATCTGAAAAATCAAGTATGAGATGATTTATGCCCTAAAGCCATCACCTTTACTGAAAAATGGCATATAAAGACAGCAGGTTATATCTGAGTACTGCAGCACAATTCCAGCCCCAGGAAGACCGCCGATAAGTAATGCAGTCCATGTGCCACACCATGCCATCTCACAATGTGCCTGCAGTTTCTTGGGGAAGAACAGGCTTACCTTCCCACTGGGAAAATCACAACTCATTGGTCAATTTCTTTTACTATTGAATCTCTAATGTAAAAAAACCTTTGAGACATCACACCCTTTTCACTCTCAAAAAATTACACATACCTCCAAAAGTCAAAATAGTGCTGTGCACTATGCAAAGGGAAAGCTAATTAAGTGGATGAGGAAACACGGGATTTGCCAATTATGTATCACCATACTTGCTGTACATTTGTTAACTATTATCAGAACCACAGTAATTATGAACCTGTACTAACAGCTTTGAATATTACTAGCTGTAGTGAAAAGGAAAGGACATTATTAATGTGCCACAGAATCATGATGGGAAATGACTTACCTGCCAGACAGAGTGCCATAGATGACTTGAGCTGCTGATGAAATTTTCATGAATATTTCTTCTCACAACTTCTAAAATGTCTTGAGTACAATCTGAGATCTACAAATTCACACACATGTAAGAAAGTGTAGGTGCACCCTACACTTGAGTCTAGTCTCCTTAGCCACATGCATACAATGGATTTTCACTTAATATGTGTTTAAAAGTGTTGAGAAAGGTAGCACAGAAAGGGAAATATAGTGGTCCTACTGGTAAGTTAGCTTCATTTTTTATTTCCTCATTATAGAAATGGGTTTAAAATGAACACTTAACTTTTCTTTTCCCATAATCATCATAGAACATTTTCTTCTTTTTTTTTTTTTTTTTAAATTTATTCTAGTACTTTGAAAATAGAAAGACTAGAATGTCTCTGAAACCCTAATGGTACAATCCAGAAAACACTAACTTGTACTTCAGTCAGTTCTTTGCAGAACATCATTACTGTTGTATTTAACCACCACAAGGTCTCATATATATATTTCTATCTATGAGGCAGTCAACTACTTTTACCATTTTATAAATGGGAAACCGAGTTCCACAGAAAAATATTTTCACACAAATGGTATATGGCAGAGAAGATATTTGCCCCCTTATCTCAGGATTTAAAACAAATTAAATGTTTTAATGAATTGTGCCCTAGAAATGTTATTTGTTAGACTCCATTTCTTCCATTCGCAGTTCTTATAAGACTGTTCATAAGTAAGGTATACATCTAAAAGTAAGTTATATGTTTCGAAAAGTGTGGTTTATCATTACTTAGTAAAGGAGGAAAGGCAAACTCTGAGGAAAAAAGCAAATTCGTGAATGTATTAGTAAAATGCCAGTTACAATAACACTAATCATTGGGAAGTGCCTATGTTTGAATGGGGTTGGGAGAGAGCTCACAAAAAAAACTTAAGACTTGATCCAGAATGTGCTTCTCAAAAGTCATGGGGAGAGAATCAGAGAATATTACAGTGTATGCTGATATTTTCACCATTTAGCAAAATCCATAACTACACAGTGACAAATATTGTGAGTAAAAACCCTCTAGGTGTTATAGGTTGTTCTAAGAATATTTATACTGTGGTCTACCTCTGCAGTTGTGCCTCTTAAAATACTGTGTTTAACTAGGGGGAGAAGCACAGAATTTGATGCAACAGTATGTAGCCAAGTGGAAACATCGTAAAGAAGATAAATAAGACCAAGCATAAGATCTATGCAAAAATGAAGACAAGCAAGACAGGTAAGCCTTTACAAAAAGACAATGGCAAGAGTCTGTGCCAGAAAATGCAAGATTTCCTGAATGAGGGAAACAAAAGATGGATGGGTCTTACTAAGGCTCCAGTTTATTATTTTTTGTATTTAATTAATTTAATTTTTTTTTCCACCCCTCCATGTAGGGGTAAAATACAGTTCCAAAAGATGATTCTCCAGCTACTTTAGTCTTGGTAGAAGTCCTGTTTCAAGGTCCTTTTTGCTTCATGTGGGTAACAAAACAGTGAGCATTCAATCAAAAGAGTAAAATATACAATGAATAGAGATAGTTCTCTGTGCCAGAAATTTATCATTTATTTCTAAAGATTATTTTTTACCTGGGAATGTGTATGTTCATGCACATATGTGTGTGTGGCAGAAGATGGCTGAGTCTGTACATGTGATGAAAGAGAACAGAGTTACTGAGAATTTTTCGTTTCAGACCTGGTTTTGTTATCTTCATTTGTTCTGAAATGCCAAACTGTAAGCACAGAGAATTCTCAACTTCGCAGTTGGCAAGAGTTACTTCTCAGACTGAAACCTGAATCAGACAGCTGAAGACAGGAATATTTTTAGGAAGCTCAGAAATTTTTATCTGAGTTTCAGTCAAGAGTTGATCCCATAAGGTAGTCAGACCAAAGAACTATTATGACCAAAGGGTTCATGGCACTGACTGGAATGTCACAGACAATTTAGAGTAAACCTATACAGTAAATAAAAATCATACTTGTAATTAATTTTCTTTCTTCACACTTTTCACACTTCCAAATGTTATTTGAAGAACTGAAATTTAGTGAAAGCCTGAAAGTCTATTCAGAGATGCTATGGAAACTAATACTACTATATGCTCAGGGATAATTTTAGACAAATATTCTTTTTATATTGGACAAAGAAGGAAAAATCTTAAATAATGTTTAAACACTAGTAGCTAAAAACCCTCTGATTATAATTTGGATTATTAATTACTAAAATACAAGATAATAATGCAGTTAATATGCAACTGAAACTATCTACAACAGAAAATAATTCTTTTATTTAACAGGTCAATATGTAGTCATTATAGAATACCCACACCTATTTTTACTATGCAATTATAACATTCATCAAAAATAGTTATACACAATAAGGACACCCATATATAAAACTTGTGTAAACATTCAGTTTTAATTATCTTAGGCGTTTGATATAATTGCAACTTGGAAACTACTGTTCAGGTTGGTCATGGACAGATGTGAAAAACTCATGATTGAAGAAAATCATCACCTAAGGTACAATCATCAACTCCATCTTTCACTAAATCCTGTTCATCTTTGAGGTACTGTACTACTGAAAATACAATGACAGAGATGTTTACACTATAAAACCTATAAAACCACTCTCTTGTGTTTAGACATAGAATAGTTTTATACCATAAAGAATTGCTAGAGTATAGAAGGAATCCTGCATTGTCTGCATATTTTTTGTTTTATTACTTTTACTGTAATATATGGTACAAATGTACTTAAAATTTGAGGCAAGGGTACTGAATTCGTTTGCACCCAGGACTCAGACATAGCTACAGTTTTTAAGAATCTGTTGCTATTAAGATCACTTAATGTTTGAACGCGTCAGAGGATTTCAAGAGGTCTCATTATGTTCTCCTCTTTTGCAATCTGTGAAAAATGAATGCAAAATATGTGAGATCACGTTAATGGGATAACATTTCACCCCTTGATCCCCTACCTAAAGGCAGAAGTGAAGCAGAAGTAAGACCCTGCTGTCACAGACTTCTCTGTCACACCTACTAACTAACTTGGGATGTCCCTAAGAAAGTCAGAAACACCACAGTGTAGAGTGTTGGAATTAAATCCTGACAGAACTGAGGATAAGGGAAGAAAAAAATATAGTCAACTTTCAGTTTTTCCTACAACTAGGGTAACAAGGATCTATGAGAAGCGTGTATTAGGATACATGGCTAAGATTGGTTGTGTTAACGCAAAATTTACTGCAGAGAGAGACATGGAGCATATTTTGAACCAAAAGCTTGAACTGCTCAAGGCTTGATCCCATTGGGTGAAAGCTAGTTGAGACAGGATCAAGCTCTATGGATTCATATCCATTGTAAGAAAGACTCTCATTAAAGTCTTCTCATTAAAATCTGAGGGTCAGAACCATCTTTTAATGTGTTTGTGCTATTTAATTTGTGTGGTGGATTGACCTTGGCTAGCAGCTAAGCCCCCACCCCGCCACTCACTCTCTTCCCCAGCAGCGGGGTGAGGGAGAGTATCAGAAGAGCACAAGTGATAAAAACTCACAGGTCAAGATAAAGACAGCTTAATAAGTGAAGCAAAGCTGCATGCACAAGCAAAGCAAAATAAGGCATTCATTCACTACATCCCATTGGCAGGCAGGTGTCCAGCCATTTCCAGGAAAGCAGGGCCTCAGCAAGTGTAATGGTTACTTGGGAAGACAAATACCATAACCCCAAATGTCCACTCTTTCTCCTTTCCCTGTTGCTGAGCACAAGGTCATATTGTATGGAATATCCCTTTGGTCAGTTATGTCAGCTATACCAGCTGTGTCCCCTCCCAGCCTCTTGCCCACCCCAGTCTCCTTGCTGGGAGGGGCAGAGTGGGAAAAAGAAAAGGCCTTGATGCTGTGTAAGCACTGCTCAGCAATAGCTAAAACAATGTACTATCAACACTGTTCTGGTCACAAATCCTAAACACAGCATCATACAGGCTCCATTTAAAGTGTTTCTGAATGTTCTGAGATTACTAGAAAAGTACTCGTACTCAAATCTTTGAGAAATCCCTGGCTTCAGTAAATTAAAATTCTTTTTTGTAAATTTGTGTCTTGTTCTTTAACATTGCAGTAGCTTCAGCAATATGTCAGGATCCTTGGGGAAAACTAAGAGATGAGAACAGAAGTTAACTACGCAGATTCCTTAAATTTCATTACCCTCTTGGCTTGACATGTCACCATGCCACAATGACAGAGAATATACTAGCTCTGTAAAACTTATTTTGAGTGATCCAGAAAAAAAGATATTATCCCTTCATTATTAAGGGCAGGGCTAACATGCTGCCTGGAAGTGATAAAACTGTCATCATGCAACTCCGGTAGACACTGTTTATTATGATATGAAAATGAAGAGTAAGATGTGCCTTCAACTGTATAACAAATGGATGCTTTTGAATCACATAGTTTCACAAAATTACCTTCTTGCTTGATTTCTTCCTTATTCTTTCAACTCATATGTTTTTTCTCCTTCAATAAATACACCAGGAAAAACAAAGATTTTATAAGGATCTTCTGTAGTGATAATGACTCCACTTGAAAAAAACTGCACTTTGGTATTAAAGGCTTATAAAAGATTAAAGCGGAGAGAGAGAGAGACAGAGAGAGTTGTTTAATGCAACTTCCCTAGAATTTTTAAACTACAGAATTTTTACTCTTCTTGTAAAAACTTGGCAATGTTGATAATAAAGCAACAGATGTCAGGGGACCTGAAGAGTTAATAGGACTCAGTGAGAGATGCAGTCTAGACAGATGTCTCAGAGAAAGATATGTGGAATGGAGACTAAAGGGGCTCAGTTGACATTCTGAGCTAGAGTTCATCAAATTTCTCCAACTCTTCTTCTTTTCTTTTCCTCTATTTTTCTCTGTCTCTCTTTACCCCCAAACTAATTCCAGTTTGATTGTAAGCAAGTTCCATTTTAACTAGAAGACAGTTATATCCTGGTCACTCAATCTCCTTTCACAAGCTGAAGAAAAAAAATCTTCCCATCCAAGTGAGCAAGGTTTTGAAAATATTTCACAATTTCAATGCTGCATCATCACCAACATAACGTATGATGTTACTGTAGAATGGCAAGATGCATCACAGAATATTCAGGCATGTGATTTTTTTTTTCCTTCTACATTTATAGACAGACATACAGCAACACATTTTGGCTGCTTGGATATTTTTTGTTTGCTCCCTACCAAAATGATCTTTTACCTGCTGTCATAGGTGAAAAAACAGCTTACACTGTAGACACCAACAGACAGCAGATAATTGGATATATGTAGGGGTGTGGGGGGGGGGTGTTCATGGGGGGCTGCATGTCAAAAATTGAACTTTTGAACTGCCAAGCAGAAGCCGCTACTTGCTGGCAGCAACAGATATGGGCTATTTGTAAAATTTGTCAGCATCTGCACTAAACAAAAGTGGTATGCCCTGAATCCTCCAATTAATAAAGAAACTAATTAAGAGGCTGATCATGTGTTGAGTTTCAGCATATCGACTGTTTAAATTGGGAAAGCAGGAGAATTGAGGATTTGGAAAGAAGGACTTGCACTGAAAAGAAGGATTCCTGTAAGAAGTGGTCTTGGAAAGAAGATGATCCTGAAAAGGTGAAGATCTTGGCTGGAGGACAGATCCTGGAAATAGGGGAAGATCCTGGAAATCAGGGAGTTGTATGGAGACAAAAACCAAGGGATGATCGGGGACCTTGGCCAGCAACACCAAAGATGGGTAATGATGAGCAGCAGCACAGGACAAACAGACCCGATTTTCTGAAGACCTTCCTGGGCCAGCACAACCTCCCTGTGGTGAAGGGGTGGTGAGACCTAGGGAACATAGTGCTGCAGGAGAGCGAGTTGCTGGATGTGTGAGACAATCAAGTAGGGTAAAAGCTCTCATTGCCCTTGTCCTTAATTAAGCCCCAGTATCCATATCCACTCTGTCATTTACTCTGTTCATTTACTCTGTCTCACCTGTGACATTTATCACTGGTCCTCCCCTGTCTTTCCCTACTTATTTCCCAGCACCTTGCAGCGATTTTTTTTTTCCCAGTAGGAGCAATAGCAGCTGTGGCAGAAACCTGATCAGGCCTGTTTTCATCTGTTTGGCCCTGGCTCAGAGCAATTCCTGGGACAGGTACCCCTTTCATCTCTCTCTGGTCCTGTTTGAAGAAGTCCTTACATTCTTTGTTGCAATCATGCCCTAGCCATTCGCCTACATTATTATCAACTGATAGGTGAGGATGCCACATAGCTCTTACCATGAAGAAAGAGGGTGAAGCATGCAAAGGTAATTTTCCATATGATAATAAAAAAACTGATTAGTTTTTCTCATTACCCTGAAGTGAAAACATAACCCAGTTTTTTGTTCCCAAGTGAAGGTCACATGGATGAAAACTATGAAACAATTTGTAGCAAATAACAAAATCTAATATTTTAACAGACCATTTCTCTGAGCAATTTTTTTAGCAATTCAGAAGCAGTGTTGCTTTGATGGAGTCCTGGCACACATGTTTAAACAACATATACAGTATCTGTTCTTGCAAATAGTCTAACTGTGCTTTCAGTGATCTGGCAGTGACCCTTCTTGCTAATACATGCACTAAAAGCAAACACGGAATGTACACACAGAGAAAGATAATTTAAAAATTCAAATTAATCTACAAAACATCTTTTTTTTACATTCTATACATATAGAAGGCAAAATCAGCTGTTGTGACCTTGTGAGCACCTAAATTTTTTTCATATTTTTTCATAGTACAATTAAATAAAGCCAATACTTAAGTTCCATGGCATGTCACATTGAGAACAACACAAAACATATTAGCGAAAACATCTAAAATGAAGCAAGTAGCTTTGTTTTTCTATTTTTAAATAATAATACCAGGCTGACTTTCTGCAGAAATTTCAAGGTTCTGCATCATGGAGCCAGCAGGATGCAAGAACTAACCAGACAAAGTAAAAATTTTAGGTTCTATTTTTTATAAAAGTATCTGCCAATACTATTTCCTCATCCAGCTTTAACACCTGTGACATTCATAGTGAGCAAAAGTAGAGTCTGTGTGTACATCTGCATTGTAGACCATAAAGCCTGGTGAGATAGAGTGAAACTCTGGTTAGTCTCACCTCCAGATGTCTTGCTTCTGAGGCTCGAGCTTGCTAGGCTGGAACAGTTCAAGCACAGTTTCAAAAACAGTGTAGTCTGCACAATACTCATATCCTTATTTTGGTGTTTTCACTTTAACACTGTGACTAAGAAAAAAGCAAAGTTCATTTTTTGTGGCTCAAGCCTGACAGAGAAAATAAAAAGGACAGAGCAAAAGCACACAGTATTCTCAGTGGAAAAGTGAAATATGAAAAGTCACTATGAGTTTTGGGTCCCAGAAGACTATTCATTCCAAAGATACCTGTTTCTCCAGATGGCCTAATAGCCTGTCCTCGAATTAAACTGCAGCTCATGTAATAAATATTTCTAGGAACCTGCAAGCATGACCCAAGCCATTCTGTTTCACAATAGTTATATAAAGCAATGACTGCAATGATCATTTCCACCTGCACACTGTCTCTGGCACCAAATCAGTTAGTTTAGAGTAGCTAATCCAGCACTGATTGATTTAAAGTGAAGTGCCATCACACTCATCTAGCTCATTTTGTCCAGAAAAGCAGTGCACATTATTTGGAGAGATCAATGTCAGAAGGTGACTTTGACTAAAGCTTCCTGTAGTTTTAATGTCCACACTGACTGTCATCTATTATCAGCAGTTTATAACATCCAACAGCAGCCTAGGCCCAAGGGGAAAGTAAAATAAAAAATATTGAAATATCTAATTATAACCCATCCTTTAATGACATAAATGTGGACTTTATGTCTATACAACTTCTGAAATGAAGGGCTATTATATGAATAGCCAATATCTGAATGATTTTTGTGATTCTTATAAATCTGAAGGTAAAGCTACAGGTGTGAAGCTCTCATACTTACAAAATGACATCTAGGCAGAAGCTAGATAGTACCAAGCAAAAAATAATATGTCGGCAGGATCGTATTAAGAACTTGAAAAATTGCGGTCCCTCAAAGTAAACTACAAACATGTCTAAACTTTTACAAAATATATATACAAACTTATTCAAATAATTGGTCTTTATTCCTTCATCAAAGACTATAAACAACATCAAAGTATAAAATTTAGTAAAAAAGTATTGTTAAAACACCTCTGCACATGTATTTATCAAGGCACTGAGACAAGGATAATAATGTATGTTTGGATTCTAGATAGAATTAGGCATAAGAAACAAAATGATGGTATATGTATGTATTAGAAGTTTAAAGAAAAGCTCATTAATGTTTTGTTGATTTTGAAAACACTGTTGATAAAACCCAATATGTCAGATTAATACATATTTTTGAATACGTAATGGTGACATGAAATATGCAGTTAATGAAAAAAATGTGTACTTGGGGAGAAAGCAGCGATACAAACAGATTGTGAAGCTGCTGAACAGTGTAACATCAAGACAGATATATGCCAAGGTTGCATATTTTATCTCTGTAACTATTCAACACAGATGCGAAAATATAATAATCTGCAGAAGAATCAAGAACATTGTAAATGAGACATTTGGTTGAACAAAGTGAATATTAACAACACAGTGTGTGCTGGTGACCTTGTTTAAATATAATTGACTAGAGCAGAATTCAGGAATCCACTGTGAACAGTATCAGCAAGGATTGCAGAAGAGTGAAAAAAGTTAAGGAAACCATGGCAACCATGTAAAAAAAAATGTCAACTCAACACAAACAAGAATAGAAACTCCCACATCTTGCTGGACTAACTGAATAGGTCTCTCTATTCAAGGAATTTTATAATAGATATGAAGTAAGTAAAATAAAATGGTAAAGGCTCCGCAAGGAAGAAAATTTCATTTCCACATCTGCTTAAGATTACCGTTGACTTTCTTGTATGCTTGTGAAGACTAGAACCAGTCAGAGACAAATGAGACCATTAGAAGGTTCTTCTAACAACTGTGTTCTCTAGGTTCCTATGTTAAAAACAAATCCGTACAAAAAGCCAAAATGAAAACTTTGACTTCTGAGGACTAAGTATCCTAATGTATCACTAAGAATCTAAACATGTTATAGTTTTCCATACCTTTCCAGCAAACTTCTTGTTGGTCTGTGGATAATAATTACCTGTCATTCTCTTTCTTTTCCATGAGGCCTCGTGACCTTATCGCCTTTTCTTTTCATCCACCTCTTCTTCCCAGGTAGCAATCACCTTTTGTTTCAAATTGTCTCATTGATTAATATAATCAGGTTAAACTGAACAATTGTGTTGAACTTGAACATAGCTTGAAGATTACTGATTCTGTTTTAGACCTTTTCTGCTGTTGAAATATTTCTATCTCAGTTGTACTCTTTTTCGATGTCACTGCTCTTGTCATCTCTACCTTCTGTCCTCCTATTGATGTCCTTGCCAAAATGCTTTCTTAGAAACCATGAGTATCTTTGTTGACAGCTCTATGATCTGGTCTTCAAAATGTTGCACTAAAAATAGAATTAAAACTTCTCTTCTTACAGTCACCGATTCAGAAAGTTTGGGGTTTTGTTTTGGGGTTTTTGTTTTGGTTTGGTTTGTTTGGTTTGGTTTGGGGTTTATTTATTTATTTATTTATTTATTTATTTATTTAATTAATTAATTATTAACGTGAAAAGCATTTTTTTCATCAAAACTCTTCAAAGGAGAGTTCTCCACCTACCTCCACAGTCCTAAACCTGCTGTTCAATGCTGCTACAGAAAACTTTCCCCCTTTCAATTTGATATTTGCCCTATATATTACTACTAGCTAATAAGAATACAGACCCTTTGAAAATGCTCATATTCACCAATTTCTTTTCTTGTTAGTCTGTGTAGCTCCACTCATCAGAAGGAAGCTCATGTCTAAATAATCAGGATTCTTTTCAAATTGAAGTTCAGACTAAAATCTTTAGATAATTTAAATGTCATTAATACCACATTCATACGGTCCAAAAACCTACAGTGACTAGCATAACACAGACCTGTCCTTACTTAGTCAATGAATGTTGATTGTAACTATCCTTATTGTAATTTGTAGTTAGGTACAGCTGTAACTACTATGAATAGCAGTTCAAACCATTTTAATAAGCACAGAAATAAATTAGTTGAGTTTATCAACACAGTAAGCCTGGGAGCCACAATTTTCCAGGTTTTTTTGGTCACGATCAAACTTTAAGTTTTACTTGCTCCAATCTTTACATACAGTTTCATTTTTATCAGCCTGTTTGGCTGAAACTGTAGGTACTGAGACAATGTTTCTTCTCCATTTGCTAAAGCTAGCTGAAAAATAATCCTTGCACCAACAGCAATTTTTATTAATGATTCACATAAAGATCAGCATCATTAGATGGAAAAGTACAGCTGGCCTCATCTTACCGAAGAAATAAGGGGAAAATCGTTATTAAGGCTATTTTAGATACAAGACACTGAAACAAAAAAATATCCTATTGCAAAGTCAGATACAAATCAGTGCTTTAATATTAAACAATTTTCATCTGAACGTCTATAGTGGAACACAATTATTGCCTTATTATGCAGTATGTTCAATTTATGCAATGAATAGATTGGCTTCATGCAGAATGAATCAGGAAATGAAATTTGAGTACGGGAGAAAATAATCTTACTCTAAATTAAAACAGCTATTCAAGTAGTTCTTTGCAAAACCAAAGACATCTGGAGTTGGTTTTTTTTTGTCCTCTATAGTGTAAGAATTGAGACATTAAAAATAATCCTGCTAAGTAGAGGTGGACAAAATCAGGAGCAACTTTGAAAAACCTGTTACCGGAACAGATTCCATGGTATAATTCCCACTTGTTCAATTCCTAAAAGGGTAATTTTTGAGGTTCTGGTTACCTTGTCTTTCAACATGGTGCATAGTGTAAGGAAATACTCTCTAGTCTCTAAAGGTAGACCTAAAAATTAGGAAGAAGTAGTTCAGTGTTCCTGTATGTAATAAGTGAGTAATTATTTTTTTTTTGGTACGGCTTTCTTTGTAACAGAAATAGGGAAAAAAAAATGAGTGATTTTAAAATGTGATGCTTTGTGTGCAGACAAAGTCTGCTTTTATTTAAATATCACACATTGTTCAAGCTGATATCTCCTTTAGTTTTTGATATTGCCAAAATTGATGGGATTAAAGCATTATTCTGGTCTGTTCCTAAATACAGGTAACTCCTAAATTCATATTTGCATGTTGATTCCAAAAGTCTGCTAATACAATAACCAAACAACTCTTAATGAGTATATGGGAAAAAAAAATAGGAAAAAACCACTTACATGCATTAGTTTAAAAAGTCCTCTAAGTCAGGTACTATTTTTTTATCTGCATTTTTCAGGCATGCGATGGAGTGACCAAGGACCAGAATTTTCTAAGTGATCAGCAGTGTATTATTTTCTGCAAATGAATCTTCCTGCAGATTAATACACAGTTTCTGACTAAAGAGACGGCTTTAATTTAGTTGAAATCCCAAATTAAGAGCACAAAACACAAAGATTGTATTGAAACTGTACTCACTATGCGACTATACTACAATTTGTGATAAAATGAAAATAATTTTATAGGCAGTGAGTCATTAAGTTATTTTAATTTTCATCCTCTAATGTAGCAGAAAAAGGTCTGAGGCAGATGGATTTTGCAGGTATTGAAACAGTTTAAAAGAACAGGGAAATTCAGGCATAAATGTTTTTGGGGAGAAAAATAAGAACACAAGGTTAAATGACTTGGAAGACCAGAGAGAGAAAAGAGACAAAGCAAACAGAAAACCAAAAATGCTAGATTTCAAATACTGGCAACATTCTACCAACAATGTAATACATTGAATTGTTAAGAAGTAGTACTAGCCAAGAAATAAAGGGAAGTATTTTGGGAAGAGGTGTCTCTCATGAATATTTGTTTTGTATTCTTTCTTTTATTCCCAGTTGAAGGAATGTTGACTTGGGATTGAGATGCTTTTTGTAAACTACTGCAAGCATTTATATTAGGTGTATCAAAAGTTGATACAATCTTCTCACTTCTTTCTAATGAAGGCATTTCTCTTGTGGGTTCTTGTTTATGGGATTAAATTGAAATATCTTATTCCCTTGTACTCCCTTTACGTGTTTTGAATAATAGTAAGTTCTCACACATTCTGCAATGTCCAAAGAGCAGGGTTATATACACAATCCTTCAGTTGTGTTTTATAACAAATTAAAAGGGAGAATTCAGAAGCTCCGTGGTCATGCAAAGGGAGACCTCTTGGTAATGCTTTTATTAGTTTCTCTGTTTTAAGGTTTGAATGGCTTTGGAGCATTGGCTGTTTTCAGTATTTTGTAAGCATTCCTTCCTCCTCCCTGTTTCAGCCAACAGCTGCTATAATGTAATGCCCTTCCATGATACCATTTGCAGCTCAGACATTCTTGCATGCTATTCTTTAAACACTCCAGTCATGAGAGATTTTTGGTGTATTATCTTGTTCAACCCCCCGAAATTCAGAAACATGAGACCTATGACTTGGTCTACTCCTTTATAATCTGATTTTTTTTCCCTTGCAAATAAAGAACATGATCCTGTGAGAAACCAGCCGAAGACCAACTATCTGGGGGAGAGAAGGAAGATACTGCCCAGAAGACACAGCTACAAAATGGCCACTTCATGCTTGACACTGCTTCTCTTCCTAAAATGCAAAAACAGAAAACAGAAAAACAGGATGAAAAGAATCTTATAAGAGATTGTATAAGAGTTGTGTAAGATGATTACAGATATGACTAAAAGACTGCCTATGGTCTTTTTCATATTAGAGATTCATATAATCATGACAGACCTTCTATATTTTTATTTCCTTTTATTTATTTCTCTAGTATAATAAAGTCAAATTTAAAAACATAAACAGTTTCCAGTATTTAAAATTAACCAACATATTTTTATTGCATTTTCTCATATTGTTAAAAAATCCATACCAAGCCATATAACTTTTATGCACAACAAACCCACACCTAGTAGCCTTATACATTTTTCTTCTTATATAATTATTAATAGAAAATGTTAACATCAAGGTAATATTAAGAAATATACATTGGTCAATGAAGTGTAGTTATCAGAACATGTCTTGGCTAATGGTTATTTTTGTGTATTAGTTTCAGGAAATAAGGTCTTTGATAAATTTATGACAGCATCCTACTCGATCCATTCCCAACTGGATCAAAAATTACTATTTGGGGGCCAGTTCATGCAAAACCCCCTTTTATTCTCCAGACATAACCCACATAGTATTCTTAACTCTGTGGAGGGCCTTTCTCTGTAGGACATGGATTCTGGAACGCTCTCTATATTAAACTAGCATAACAACAGTAAGAGCAAAGAAAAGAATGGACATACATTTCTAAATTTATGTATCAACATAGAAGCTTTGCTGCCATATTTACAGTATTAATATTTTGTATTTGTATAATATATTTCACAGATAAAATGAGTCCTAAATAAAAACATATATGAGTAAAATTACTAAGACATATAGACATGCAAAGCTAGAGTTGAAGTTCTAGTAATTTAGTACCAAAGTTAGATGACCCAACACAAGCTATTTTTTAATTTGGGATGAAGAACTCTTTTATTTCATATTCTTTAAGCCGCTAAAAATTAATTTAGGCAATTCTTTACTTCTTAATTTATTTGTCATATTAAGAGTAACTAGATGACTGAGTCTGTTTGCCTTTAAAAAGAAGCAATCATTGCAAAAAGGGTATTTTTTATTCAACCCACAATTTTTAGTCATTGGTTTTGGGAGCAAGAAAGAGACAAAATAAGGCTTAAAAAGAGTTATGACCTCAATCTAAATATTTTTATATAGATAAAATATAAAATTTGTTTTTATGTATATACAAAAATATTATATTATATTATATTGACCTTTGTAGTCAAAATGTCCATAATTGGATAATTTGTATGTATAGGATTTCACCTTTGCCAGGGCACAATGCTGCAGTGTCAAATCTGTATGTAACACTATTGTATAGTATGGACTCCTTTTTCTTTCTCTAAGGGACAAAGGTTGCTATCAAAAACAAATATTCAAAATCATACGGAAGGAAGCATGATGACCTATGCGATAACTCTTTCATTTTACAGAAAAAAAAAACAGTAAATTGGCTCCTTGCATGACATTTTCTCAAAACTCTCTTCATCTTTGGGATAGATGTCATCTCACAAAGATACTGAAAAGAGAAAGAAGGAATTGAGAACATTAGAAATCTTCAATACATCTGTTCCCATTTCCTACCTAATTGGTTACTGCCTCTTGAGATTCATTTAATCATACCCCTTGTGATTCATTCCCACTGCGACAATTTAAGAGCAAAAAAGTTATTGTCAGATAAGGATATCAATGCAGAGTTTAATGAAGTCATAAATTATAGCTACAGTTTGTGATTTTAACCTCAGTCTCTTTTTTCCCTCAGACTTCAGAGGGGAATTGTATCTCATTTTTTAATGATGCAATGATGACATTTGATGGATTTTTCATTGTGACTTATAAAGTATATAAAAAGGGAATTAGCAGCTGTATCCAGGGTCAGTTCTATTTTGGAAGGACACATTTGTCAGAGTGCATCTTTCTGCTGCTTGACAGTGTGTGGGTTGGACTATTAGCAAAATGAAATACAAGATGCATTTCAGTCTAACCTCCAGCCCTCTGTTAAAAGAAGAGAGGAGAAAACGTTGGTTGAACAATAGGAAAGTAAAAAAGAGAATGTAAAAGATGAACTGTAAGCATTTCAGAAACAGATGGGGAAGTATTTTATCTGTTTCCTGAAATCCCTGGGGAGTTAAATGAGAGAAGGATGTTTGGATTGATGGATGGAACATAAAATGTGTCAGCACTTACGATTTTGTTTTTCTTTTTTTTTTTTTTTTTAATGAGTTTAACCATTTTTAATCATCTGTCTGTCTTCTTTCCATGGAAAAGAAATATCAAGTGAAATATCAAGTAAAATATCTGAATCATTTCATCTGCGTGATAGAGTAAGTTTAGTACAGAAGTCAGTAGAACAGTATAAGCAAGGGGCAAGAAAATCACAAAACAGCCAGCAGCTCAGGAAACTATTGGAGGTATAGGTCCGAAATTTTGTACTTACTGGCTGGAAGCAGCTTAGAAAGAGGCTGAGAGAGAAGACCACCCAGTGGATTGTTCCTGGATACCTTTTCAAGCATCTTCTTAAAATATAAACCCTGAAATCACATAAGAAAAAAGTGGGAGCTAGCAATCACATAAGTAATGATGTGAAGGGAAAGTACACAATCTACTTGTCATGGATGATTCATTTTCACCAGTAAATGGTCAGGGCTGTATATGTCCAGAGAAGTTGCACAATCTTGTCTCTCCTTTGAAGATCACAGCTAAATATGAAAGGGCTACTCTGGGAAATGGTGCATATGACCAAATGGCTTCTTTTTGTTTTTCAGAAGATAGATGGGCAAAGGTCTTCTCTCTACAGAATGTTCAGACTTGTGCACAGATATGATACTGGTTAATAAAGTCTTATGTGCAATTGCCATATATTTTCTTAGGCTTTGACACGTCTACATGATTTGGCCACTGTAGTCTCTCATTCGTAGAAGAGAGGAGAGCAAGGAGTTCAGGTGAGTGCACCTTATGTTTCTGGAAGCTAAAGGATTGAGGAATGTGTTGGCATGCCGGTGACTTATGAAACATCCTGCTTTTATTTTTGGGAGTATATGATGGCCCAGATGCCTGTGTTGGCTGGTGTGAAGGTGAGATTCTGATATTTGGTATGTCTGAGAGATGTAGGTGTTCTTTGCCATGTTTTCTCAGTGTATGTATTGACTGGCTAATGAAGCTCATCGGGGAGTGCTAGGAGGAGCTGAGTCATCCAACCGGTTTTTTAGTAAGTGCACTGCAGAGTGCTGGAAACACCACAACTGAGACATGTCAACAAGTCTTTTCTCAAAATGTCCCCAGAAGACAGAGAATTTGGTTTTGGGGACGCTATAGAGACATTTCAGACCCAATAGAAAGCACCAGCTTTGCCTAGTAGAAACTGGGTGTAAAATACAGGACAATGACAAAAATAGACATTGAGAACATTAAACAATGAGTCATGAGAAACAATTTTCTTTTTCAGTGGATTTTTTACATTTCCAAAAATATTCTGCTCTTCAAGTCTGAACCTATAGGAATTTGTTTTGGAAACATCATTAAATATTTTCACATTTGTCTTCCAGTAACTGAAGACCTCTGTCCTTCCATTATCCCACTTGAAACATATAGCTCTCCCATAGCAGGTCTTAAAAGAATTTTAGGAAAATTTTAATGATTTTTTTTCTCTCCCCAAAAAAACTCTCCAAAGCTCTCCAGTTCATTGCTATCACTCCAGAGCCCCAGACCACTTGAATGCTGTGGTTCTGTAAGTGTTTCTCATCCTGTGTATCTTTCCATTGGCCCCTGAAATCATGTAATCTCTCACAGCTATTTAAATCTTTTCGAAGGACACTGTGAAATCACCTATTTCAGGCTTTCTAATTTTCTTAAGACTCTTACAGACATTTCTGTAGTTCCCTATTCCCTTCTAACACATACACATTATAATAAAGCTCATCTATGTCAGCAAGCCTGACAAACCCAGCAAATATATGTTGTATTATTAAGATCATTATTTCTGGGGAAAAATTGAACTCACTCACCTAAGGGCTTTTCTGAACTGACTCATTTTTAATATAACTTCCACAACACCTGAGAGACTGAAGTGTTAAGAACAATGATTCACACATTCTTAGAATATATTTATTTTTAAAAACTTGGTCCTGATTTAGAAAATACATTCCTATCTTTAAATATGTCATCAATCTAAAAAGTCTAATTGGACAAAACATGTTCTTATAAGCAGATGCATATTTTAATACCCTGACAATTTTGTGTATCTATTAGAATTATTTGAGAGACTATTTATTCAAGTCAGTCTCTTTTATTGATTCAAAAAGAGAGACAACACAATTTGGTTGGGATCTCACTCAAGTTGTAAATACAAAATTACACCACATTGAACAAATCAAAAGAGGAAAAAGCCACTATCTTCCTAAGGTTATTTAAAAAAAAAAAAACAAAAACAAAACAAAACCAATAATTTAAACACACCTCTTATAAACATTCCAAATTACAATTTCAGATTGTTTTTCCTAAAAGTGACATTACACAGATACCTGAATTAATATAATGAGATATATTTTCAGATTTAAGCAAGTATTGTTATGAATGAATAGTTTTATTTTAATCAAAGCACAGCTTTAAAATACTCTGTAGAGAAACATTTAAAACTTTTGCAGACTGTCTCTCTGCAGATCAAGACTAATATTGTTTAAAAGTTCACAGTAGATGCCTTAACTTGTCTTTTGGATAGTAAAAATCACTTGAGTAACTGCATGTTTGATTACTCTGGGCAACTGTTCTGATCACAGTGAAATGCTTGGTCACTCACTTTAAATTAGTGCCATCAGTAAAAGAATTAGGTCATAAGCATCAAGTAGTAGCAATCTGAAAACTGGAGATAGCAGTTAACACCTACCTTTCAGTTTAGCTTTCTTTTACCCAGTAGTGCAAAATTAATTGGATCATGTTCATTTCATTTTTAAGTGACATGCACAGATGGTACTATTATAAATGATAAAGTAGCAAATAATGAAATAGGGAAAAAGAATTTAGGTTGATTCTGTTGCAGGTTGAGACAGCTATAGTAGCAAATAATGAAATAGGAAAAAGGATTGGGGCTGATTCCATTGCAGATTGAGACAGCTGTGAGCTACTTTGGCAGTGCAAAATACAGTGTAATTATTTTAGCTAAGAAGCACAGAATTCATGAAACAGACAGTTTTATTGGAGTGGCAATAAGCTTACACAGGAGTTCTGGACTTCTCCATGTCTGCAAGTATTTTAAGACATGTGCCTTGAATTCCTTATTCCTTTTTGACACCATTTCCTACAGCATTCTCCTGGAGAAACTGGATGCTCATGGCTTGGATGGTCATACTCTTTGCCGGGTAAAATTCTGGCTGGATGGCCAGGCCCAAAGAGTTGTGGTGAATGGCGTTAAATCCCGTTGGTGGCTGGTCACAACTAGTGTTCCCCAGGGCTCAGTATTGAGGCCAGTTCTGTTTAATATCTTTATCAATGATCTGGATAAAGGGACTGAATGCTCCCTCAGTAAGTCTGCAGACGACACCAAGTTCTGCAGGAGTGTTGATCTGCGCGAGGGTAGGAAGGCACTGCAGAGGGATCTGGACAGACTGGATCAATGGACTGAGTCCAATTGTATGAGGTTCAACAAGTCCAAGTGGCGGCCCCTGTACCTAGGCCACAACAACACCAGGCAACGTTACAGCCTTGGGGAAAAGTGGCTGGAAAGCTGCCCAGCAGAAAACGACCTGGGGGTGCTGATTGACAGCCGGCTCAACATGTGCCAGCAGTGTGCCCAGGTGGCCAAGAAGAGCAATGGCATCCTGGCCTGTATCCAAAATAGTGTGGCCAGCAGGAGTAGGGATGTGATCATCACCCATACTCTGCACTGGTGAGGCCGCACCTTGAACAGTGTGTCCAGTTTTGGGCCCCTCACTACAAGAAAGACATTGAGGTGCTGGAGCGTGTCCAGAGAAGTCAACGAAGCTGGTGAAGGGCCTGGAGCACAAGTCTTATGAGGAGCTGCTGAGGGAACTGGGGTTGTTTAGCCTGGAGGAGAGGAGGCTGAGGGGAGACCTCATCACGCTCTACAACTACCTGGAAGGAGGTTGTAGCGAGGTGGGTGTCAGTCTCTTCTCCCAAGTAGCAAGGGATAGGACAAGACGAAATTTGTGCCAGGGGAGGTTTAGGTTGGATATTAGGAAAAAATTTCTTCACTGAAAGGGTGAAGCATTGGAAGAGGCTGCCCAGGGAATTGTTTGAGTCACCATCCCTGGAGGTGTTAAAAGACATGTAGATGTGGCATTTGGGAACATAGTTTAGTGGTGGACTTGGCAGTGTTAGGTTAACGGTTGGACTCGATGATCTTAAAGGTCTTTTCCAACCTAAATGATTCTATGATTCTATGATTCTATGCCTGACTAATCCTTACTGACATAAGAACATCTTGGGTCTGCTTACAACTAGAAAAAAGACAAAACTCTTTATAACTTCAGGATCAGGAATTGCAAAGGGTGTCCTGCCCTGGAGCTATACTTCATATTCTTTAGCTATAGAATGAGATCAGGTCTATTAAATAGCTATTAAGAAATTAAGACATTATTTTAAATCAGTTATGCTTTGGGATAGGGAAAGAGCAAAATAGAAGAAAACAAACCCATTAGAAAACTTTGAAATTACTTCTTCTTAAAATCATATGTATTTATGTCTATTAAAAATATATAATACCCTAACTTGGCTTGGAGATCTTATATTAATGGCATGAATCCATCTCTATAGTAGCATCTGAAGTTTTCACCATCTAATGTTTTTATTCTCAACTTCCCTTTGGAGTATGCAAGTAATATGACCCTGTTTTACAGAGAGACAGAGGCATACATCATCAAAAGGATTTGAGGTATGTTAATTAATTCCCAAATGGGTTATCACCTTCTTTTTTCTTTGGAATAAATACTGTAAATACTCTTTTCCTTGTGGTACAGGATAACTACATCTATGGCTCTTAGAATCAAGGGATGTCTTCTCCTATTGAAGCGGTTTCTCGTACAATATAAAAACCACAGAAATGCAAGGGAGGTGCATGTCCAGTCTCAGCTGAATGGGTGTGGACCATGGTCTGAAGACTCCACCAATCCAACAGCATGACAGAAGCACACATGAAAACAGTACTATCCAACCTGCCTTCACAGAAAGGAGAAAAAGGAAGAAATATAATGCAAAGCAAAACTGTTCTTGATCAATTAGATTGATCTTTGAAATACTTGTTAGAAGAGGTGAATAGCTAGGTTATTACCAGAGCTCAAAAGATTATACCTATGAGTATGTTTTAAATCTTCTACAACTCGATGTTTCACGGCCATAGGCCGAAAGTCAGTAAAGAGCACTCACCTAAATTGCTTCTGGACGAGATGTGAGATGCCATTTATGCATCAACTAGTTCTGTACCATTAAAGCAGTGGGCTTCCTCTGTATTTCATTTTTCATAGAAGCCTGAAGTCACTGGTTGTTCAATTTTTTACAGGGAAACTGGAAGGAATTAAAGATGTTTTAATGAATTACGTCCAGCTCAAGGGTTGGAGGGAACCAGTGCTCTGTCTGTGGCTGTAAGGAACTGAGCCTGTGAGGACTTCATCCTTTTATCTCTCTGAATGCAGCACCTGCTAGATCAGTATGCAAACTGAGACACCATCAAGGCAAAAGACTCCAGTTCAAGAGTTCATGATACACAAGGACTCACAGGCTAAGTATTACTGTGGTTAAAGCTTAAATGAGAACTAATGTTCATTGAATGTCATCCCAAGGAGTTAGGTTATTACTGAATAGCATTTAAAAAAACAGAGAAAAGAGTGGAGGGTGAGGTATTAGAAATAGGAAAATGTTAGAAGCAAAAAGATAAAAGACTAAGAGAAACTGATAAAGAATGTTACCGATAACTTCTTTAGTGTTGATAAAAATGTTAGAAAGAGAAGATAAAACCTAGTTTAAAAAAACAATTAAAATTATATGGGTAGAAAAATCATCACAAAAACTTCAAATAGAGCCAGTTGAAAACTGTACTATCATAAATGTTATTGCTTAACTACTCATTGATAAGATGTAACAGTTGTCGGGAGTCTAAAAGACAAAACTAATCTAGAAAATCAGAAGCAACAGATCCATATATGGACACATGCAGTCAGTAATTTGAGCTTCTGACCTTTCTCTCTTCTTTTTAAAAATAAGGGTTTTTAAAACAACTTTTCTGAGGTTCTTGCTTATAACATCATTCATGTTTCTAATTAAATTCAATTTAAGCATTAAGTATGGTATTTAAAATGAAAAATTGCAAATATTTATTTAAATGTATCTTAGGGTAAAGTTGCACAAGCAAGTACTTGGATGTGTTTTCTTTTCTTTTTTTTTTTTTTTTTCCCTCACATAGTAGGTAGAGTAATTAACAATGAAGTTTTGTTTTAAGAAAGTACCTTGTATTTCCATACCAACCACTTTTTAGAGGTTTTAAAGACCTTGAACATTAACTAAGTCAGCTGAACACAGTGGTGAGATTACAAATTTTACTGAATTCACCATTACTTGTCTACATATAAGGTCTGGATGACCCCTTTATACTAGGACTTGAGAAAAGTGTTGAATCCTAAGTATTCTAAAAAGCAAAGAAACAAACAAAGAAAAGGAATCTAACTGCCTGATTTTTCAAATCCACAGTTGAATGCTTCTAACTGAAAAGTACCACACTGCATATGATAATTAAATTCCATTTTTAGTGTTTTACAAGTTAACCATTATTGACATTGCAGTTCTAAATGAAAACTCAGGAAAATGTTAGGGTTTTTTCTATAAGGTTACAGGAGGTGATGACTCATAGGCAATAGCTTTGATAAAGTCTTCATGGATTTACTGACTTTCCTTTTTGATTCCTTAGAACTGACCAGAGGACAGCTAGAATGGGGAAAGGGTGGTGGGGCTGGGGTGGGCTCTACCGCTTCAGTGCATTAGTAAGTACAACTTGCCAGTGTGAAGGAGGAAATCCAATGTGAAGGAAGAAATTATCTGTTTCTGATGGCAACCAATCTCTGCAAAACTGTTCATATGCACTTGTCTTATTGGGGTCAGAGTGTGATTTAAAATCTATTTATTCTGTGTTTTAAAAATAAAGTTATTTTCCTTAATTTAATACAGATCCAGATAGGTATTAAGCACACTTTGTGTACTCTGCTAAAAACTCTGAAAGCAATAGAGGCTGTTATTTTGCTGTGAAAGAATTAAGATTCTAGGCAACTCTTTGTGCATTAGGGACTGATACAAAAATATTTATGTTTAATGCTCAGTAAAAAGTTGAATGACATTTTACAAACAGAGGGATGAACATTTTGTAAGGCTTTCCTGTGTTAATTATAACCCATACCTTGTCACTCTCATCTGCAACTGAGACTAATTGTCTGCCATATAAAAAGACATGCTTATTGATTTTTCAAAGGCTGGAACAGACTAAGCTGTACTCACTTTCTATTGATATAAAAACCATTGCCTGCCTGTATTGATTGCTTACCCCATAGAGCAATAGCAAATTGCTATTGTGGAAACATAATGATGCTGAACATTTGTTGCACAGATGATAGGGTAATGTTTAAATGCTGTGTGTCCTGTTCTTTGTAGATTTACTAATAACGTCCTTAATCATTCCTCTTCAAAATACCATGAATCCTGGAGCAGACGCTAACGTAATGATACGACATCATTTATAGACCATAGCATTTCATAAATTCAAAATGAATTAAATGAGCTATTTTTTCATCATCAACTAGACTGGATGCCAATTTTGCTTAATATTTTGCAAGGCCTGGGTAAGAATGAAATAAATTAGCTACAGCAAGATTCTTTCAGCTCTTTTTAAATGTAGTACTTACTTGGTGTCTAGTCCCACCAAAAGCAGAAGACTTACTTGAGGAATTATAAATTACATACTGTGAAAAAGACAGACTGAATGTGGTCTTTACTTCCTTATAAGAGAAAGTTTCATAAAATTTTTGGCTTTATTTACCTGACATGGGTAATATGGTCTGATTAAATGAGGTTTGAAAAAATGTATAAGTGGTATGAATTTTATTTAACTGGGTGTTATTTCTTAATATAGGAGTTATGCAAATTATGAACATTCAATTAAGATAAGAACTATCCATTTTCTAATGTTATTACAAATCAGTCTTGTGAAATCCATGCAAATTTATGTTGGTAATTCCTTTGACAAAGGTAAAGAATTCCTGACATGGTATTTCCAGCTAATATTAAATCCTGATAGAATAAAGCAATCATTTAAATGTTTTTGCTTGCTTGCTTGTTTACACAGAACAAACTTAAGAGTGTTCCCGCACTGCACTCTCTCCCCTTCTCCTATTTAGCAATGCATTACATTTCATAGCATTTCTGCTGGTCCACACTTCCACATTTTTCTTGAAACACATCTTAATCCTAAGGAGTAAGATATGCATCTACAAAAAAATCCAGCCCTCTTTGAGGCAGGAAAGTATTTGGGAAAGTAGACCAGGACGTAGATTGACAGAAACAAGAAAAGTCACCTGTAGTTCTTCAGAGCAGTGCCAAATATTAATCTTTTCTACCTCTTTTTTCTGTCATGAACTTCTCCCATATATCCTGAAAATTCCAAAGTAAATTTAAAGCCATTTCCAAGATTGTCTTACAAATCATGAGCTTCCATGGTGCTAAATATTGGAAAATGTAGCAAAGAAACTTTCTGTTCTGGATTCTCAATATTCCCTGAACCAGAGAGCGCAGAAAAGAGAGATTTTTCAGTTAAATGCAGAGCGATAAGGAAAAAGCTAAACACTGTGGAAGAGGGATTGTATTGTTAGGCAGAAAGACAGGAATTTAAATAGAAAAAGGAAGATGAGAAACCAGGGCAGGAGGAAAGGAACAGGTGGTTACAAGGACTGTGAAAGCATTGATCAGAGAACAATGGAAAGGAAAGACATGTCCCATCAGTGTTTGAATTCTAGCGGACTGTACGGTATAAGTAGTTCATGTGAGAGCCTTTAAAGATGATGACCCTTCACAAGATAAAACAAAGAATCATAAGCATCCACTCTATTTCTTCTTTCCTGGTTCCCAGATTGATATAGGACAGAGTCTGATTTTCAGATTTTCTGAGCGCTAACACAGTATTATTGTATTCTGAACATGTGCTATAAAAGCTATTTGAAATATCCAGCCATATTCTTTTCAAATGGTCATCCCAATAAACTGATATTTCTGACCCTTAATCTGTGCTTTGCATTTGTTTAAGAAAATCAATACTACTTTTGCTATTATGGAAATATATATATTAATGCCAGTTAATAAAGCCTTGAGAAGAAACAAAAACATCATGTGAGAAAAAACTCGTTTGGAAATAACAGATCATTATTCCACGCAGGACTTTCTAAACCCAGGAACAATATGCAGGCAGCAATACAAAATGACAAGCTAAAAAAGTATAATAAATTCACTCATTCCATAATGACTGTCTATTTCATATTCTGAAAAAGTTTTTGGGTAAGAGGCTATGTAAAAATGATCTCTATAATAATGCAACTAATCTGGTGTTTCCTCTCCTGAATGCTTGTCCTTGCAAACCTGACATTTTTTGCAAGGGTTTCTCAGGAGGTAGGGGCTTAAAGGGTTTTGCAGGGGAAGAATACAAGAGTTTTTACTATTGAGACAGGAGCTGAAGCTGGGTTCTGTGTACAGAATCGTATGGAAAGACAGTATGAATATTTCTCTAAAAGTTACGAAGACTGAGAGCCTCAAGATGTTTTGATAAGTTCAGTTGGATATTTCATTTATAAAATCAACAAATAATGAAGAAAACATTAGCTGTCTTATTTTTCTACTTCCCTGCAAAACATCCTTCTACTACTATCACAATACATATTTTTACTCTGAATTTAATAGATTTTCAAACAAATCAATCCTTGCTGATTCAGTTTGCTCTGCAGACCTGCATTGGGTCACATCTACTTCCAGAAGAATTTTAGTAAAGAAAAGCTGTGACATCTATACAACCTTGCACTAAGTAGCATATCAAAAAAAAAAGATTTACAGTCTATTTGCTGCTTGGTTTACCCTATGGCTGTTTCTTGCAATGACAGATAGCTGCCCTATCTAAAGCATGGGTGCTCTTAAACAAACTACAGGTTATTTTTTTTTTAGTGCATGAAAGGTGCAAGGTAGATGTGTATTGCATTTTCTTTTCATTATGGGGAAGAAAGTCAAGCTAAGTAAAACGTAAGCTGAGATGGAGAACAACAAAACCTTTACAACATTTGGATCTGTTTGTAATCTATATGCAGTAAAATTCATCAACCAAATCCAGTGAAGAACTTCAATTTACTTTCCTTCATCTTTTGGTCACTTATACATGTATGTGTTTTGACAAATTAAATACCTGTATCAGGATGACTATTTCAGGTACAGATCTGATCATATAAGCAGTGTTACATATATTTTTTCAGAGATGAATTTCACCTGCTAAAGCAAAATCTACCAAGGGTTTTTAAGAAAATTAGAAATGAAGCTGCCTTTTCATGAAACAAGTTGATAAACCTGGCAGGTTTTAAATTTAATTTTTAACTTTTTAAAGTCTCTAACTGTAGTGGTGCATTTCCCCCCTCCCCATGGCCCACTCTACCATCTCAGGAACTCCTTAGCCATTGTGTAATGAGTTGGGTGGTTGAGCCCATACCAGGCACCCTTGACCATACCAGGCACTCTTGCATGGCTAAGGTGGGGAGTGACACTGATTGTACCAGGAACAAGGTATGGAACAAAAGTGTCATCCCTGACAGCCCTGAAGCATTCCCCACCTTGATTGTAGCTCAGGTGGAATGATACTATTTTTACCGTGGAACAATACCATAATTACTATCCCATACCACCCTGGATAGTGGCCAGGATGGAAATTCACTGATGACTAAAGCCAATCATCTTGTAAACCTATAAACAGCAGTCCCAAGCAAGACCCTTTGAGCTCTCCTGGACCACAGCGGGCTGCACCCAGTGTCTCCCTCTGAGTGGGACGCCTCTCAGATTTCGCAAACTCTCGAGTTTGTGATATTCGGAGGACCATCGGGACCTGGGCTGAAACACTCCTTAGCCGAGCCAATCCTTGGGGCTCAACCCTTTGCCTGTTGAGAAATGTCAAGTAATTTAATGCAAATATTTCACAGACTTGAGGGGAATTTTTAACAGTTATATCTTTATAAATTTATCTAGCCTTGGGCCCTTATGTGTGAATTGATCTAGATTTTTTGTGTGTGTGTATATTTGGGTGTATTGATTTGGATAACCAGTAATAAGCACAATCTGTAATCAAATCACTTTAGTAATTGCAGTAAACTAGATTAACTTCCATTGTAACTGTTAAGTTAGTCAATTATTAAGTCCTGTTAAAATCTTACGACCTACTTTAAAACTGTAAATGAACTTTAAATTGCTGCTAAACACATATAATCCCCTAGGCATAAACCGTTGACCAAGTCTAAGAGTAGGAGTAGATCCAGCCGCAACTAGACTTCTCTCTGAGAAGGAGTTTAGAAAGCAAGGGGGTCTTCTCTGAACCTCATGACTCAATTGGAGGGTCTTCCTTACCTTTTTGTTCTCAGTCTTTCTATAAATCATTCCAACACAATTCTGACATGATTTTCCTTGTGTATACTTAATCCATACAATGAGTAATAGAGTGAACCTTGCCATCGAATTCTGTTAAGTCGCACTTTTACAAATTTCTATTAAAATCACTTTTTGCTGATACCTTTGCCAGTAATTCTTTAAGCGGCCTCAAAACCACTCATTCGTGACACTAACAAAGTCTCTTCTTTTTCTTCCTTCAAGAAATCACCTTAGCATATGCTTAAAAATTGGTTTCTAAGCCATTTTCCTAAATTGCTTTGTTGCTCAGTTTCTAGTTAGTTCAACATTGTCTTAAACCTTGAGATTAAATTTATTTTACAATATAGAAGTTAAAATTGACAAAAAAGTCAGTCTTTAAGCATTGAAAGTGTTTTCCATTTGGTTTCTGCAGTAATTTTGCCACAGTACTTAACTTTTACCTTCATCATGGCTTGAGGGAAGGGCAGGAACTGAAGCACCATCTTCCTACATTTTCTTTAAATTGCAAGCTATTTCACGTTACTTTCATTCGTCTTTTTTTTTTCTCCTTACATTTGTATTTTTACTCCAATACAATTTTACCAACTTAAATTAACCTAAAAAATATTTACCTCTGCATCTCCAGAGTTACTTGGTTATTTTTCATTTGGTGTAAGTTTGGTTTGGTTGGTTTTGTTTTTCCTCAGCACAAAAAGGCAGTGAATGAAATTAAACAACTCATACCACTCTACTACTTCTACATCTACAGTTTAAAACCTGAATCTCATAGAAGACAAAAATGGAAAAAACATGCGGATGGCAAATTAATCTTGTTGATTTTTCCTTCAGCTATTAAGGCTGATCTTTAGAAAATGTGTTATTGTTTTTGTATATGCATTAAATGGCACCTCCATGCAGGCAATGCATCTCTTGTCAGAGAGGTCAGCTAGAGTTTTTTTGTCTTCAAAAAAAAAAAAAATTCTTATTTGAAGAAAATATACACAAATGAGGATTACTACAGGGAGTGCTAAAAATATTTTCCCCAAATTTCCCCAGAAATTACCATGATTTCAGTTTTGTACTGAAAGATTCAAAAAAATACATTGTCATGAGGTATTTTTTCTGTTTAATCATCTTGAACAAAGGATCAAAGAAACTGGAATGCTAAAGATAATTGATCATAGTAAATCAGCAATTTAAAATAAACTTTCAATGAAAGTTTAGTGGAAACGCAGTATTCTTATGAGGATATAGCTCAGTAGATGTCATACACTTCTGAATATACAAATAAACCCTCATTTAATGTTCTATAGTCTTATTCACAAACAAGAAATTGTTCTACATCTTGGGTCCATACACAGAGTTTGTTGAACTGCCTGTGAATAAATAGGTTCATTGTGAATACTGTTCACTTTGAACTCAATCACCATGAAATCTAAAACATCTGTTTTCTCAACAAGGTATTTAAGCTTCAGACAAGGCAGGAAAATAATTTTCAAGTATTACCCTCTAGTTAAGATGAAGAAATGATTAAGTTATGGTGATGGGGTGAACAGGGATGGTAATGATGCTGACATGTGTAGTGCTGACCTGAAACCTTCTCCTTCATAATTTCTTGACTTCCTATAAGTTAAGACATAAAATCTCTAAATGATTGCTAAAGAGTGCCTGCTTACCAATGCTGGGTGCATGTGAGACCATCAGTAAATTTTTCTGTATTCTCAGGAGTTCCTAGAATGTATTGATTAGTGTCGTGCAACAGGCTTGCAATGTTTCAAATGTTCTTGGAGAACAAAGCCTTTTCCATGAATTGATGTTTCATGGCATGATTTCTATATTATTACTGATCAATTATTATTTTCTGTTTTGTCTGCATGTTGAGAGGCTTATGGGGAGGAAGGGAGGCAAAATAATTACCCAGATGGATATTTCTTGGAGGGTGTCACTTAAAATCAGGAAAAACCCCACAATATTGTTAGTGGGTAAGATAGTGTGCCTGATCTATTATTGCAAGGAAGTAAAAAGTACCTAGCATTAAAACAATGCTACATATCTTCAGTGCACTGAAAGAATATTATATTATGGACTGGGATGACAGTATAAAAATGAACTGATCTTTGAAAAGATTATTTTTACGACAATATTTTACCTAACAAATATTGAAGCTAACTTTTTTCAGACTTTTACTAGTGAACCTGGAGAAAAAGACTTGTAAATCTTCATAAAAGGAGCAGGTTTAATTATTAGCAATATGGTGTCATATTTCTATTTAATTTATCAATTTGAGCAACAGAGGTACTAGTAATATAAGGAACTTAAAAATAATTTCCCATTGCAATTGATCAGTTTTACTGTGATTTGGAACTGCTACACAAACTGGTAAAGACCTATGTTTCTAACCTGAAGGGGAAAAAAAACTGCGTACAAACATGTATACAGTTCTATCATTTCTAGATCATAAGAAGAGTAACATCTCATTCTCCAGCCAACAGACCTGCTCAAGAAACTATAAATAACCTTATTTTCAAATTTGTATTTCTGTGATAATAAAATTTAAGAATTATTTTAGTATTTTACTAGTAAGTTGGAAATTTGTTGGAGGAGAAGAGTTTTATTCTTGAATGACCTTTAGAGAAACAGGAAATGCCAACTAAACAGGCCAAGCAGAAGGTTATTTAAAACACAAGGATTGTTTAAGCATTAAATGAAACAGGGTTCTACCATCATATTAATGTGTGCCATGAGAGAGGGGATGAGGTGGGAAACAATCAGCTGTATATATTACTAATTTTCCTCACTTTCATTAACAACTTCTTTTATCCTTTTCCTTTATGGCATATATACAACCTATACAAGTGTTTTTCAAATATCTCCTGATGATATTTTTTTCTAAAGATCACATTCCAGACTGAGATTTGCCTCTGATTAGAATGTAATGGCTATTATCTTGCACTGCACTATCTGAAAGAATATTTTCTCTCTATGGACAAAAAGCTTAGACATGTACTGTTCCTCAAAATTTATCTAGATATTTTTCTTTTCAATTGACATTTCTTTGATGTTTTCATAGCAACCCACGCAAAAAAAAAAAAAATCAAGTGATATAAATGTCTAACAAAAATAAAAAAGAAAAAAAAAAGATAAAATTGTTATAACAAATCTTGTATGTTTCCTTTTCATTACATTTGGAAAATACTCTGAGGAATGAAACTGGGACAAATACAGCTAGAATTTTTATTTTTAAAGAAAATATTTTGCACACTATCTTTATTATAACACTTATCTTCTCATAATGATCTTCTGGAATTCCAAAGCACTTTGCAAACAATAATTAGCGTATTATTAACAGCACTAATAATTTGGTGCTACAATGATAATTTTCTGAAGAATAGTGAGAATACTTCAAACATCCTAGTTACTTTGATGAATAAAGGATGCTCAACATCTCCCAGAATTTTACTGAAGAGTACAGAAATCCCCTATGTACTGTAAATTGTCTTGTTAGACTTGGAATCATGTCATTACAATTTCACTGTTTCTAGATCTTACTATTATTTCAGAATGTTTATTTGAAACTAAATTCAAAAGAACAAGGATATATCCTCCTCTCTCTGTCTCCAGGTGCTGTTATAGAGACAAAGAAATGCAATTCTAAAGACTGGATCAAGGGAAGAATGAAAAATATTGCACAACGTAGTCACGGACATCATGACTGATAGACCCAGTGCAAATATAGAAGTATGCTAGATGAAATAAGCCTTCATGAATCTCTCTCAGGAGAGAAAGAAGAAACCAAAGTGCATAGTTTCCTTGCATTGTATCTGACAACAATCTCGATTCAATCTGTCAAACAAAGTGTATTGCAGTCACATTATTAGTGACCTTTGCAGTTAGTGACTTTGATACAAGACCCCCCAAACTGAAGAAAGTTTATTTTCTTTTAGTTCTTTTCTATAGTATGTTTTATATACAACACTTTTTTCATTTAATATTACATGTACAGAATAAATGTTTTTTTTCATTACTGGTATATATGGTTTACTCCAATTTATTTTTCAATAAGTTTGTGTAGGCATCTTTCATCTGTAAGACCACCAATTGATTGCCCTCACTTTAACCCAAAATTTACCTTGTACACAAATCCAGACTTATTTTTCACCTTTACCATTATGAATTACAATGTAATCAAAACACTGAAATATGAAACTGATCACACGCTGCAGACCAGTTGTATGATGAATTAGTCTCTCTCTGCTTTGTGCCATGCTGTTAACCATATTGCATCTACTGTTAGGCATTGAAATGCCAAAAGTATGTCTGTATACCTAGATATTATGTCAGTTTTAGAATCACTATATGCCTTATCCGTAGGAGGCTCGTTGCCTTTTAAAAACTATTAGAGGCTTCCTAAAACGTTTATGACACATGGATTAAGATATTATCCTTCCTGGATACTGATGGATCTGAATATGTCTTTTGTATTTCTGTCAAGGAACTAGTTGTTCATGAAAGCTGATTGTCCTTTTTCAAGCTGAGCAATATAATCACAGAAGTGTACCTTATGTAACTCTCTTTCATGTTCATGGTCATTTACTCACATGACTGCTCACACTGAAGTCACGAGGACTTTTTATATAAGAAAGTATTTGTCACTGTGAATTCATGTTGCACATAAAAACAGTATGTAATGTTTCCTATACTCAGTTGTACTTTACAGATTTCTTTATTTTTCTTCCTTAAAGAACACCTACTGCCTGACTATGAAGAAAATAACTAGTAGCTAATTTGCAATTTTCATAAATACACAGTTGCCTATTGCAAGACACAGTTTCACAGTGCATATCTACAGATAACATTCCATATAGATAACATGGGAGTTCTAAATTATAGTATAATAAACATAATAATTACCTCTGTGATAATTATATGTTAAAAAACAACAGCAGCAATGAATATGGTAAAACTCTTAATATCACTTCCATTATATCTATAAAAGTAGCTCTGAATAAAAAAAAAAAAAAAAAAAAGTCAAGGCTTTCATTTTTTAAAATGTGTTTACTGTTAAAAAGGTGCACTTAAAGGAATAACATTGCCTCTCCATTATGAAATGAATGGATAATTGATTTCCTACTACAAATATACTTTGTTTATATTCACCCATCTTTTTCTGAAACAACCCATTCTTTCCTTTCATGAGAAATGTCAAAAAAGTGTACTGTTTTCTCTTCAGTTCCCACATGCAACTTTTGAATAACAAAAGAGAAAAAGAAAAAAGGAGATGCCAAATGTCCCTTAGATGTTGCTGAACACCTAGTGCAAACTACTGTAGGAAATGAAAAAGAGAATATTATATGTATTTAGCGGTCTCCATTCTGCTCTTCCCACCTGCAAGTATTTAAAAATGAAGCAGGTCAGATACAGAAATGTAAGCCTATTTTCCTGCCTACTTTCATCATCAGTGGGTCTCCACTGATCTCCCACTAAATCAGCAGAAATAAGAAAAAACAATTCAACAAATTATTATTATCTACATCTACACTAAAATCTATTACTACACAAGCCTCTACTCTGCCAAACCTTTTGCTAGTCAACAGTTGCATTACCTGCCAGGTGCGCAGTCACAGACAGTGCACACTGGTGCATACTAGGTAGTTACTCACAAGATGCTAACATTGCTTCTTGTAGCAATTTGTTCCACTGCTCTCCTTTTCTCATTCAGAGATGATCATTGTGGCAATCAATGTTGGTTCTATTTGTGTTTTCTGAGTCTGCATGGTAGTTTTTCTACCAACAAACTGATGGGATTAGGTGAAACTTGCTGGAAAGAGAGGGAGATTTCTCCTGTCTTTCAGAATCATTTGAACCTGCTCAAAGAAAATGACATTTTGGAGGGAATGAAGGACGTGGCAGGTAAAGGAGATTTGCAGGAGGGAGCTGGGAGCCTATAGCTCATCTGAGAGTAGAGAAAATTTTGAAACAAACAGGGAAGGAGATCCAGAACCAAGCCTCTGGGGTACAGAAAGAAAAACTTCTCATGAACCAGAGGAAATGGAAAAGGGTTTGCAGCAGCTCTCAGAGGCACTGAGTCAAATGAAACCAAGGTTGGAAAGCAGAGCTTTTCCACAAGGACACAATGCATAGGATGAGAATATTGTATAAACCTCTTTTCAATTTCTTTTCTGATCTAGTCATAATGAACTGATCCAGCTTTGAACTTTCTCTTTGAGTTTTATCTCTATAAATAGTTAAATATTATTGCCTATATTCCAAGAAAACTTGTTCCCTTTGAAGTTAAAATCACTTTAGTCTTCTTAAGATGGCTCAGTATAAGAAGACATTTTTGGCAGATTCACCTCAAAGCTGTGGTTGTCACAACATTCAGTCAAAGGCTGCAGAGACCTCACATACCTGGAAGAAGCTGTCTTAGCATAAGAAGTTTTATCACATTATGACAAGATCAATTTCACTAAATGAAGAGTTTCTGATTCTGGCTATATGCCCCAAGAGTATTTCAGCAGTATATTGGTGTGAGTTCAAGTCACACCATCATACCCTCCTGCATCAGTCTGTTTACACAAAGTAAAAGTCCATGCATGGGATAGAAGGGAGATCAGAATGAAGATCTAGACACAACCTACAATAATTTCATTCTTACTGGACCTCTACAGTATATGCAATATTAACACCATGCCTATTGCCGCTTTTTCTTTCTCTCTGATCTGCCTCTCTGGACTAAAAGAATTATTTAGACTTTCTAGAAGGTAAATGTGATTACTTTTCCTCACCTCTCTGTAATCTTTCTGCAGGATTACAGCCAAGAGGGCATGCACTCCTACATGGATAACAGAGTATGTTTTGAACTTTATGGATAAATGTCTTATGTAATTGTATGTCTGTTGCTAGAAACAACCATATTCACTATTCTAAAAATAGATCAGAAGTTTGGCAGAAAGATGTATCCATCCAATAAAGGAAAGTAAAGCTTCAAGAAAACTTGCAATGCAGTGACATACATCAAACTCCAAAAGGGTTTTAAATATTTAAAGTAGTTCTTATAATAAAAACCTTCATCTACAATGTGTTTAGCACATGGCTACATAACTTTATCATTGCCATTATTTCTAGACTGCACTAATGCTATTCACATTCCCAAAAATTTGATGGAGAAAATGCACATGCATTCACTTGCAGATCACATTCCAGGTAAAAGAGACTTCTCAATATTACCAATGTTCCCCAAATAAGTGGAAAGCTACTGAAGAAAAGAAGAACCAGCTGTTGGGAGACAAGAAACTTTTACCAAGGTGATCTTTAAAATCCCTGTAATAGTAATATAATAATAAAATATTTAAACATAATATTTCATGTGTATCGTCATCTATATTTGCAGTATTCACATGGTTACAGCAGTATGTTTGCTCTGATAAAACTTGTGGCATAGCATTCTGCCTCCCATTTCCATGGTGCATAATGATTTCCTTAGTATCTACTAACTTTCCCTTGTTCAAAACTCAATTCACAATAACAAGTTTATATCTTATATAGGAGAAGAAGCATTAGAAATATGTAACAGGTTTTCTTCATATATTACATGGTATCAGGGCATATATATGTAGCTTGATGAGTGGATCATCCATTAACACTCATAACCCTCCACTGAAGATAAGAAGTATGGTTTTCCTAATTTTCAAATTGAGTCAGTCTTATGGCAGTCTCTTGTCTAAGGACAGTCAACAAAAGAATGACTCTGGATTTCAGCAGAGTGGGCTTCAACTTGTTCAGGAAACTGGTAGGCAGGAAACAGTAAAGGGCAAAGGGACAGGGAAAGCTTTCTGGTCAGGAAGGACAGCCTTTGCAAATAATAACAATCCATTCCGAAGTGCAAGAGGATACAACAGCAGCAGGTAGACAGTGTCACTGAAGACAAAACTCCTAATTGACCTGAAGCACAAAAAAGAAATGTACCCAAAGGGGAAGTGTGGACAGGCTAGAAGTCGAGGAATATTATAGAAACATTGTGTGTGTGTGTGGAAAGACTGCATTAGAAGTCGAAACTGGTGGCAGATGTATTACCTTCCAGTTCCTGTTATGGGTAAAAGGAGAGCACCTTATGTGTGGAGCTAAGAATTTACTGGTAGTCAAATTTAAGAGTCTAAATAATAAAGCAAATAGTTACTGTTAGTTTATTTACAATGATACAAAGTGCTATAATCCAAATGATCTAATTATTGAGAAGCCTTAGTACAGATAAAATTGTTCTGTAGTGTTTTCTTACTGTCTATTCGTTTTCTCTGATGTTATGCTTATCCTTCCAGTATTTCTCTGATTCCCAACATTGACGGTTTAAGCCTTCCTCAGGAAGGTTGAGTGAGAAAATTGTCAGCAGCTTGAGGTATTTACCAGGCTGTGAGGCTCATGGCAGGTGTCCCTTCCTCATCAGTCTTGAGGTCTGCCTGAGGCTACTTTTATGTTTCCTTACCCCACCCTGTCCCTTTCTCCTGCTCCAGGGAAGGGGTGAAAGCCGCTCACAGCTCCCCAGTATTGCCTGGGAGCTCTTTGTCCCACAGGGACTGCCTGTCAGTCCCTTTCCGTGCTGGCACTCACAGAGATGAAATTCAGACAGGCTGGGCAATAAGCACTGGGCCACGGGGCACCTAGTAAACCCAGCTCATCCCTGCTCAGGCCAAGAACAGCCCAGCCCCCCCCTCGAATCTGAAATGGGCTGTCCCAAACCTGTGTCCTTCTGCTAGTAATGGCAAAACTTACATTTACTAGGGTATTGTCCTGGTTCCGGCTGGNATAACGCTCTTTCTTCATTGATTCTCAGCTAAAGTATGACTGTCTCCACTCCTTGGGTGTTAGTTAAAATTGCACAATAGACTTTTCTACCTTAATTCATAAAAAGGGCCTTTTTTCATTACTTAGTGACTATATGGGTTTGTCAGGCCCTTCCAGTATTCACAGAGCTAAGCTAAAATAAGCTTGGCAATAGTCAGCTGACATATGGGCAGTTGTTAACACAGATAAAACAGCCTAAAATCAGCAGAGGCTAAAACAGGTCCACACAAGTCCTGAGACCCTGTACTATCAGGTCAACATAAAGCCTATGACTAAAGTCATATATACTGGTCTACAGAAGGGAAAAAGCAACAAGAAAGTATTCTACAGGTGGAAGCAGCAAAAGGAAGGACAAGGAAGGGTCTAGTGCTGAACAGAACAGCAACCCAGTGACAAAGGACATGGAAAAGGCTGAAAGTACTCAGCACTTTCTTTGCCTTGCTCTGTAGTGGCAAGGTCTGCTCTCAAGCTGTTGTGGTCTGTGGCTAGTGTCAGAATCTGGGTGAGTTAAGTACTAGCCATGATAGAGGATGGTCAAAGTAAGAACCATTTAAGAAATTCAGAGACACAAGTTCACATGGCCTCGATGTGTACAAGGATGTGGAGAGAGCTGGCTGATTTCATTACAATGCCGATTTCTATTATATCTGATAAGTCCTGGTGACTGGGGGAAGTCCCCAATGACTACAAAAGGTAAATGTGCCCATCTTCAAAAGGCAAGAATGAGGGTCTGGCAAACCACAGACAGCCTAACCTCAGTTTGCAAGAAGGTTATGGACCAAATGCTCCTGGAAACAACAACTAGACAAACGGCAGACAAGAAGGTGATTGGAAATAGCCAACACATAATCACCAAGGACACATTGGGCCTAACAAACATGACTATCTTCCATGGTGAAATGACTAGTTCTGTTCATGAGAGGATAGCAATGGATGTAATTTACCTTGAACTAAGCAAGGTTTTAAAAATTTTAGGCAGAAAATAGATTGAACCACTGGACGGTAGGACTAGTGGTCAATTGTTCAAAGTCCAGTTGGCAGGTCATTACTTGTAGCTCCCCTTAAGGGTTCATATTGGTGCCAATACTGCTCAGTATCTCCATTAATGACCTGGACAATGAGACAGAATGAGCCCTCAAAAACTGACACTAAACTTGAGGAAGTGGAATACACTGGAGGGTAGATCTACCATTCAGAGAAACTTTGACAGCTTGGAGCTGGGCTCCTCAGGAGTCTTATGAAATGCAACAAATGCAAACATGAAGTTCATCACCTGGAAGAATAACCCCATGCAATTACAATTCAGGATGGGGACTTGCTGGCTGGGGAGTTGCTTTGCAGAAAAAGCCTGTAGATCTTGAGACAATTAATTAAATGTGAGTTAGTGGTACACTCTTGCAGTGATGAAGGCAAACAGGATACTGGGATACATCAGCAGAAAAACAGCTGGCAGAATGAAAGAAGTGATTATTCTCCTCTACATGACACGTACAGGATTATATCTAGAGTACTGTCTAGTGGAAGCCACTAAAATACTTATAGGGCTGGATCACATGACATAGAAGGAAAACCTGAGGTTTTGAGAGGTGGGCCTGTTCAGCCTGCAGAAGGCTAAAGGGGGATCAGACAGCTGTCCTCAATTACCTGGTCAGGGACTGTAGTAAGATGGAGCCAGACTCTTCTAGAGGTCCACAGTGATAAGTAACATTGGACCCATGTTGCAGCAAGGGAAATTCTGATTAAATAGAAGGAAAAAAATTCTTCACAGTGAGGATTGTCAACCACTTGAATAGGCACCCAGGGAGACAGTGGGAACTCCATCCTTGGAGTTACTCAAAACTCAACTATACAAGGCCCTAAGTAACCTGATCTAATGTGGAAATGTGAACTATATTCAAAATGGCCCTGTTTGTGAGGGGTGGATGAAACAGATGACCTCTAGAGGTCCTTTCTAACCTAAATTATTCTATGACTTTACCTTCTGCAACATATGTTTTTGTTTTGCTTCTTTTGTTGTGGTTTTTTTTTTTTTCTCTCCTTTCTCAGATGCTTAGATCAGGAATCTTTGATTAGAGTAGTTGTGCAGTATATTCAACTAAGAACAAGACAATAAGAAGGCTTCCTGCCATTACAGAGTCAGTTGATGTTTCTGGGCTTAGTAAATGCAAAAAACTCCTGCTTATAGAGATCAGAGAGACAAAAACAAGTTTTTCAAGGTTGTGCAGAAAGTCAGCTTGGTAATTAAACCCGTCCTTTCCCAGGTCACCACAAAAAGTAGTGGGGTCTTGAGATCTTTTTCATTTACTAAGATACCTATATTTTCAGTTTTCTCAGAATATTTATATAAGTTGAATAAAGGTGTGGTTTACCATTTACACTCATATTTTGTGCTCTTGCCATCTATATCCATGACTGGATAAAGCTGCTGTATGTCTATAATCTTCGATGCTAGACTAGTGGTATTTTTATGTCTGATATCTTACAATCGGTTAAAACTGTTATACAGGTATTAGGCCAGATTTGCAGATTAATATCAGCATGTGTCCATTAATTTCATCTCAGCTGTACAACTGAGGAGCTGCTATGTTGCCTTCCCTTAATGAAACAGATGGAATCCCAAGTTTCCCAGTGATTTAAAGTATTATACAGAAAAGTATACTTTTTAGCCTTAATCTTGTCTAAAACATGCATTCTAGTTTGTGGGTTTTTTTTTTTTCTGTTTTGTTTTTTTCCCTTGAAACTATTACTTAGACAGGAAGGAAGTGGTTAAAGAAGAGATAGTACCTGTATTATACTTATAGATAGAATGATACATAGGTGTATGTGTACATATGTTTGCGTATGTACACACACGTGCATACATATACTTTTAAGAAACTTTAGATGCTTATTCAAATGTTGGATATTGTAACTTAAATCACATATGCTATACTACTATGTGGTTTGATGTAAATTTATGGGCATGCAAAATAACCTGAATAGTTTACTGAAGCCTTTTGAAAGAGTCATGCATGCACACCCGCAATTTTTATAAATATATCACAACAGAAACACCATAGTCTAACATTTATGCCATTCATATGCTGGAGAATATTCAGTTAAAAATGCATATTTTTTCAGCTGTGATAGCTAGGAATTTTCTTGAGGGTTGACCTGAGTAAAAGTCAAGTGAGGCCATGTAGGAATTTGTCTCTGGACATGCTGAAATGCCAAAAGCAATTTGACTGTGGTTCAGAACATTGGATAGCTATTCTGGTTTTAAATTTGAAGCAATGGAAATAAAATTGTATTACACTTTTTTTTTCAGTTAGTTTTCAAGACACTTTTGCTACCAGGAGAATTCATGCATCTTGTCCCATAATTAGGATGTTAATACAAATAGCAAATAAATTTATATAAAAAATGTAGTTACATTTGACATGTTTCCGGAGAAAGACCAGCTTCAGTATTTTAACTATAAATTCAGTGTAGAAGATACAAACAGATTTACCAGGACCAAAACATTACAAGACAGTGAATAATTCATTGGTTATTGACAAAAAAATTATATTGTGCCATCCCTTGGTATATCTGAGTTCAATTAAATTGGCTATTTGTTGATGTATTGTTTTACCATGAAGTAACATTTAATACTGTAAAGCAAAGTTCTTAAGTCATGTTGTGAGTAATAATTCTTTTCATGATTTTTTTTTCGTAATCTTGAAACACACACAAATTATTTTAAGTGGTGTTTGTGTATAAAGTGTATATCCCATAGAGATTACTCTTTACTTGTGGTTCTACTCTTCATTTGTAGTTCTTCTCAATCTTCCTTGCCTTAGTTACCCTACTTTTAGATATTTTAGACTGAAATAATTGTCAAATAATACTTGACTGTTAAAAGTTTCTAGGGTGTTTGTCCCTCCTAAAGAAGGGAAGAATAAAAAGCTGAAAAGAAGGACACAGGGAAGTCTGAGAAAGTCAGGTGGGGCTGCCTGTTGAGGGCAGTGCTCAAAAAGGACTCTTAGTTTACCTTCTGCAAGTTTCAATCTCTTAGTAACACAAAAGATGGAAGCACCTGAAAATTGCCTGAGAAAGCTAGACTTGCAGAACTCTAGACCAGAAAAAGAAAAACCCTTAAATTAAAGCAGAGACTTCCGAAAAACACCTAGGTTTGCACATGTGTTCAGGAGTGTAGAAAATGTAAAGGGTTCTACAAAAACTTTCGACAACAATTTGAAAATAGGGGTTTTGACCTTTCTGTACTAGAAAATTCACTGTGTAATGCTAACAGCTCCTAGTATTTAAAATCAGGAGTCCAGCCCTATACAGTCATGATGTCTAACTTAAGATCATTTCACATTATTCACATATTAGTTTACTGTTTTCCAAACATTTAGAGGATACATGCAATGAAAAGTTGTGGTATCAACATTGTGGCTGAACTATCATAGACTAGCTCTGTAGTATTTCACAGCTCTGCAAGATAATTGCAAGTCCTACTGACTTTCATATGGCCAGGAATTCATTCTATGTTTTTCATAATCAAGGGACAAGTAGTTCTTGATGTAATTTGGCTATGTTAGGTAGAACAGGTCTATGCATTTATATACCAGAGAAAAAAAAAAATACTGAATTTTCTCGTTTTCAGTTACTTTTAATTAAAATGCACCTATTGCAGCTGTATTTACTGGCTAGGCTAGCAATAAGGGAAGCCTGGAGAATATATTATGCCTTGATGTAATGACTATTAGATCCTTACTTCATGTCCATGTTTTCTGTAAAATGCAGGTTCCAGATATGTTTCCTCATGTATTAGTCTAGATTTCACCCTAATTTTGTTGGGTAGCTAAATAGCTGAACTGCAGAGAGGTTGAGGACCCTGAAAAGTCTCTATTCTGACAATCTTACCTAACTCTCTTGAATATCAGCTAATTATAACTCACTTTTCATTTTCCTATGCATGATCTACTGACTCCAGTTATGAGTCATGTCTTGAGTTAATCAAAATACTAACATTCCTGAGAACATTATTCATGGCAAACTTTGCTAATTACTCCTTACAATTTGTAGGTATGTAAAATGCTTTCCAGCTTATATGAAACTGTGGGAAATTAATCTTTTAATTTTAAAATATTTTTGTATCCTTGCTAAATCTCAATCATTTGACCACAAATTTCATAATTGTTCTGTGGTCAAGCTACAGTGTCATTTTGAGCTCTTAGTTGAGTTTTTTAGTGATTAACTCTTGCTTTCTGTGCAAGAGAAATCTAATCATTAGTTATTAAAGGACGTTTGGGGTCTTTTTCATAGCTGTATGTCTCAGGAATAATTGTGAAGAGGCTGTTGTGACTGAGTGGTTTAGAGGCCGCTTAAAGGATCACTGTCCAAGGTATTAGCAGAAAGTGATTTTAATAATAATTTATAAAAACATGACTTAACAGAGTTCGATGGCAAGGTTCACTCTATTACTTACTACACATATGAAATATGTAAAGGAAAATCGAGTCAAAATTGGACTAGAATGATTTACATAGAGACCGAGGACAAAAAGAGTAAGGGAAACTCTCCCGTTGGGTCACGAGGTTCAGAGAAGACACCTTGCTTTCTAAACTCCTTCTCAGAGAGGAGAATACGTGTGGCTGGATCCACCCTTAATCTCAGACTTGGTCAACGGTTTATATCTAAGGGATTATATGTGTTTAGCAGCAACCTAAGGTTCATTCTCAGTTTAAGATAGATCATAAGAATTTAGTAGCACTTAATCATTAACTAATTTAACATTTACAAAGTAAGTTAGTAGAGTCTACTACAATCATGACAGTGACTTAATTACAGATTATGATTAATATTAGTTCACACATACACACAGACAGAAATATATATAAATGTACAAAAGGTATATCTGTTAAAATTTCCCCTCGAGTTCAGTGAAATATTCACGTCAAGTGTCTGGGCATTTCTCAACGGGAGAAGGGTTGAGCCTCGAGGAATGTTTTGGCTGAGGAGTATTGCAGCCCAGGTCCTGTGGCAGCTGGCAATGATCCTCCAAATACTGCAGACTCGAGAGATCACGAGCACTGAGAGGCGTCCCACTCAGAGGAAGAAGCTAGGTGCAGCCTGCTGCAGTCCAGGAGATCTCAAAGAGTCTCACTTAGGACCACCATTTATAGGTTCACAAGATGATTGGCTTTAGTCATCAGTATTTCCATCCTGGCCACAGTCCCAGGTGGTAGTTCCTAAAAATTCTCAAGAGTTCAGTATTGTTCCACTTGAGCTATGACTCAGATAAGGGTATCAGGGGATGACACCTGGACCAGGCAGTAGGAGTACATTCCCAGCCTCAGCTATGCAGAGTTTCTGATACGGTCAAGGAGCGCTCAACCGCCAGACTCAGTACACCAAGGCCAAGGTTTCACGAGAATTTCTGAGATCAACAAGTGGCCCAGCTCAACAAGCGGCCCAGGAGAAGGGGAAAAAGAATGCAACACCACAGAGCCAGCAATTACTTTTTATCTGGAGGTTCAAATTTTTAAATGGAAATCAAAACCTAAAGTTTCCTAAGCAAAATCGAGTAGTAACATATATTGCCAACTTCTGGCCACTTCAGTATAGAATCATAGAATCTTAAATCGCTGTTGGCATAAGTAGTGGTAAAATACATGAAGAAAATTTAGCTCTCTACATCATTCAATTAAATTACATTAAAGTACTATCAGAAAAACAAAATGTAATTTCATAACAATATTAGTAAACTGGCACAACTAAACAACAATAGTATTGCCTTTGCTCTTCTGCAATAGCTTTACGGCACTCTCAGATATATTTTTGTCAGATAGTGTATATTTTTATGTTGCATTTGACATATTGTATAAAGGCCATTCTTAACTATATTACTGAAGAACAAGATCACTTCAATTTTTTAATCTAGTAATAATTAATCTGCATACAGCCCATCAAAAAAGCAATGAATTTTTGTCCAATACAGTTCCTCCATTTTGTCACATAAGTAGTTCTCTTTCTTAAGAGTGACTATTATGGCAGAAATGAGGCTATGTGAGCAATCCTTTTAATACCTTCAGCTTTGCATTGGTCTAGATATTGTGCTGTCATCTAATAACTTTGTCTGCGTTTTTTTGTGCCTGCACATTTCTCTGTGTTCAAAATAATTATGATCACACACAAATAAATTTAAAACTCGGTTGCTTCTTTGCAGGTGAAAATTTGCAGAAATTCTAGCAGAAATGACTAAATGAGCATTGATTTTCTTATATTTAAAAATATTACTTTGACTCATTCTCAACTCCATGCAAAGACTACCACCACTCTGGTCATGAAGCAAAGCAGTGTGCTACCAAGGCAGCATATGGAGTTCTTGTTTCTTAGTCACCATTTAGTGAACTCAGGTGCACTGAGTGCATTCATACTTGTGGTGCAGTCCTAAAGAGATTTGAGAAGAATACAGTTTAAGGACATCTGTTCACTTTCTTCTCAGTTGCCTGTAGTCCTTTTATCTAGGTTTCTGCTTAGTGCCAGTTAAGTAAGGTAATGAAAAAGAACCGTGAATGTTTCACCAGACTTGTAACCAGTTTACCTTCTAGGGAATGAAGTGTGCAGACTTTAATGTAAGCTCATTTTAAATTTGAAATTTTATTATTGGTATTCCAGAGTGACTATTATGCAACTGGGGCTTAAACTCTGTCCAGTGATGATATTTTTTTCCCCCTAACTGAAGCAACTTTTTAAAAGTTTCTCCCCCCCTCCCCCCGCCCCAGCAAGTGCAATGCCATTTGAAGGAGATATTAAATTAGCATCTATTATGACAACTACAGTAGACTAGGAGTTCCTACCAGGATTAATAATTGCTCTGCATACTGTAAGAACATAGGAAGATATGAACTATTCAAAACACTGCAAAGTGAATAAATGAAACGCTGCAAGTGGTAGAGCATATTGATAGAGGTTTTCTGCAGGAAGTGAAAATAGAGAACACAGATAGCTGGAAATCTTACTGCATATTACCATGGGTACAAAAGCTTATAAAAGAGATTTAGAGAAAGAAGTGATGAAAATGCCTAGATACTTTCAATTAAGTTTGTTACAAATGTGATTGCTGCAGATATCAGGAATCAAGGAGTAGTGTCCTTGCCTAGTAAATCCACTTTATGCATAAGAGATAACATGGATGGAAGTGCTTGTGAGAGCCAAAAAAGTGAGCAGTGGAGAAATTTATAGTGCAGCTGCTCAGCCACTCAACTCTTTCCTAGTGCTCCAAGAAAGAAGTCAATCTACTACCTGCCTGCAAAAAAAGCAGAAAGAAAAAAAAAAAAGTCAAGGTGCCACAAGGGCTAGTGGCTCCCTCTGTGCCATGGCAGCCAGGGCCCATCCCACCCCCTGACAGAAGCAGGGCAGCTGGGGGGTACCAAGGCAGCCTTGTAACAAGTAATTTGTATTTGCCACAGTAATATTGGCAGGCAAATATGGCACAAACATCCACATGCACATTTCAGTACTGAACAATTACAATTTTGCAGCTTCAGTACCACTTTGCATTTCTCGTTTTCATATTATTAATAATACCTCTTTTTACTGTACAAGTGTCTAACTTTGTACATGACAAAATTCATAATTATTATCGTTAATCCAATATAAACCCCACTAGATTAGGAAAAAGCAGAAATATTTCAGAGGGAAAAAGAAAAACCTATGGACTTGTGCAATATGAAGCTACATCCTAATTGACAGGCTGACAGAAGAGAGATGGATCAAAGGACCATTGCTTTATTTTTTCAGAAAGGAGCTGAGTCAAAACATTTAAGAATTTAAGAATTTAAGAAACTTTAGGAAGCCAAAGGTGCTGATAGTTAGATACAAGAAATTTCAGGAGTGAATTGGAAGAAATTTCCATTCATTTCTATATAAATATGGCTCAGCTTTTCAAAAATTTTTCAATGCTTGCATCTAATTTCAGGTGGGATTTAAGTATCTTTGAGGATTGGAGCCTTAATGCCTATCTGCAGAATTAGGTGCCTAAATATTTATATGTATGTGGTCCTAATTACTATGTCTATAATTCCAGAATCAGAAATGAAATCAGATTGTCATTCCTATGTCTTAGATGAAAATTCATCTTTTCTTCACATTTATAATTACAAAAGATTAATTAATTTCTGGCCTAACTCTTGCTCATATAGGTTATATTGGGTTTTGTTGACAGCTTAATAAATTCTGGAATGAGGAAGAGAGAACGAATCAATAACAATTCCACAACTGTGATGACAGTAAGAAAGAGGAGTGGAGTTTCAGCATTAGACACACTTTTTTGCCAACCCTTCTCCCAAGAAAATCCAAGACCTCCATAAACAATGAGCTCTAGAAGGCATAGGACCTACGATTGTCTCCAGTATAAATGAGAGCAGGAAGTAAGTGATAGCAATACTATTGTGTACTGTGGAAGTAATGTTCAAATAGGGTAAGTCAGTCAGTGAAGTTGCAGTCTAATAAAACTGTCTTTTAACTTTTTTTTTTTTTTTCTGAATTGCAGGGACAGAAAGAAACAAAGTAATCTACTTACTTTTCTGTTTGTTCTTCTAAACACATTTACCTTATACAGCATTATTTTTTAAAAAAGGATTTCTAAATAACTGTACTTCACAGTACTTCTTCCCCTTGCCCCTGAAGGGGACAGAATAAGATCATTTCCTTTGAATAAACAGAATAGAATCAGTAACCTTTGAATTCTAGCTGACTTGCTTTTCCACATGAATTTATGACTTCAACTGTACCCATTAACTGTGACTCTCTCCTGTTATCCTTTTTTGGAAACAGATGTTATCCTAAGATTCAATAGAATACTCTTGACATTCTTACAAAGGCTTTAACATTTCCAAGGGGCTGTTCTTTAGAGTCATTCAGGAAATCTGTATTTATTTGACGGGCATTAACATTACTTAAAAGGTAATTAAAATCTTGTCAATGTGTGAAAAATGTAATATGTTCATTTTTTATGTGCAACCTGTCATAAGATTCTCCTGGGTGATAGGTGCACAGTAAACTCTATTAGGATCAGACTACTGGCAACAATTGTAACCCAGATCCAGAAATAGTTTCAATAAAAACCCCTGGAAACTACAGGAGGGGTTAGGTGGAAGGAGTGTCTAAATCGAAAATAATTCAGGACTAGATTTAAGTTTTGCTTCAGAACTGCAACATGAAGTGCCACGCCCATGAGTAACAGCTGTCTAGGAGGCAGGGCAACAAGGTCACCCTCATTCTTCAGCCTGTTTGTGCCTCCTTCCTCCAACTTACAGGACCAAGCTAATATTTCCGAAGATCGCTTATCAGCTCGTCTGGCATTTCATGTATTTTTTCCTCTAGAGGGTAGAAAAATTTAAGATATGCATACTGTTTGGCTTACCCATATCCCAGCAGAGAACTGTTAGCTATTATGAATCCAAATCATAAAGTAGAAAGCCCAAAAATAGGAAATTCTGTCTCCAGGGACTACGAATGTCTCTTACAGATGGTCAGATATTTTTGCTGAAACTAGATACCACTGAATAAAGAAATTTGATACTTCTGCAGGAACAAAGTAAAAGGATCTCTTTCCCTGCTATGCCCTTCTATAGTTGCAACATGAACACTATTTCACCTATATATTAATATTCCGTTCATGAAGTTTAGTTAGTAAGAAATAGAGCTGGAGAATTATTCATTACGACCAATTGTTACTAATTGTCATCAAGGTTTCTTAATTACTCACTTTGGCTGGAACTAATTAGTTTCACGTCTTACTTGCTAGTTAGCAAAGAAATACATTTTCACCTGTATATACCAAGCGAGAAAAAGAGAATGATTATTTGGAATCAAGTTTTAGCTTTCATGGAAGATGTTTGTTTCAGAAATTGCAAAATTTTTGCTCGTTAATCAAAAAACCGCTGGTGTTGTGTCTTAAGGAGGGGAAGGGGCATAGTACTTGGAATATAAGAAACATTCTATTGTATTTTTCATTTCCCTTTATTTTCATCTTGAACATAAACTTTTCTTATGCAAATCATAAAACCTTATCTCCTTTCCCACCTTGAAAGCATCAGTTATTCAGAGAGGAATTGTTGTATCAGGGCCTTTTTAGTTCCATGTTGGATCATGCTGCTGTCTCTCATTTCACACAGTAGTTGTCACAATTGATGTTTTCCTAATTTCATTTTCTTTTTACATATGGATTAGCTCCTATTAAATTAATAGCTGTTCACTTAGATAAGTTCAAAATTAAGCTAATTATTTTAGAACTCTAAATTCAAACAAAATTTTCAATTCATTTTTGCAGGCTCTTCTTCCATGTCTATTTTTTTCAGAGTACACATATCTTAGCAACTTAACTCAGAGCCATAATCGTTTTTGATGAGAACTCCCTTATGACTTTTGGTTGCTTTCTGTTATTTCTTTGGTCTCAGAGTGGTTTTGGTGCATTTAATCTAAATTCCTTTTGGAGGAAACTTTCTGTGTCATTCCAGAAAATGCCCCAGCATGTACCCAGTACTCCCACATCACCCATTTACCACCAGCTGTCCCTGGAATCCTTAGGAGATCCCAGATCCTTCGTGTGGTTCATATTACAAAAGTGTTCAAGTGTTGCATCCTCCTTTTGTATCCAACTCTCAGATCCTTACAAATCTCTATTTCTGTGTCATTCTGACCATCTAGTTGTTCATCTTTGCCTGTTACTTTTTCTTAAATTTCCTAAACAACTGTAATCCACTTGAGACCTTTAACAAACCCTTCTTCACCTCCCAACTAGTTTTTAGTTTTTATTTTTAAAGTCTTTTTTTTCCCTAATAGATACGTTCCAGCTCCTAGCGCAGACACAGTACCAGAGAGGAGCAGCTTATGTCTCTGAACAGACTGCCATATAGAAGCAGCTTTCCCATTAAAGGACTGAGCATTTCTCAGAGACGCAATCATCTTGTAGCAGCTTTAGGAGGCAGAGAATTTTCTTTATGCTGCCAGGCATCTTGGGACCAGTGTTGGTTCAAATTGAGGATGCTGAAGGCAATCCTTTTCAGTTACAATCATTGATGGTTGCACTACCACAAACCCATTATAGTGATCTGAGTTAAATATTTGAAGAAGAGGATACCAATAAGAGACTACCATTTTTCACTCCAAGGCACACATAGGAGAGTCTTCTGAGGAAAGGCATTGTCCTCTGTTACATCTTGCAGTCTCCGTCCATGACCCCTGTCAACAACTCTTACAAAGAGTTGCACCAAAGTCAAAATAATTTTTGCCCTTCACTACAGCTGTCATCAATAGTTCCATGTGTTGCACCTTCAGTCAACACACCCATTTCCAGCCAGGATAAATATCCATCTTTGATATGCATGTCTCTTGACAGGGACAGGTAGGAGGATATACATTAAAATAATGGGTTCCTAATTTGGGAGAACTGCTATATATTAGTATAGCTACTGTGTCTTTAAAAGTACTTTTCCAGGAGCCAGAAGCTGCAGGAGTTGTTTGGTTACTATACCAGAAGTTTCCTGTCTATTCCTTACCTTCTTTGAGTGCATGGTCCAAGTGAGCTACACAGGCAACATGACATGATACTAGAGTTATCTTTAGCACTTCACAAAGTAGTGTGCTGTTGATCACATCTGTAGAAGAATTACAGTTTCAAAAATGTATGTATCATTACACGTTAATTGATGTTAATTGCTTGTCCTGTAGCTGTAGCAGACGGTGCTATCAGTTTATACTTGATGTGACTGAAGATGACAAATGCTTCTTAGTGATCATAGTTATCCTTTGTCATACCTAGTAAAGCTGTGTTGTGTTCTTTGCAGAAATTAAATAAGAAAAGTACCATGGCCAGATGCGCACCATCACCCAGAAGCTGCATACATAAGCAAATAAATTAAGCAATTATTTCCTCATCATACTCACTGCCATGGGCAGCGTAAGAGCAGCCAAGCTGTAAGCAGAAGCTAGAGACAATCTTCTTAATTTTTCATGTTAACAGTTGGCAGCTTAGGCTTTAGCAGGTATTTTAGTGAAAACAGATGTATGACAAACTCCATCTAAATTCATCTTGTCTGTGAGAGGCACATAAATGTCAGAAGGTCCAGTAACGTGTTACCCAGACTAAGCTTTACTGTTGAACGGGAAGATATAAACTAATCAAGTTTTAGTCACAAAAATGGCTACTTGAGAGAAGACAAAGAAACAATGAGTAGAGGTTAATTAGGTCTCATTCCTCCCAGAACTCAAGGGCACTATTATCTTACACACAGAGAACAGTAGTTCTTATTACCCTGAGAGAGCTTGAGTCCACCTGGTATTGTATGAAGTTCATCTCTGTCAACAAAAGTCAGGGATGGAAAGCTGCGCTGTTCAGTGTTAATTGATACTAGTAGCCCTGTTACCAGTCAGGGCAATGTGTGCCACAGTCACTCAGGTGTAAAACTTCTAAATATGTCTTGTCAGTTTAAAAAATTAGGTTAGCTGCACCCAGTCAATAGAAACCACACACCTGCCACCAAATAAACTAGCCCCAGTCCAAAAGATTTCTACATATCTCTGCTCCTGCCTTGCATTTAGCAGCAACACCCTCCGAGTGCTCTCAGGGGAAACCTCTAAAACCACCTGTATCTCTGGATTCATAGTCATTCACTTCTGTTTTCAGACATACTCTTACCTAGCACAGACAAACATGTATGTTTGAATGAAGTTCTCTAGAAATATTTATCCGTGCTTTTGAATTTCCATTTTGTCTCCTGGACACTTCTCTTTTAATCACCACTGTGATATTTCCACTATTAAATATGGGTAAGAGTCTGTAATAGATTTAAAAACAAACAAAAAATCACTGAGTATTTTTGGAAATTTTCTTTTTTTTTCTTTGCAAAAATTTCCTTTGCTAATCTCATTTTTAAAGTTTTATTTTTCAATCTTTTAACCGTCTTATCAGACTAATGCTGGACTACCTCACAGGCATCCTCAGCCATAGTAACCCATTAAAGAAAGTGTACAAGACTAACTGTCAACGAAGGAAAGCCTTCAAAGGTAACAGACAGTTGTGAAAATATTGGTACTTTTCTTCAGGTTTGTTTGAGAGAAGGATCAAATTGTATTTGTTTTCTTCAATACCACTAGCTGTTCAATGAAATGTGAAAACTTATTCATGAACAAAATTGCATTTTAACACAATCAGCTTGATTAAAGAAAAACAATGAGGTATTGCACTACCATCATACCAATTTTTCTGTTGTATAGGAAGAAAAATCACAGGAAAAAAAAAAAACAAACACCAAAATAACAGTAGTTATTTCTTTGATAACTTCCTTTTTAGATTTTAATTGAAACTTAATAGGAATAGATAACAAACACAATAGTTATGAATGTCCAAAAGAAGACTAAGGTCAAGGTGTTTGGATAAATGAACCTTATCAGATTCAATTATATAGTATCCTTAATAATCCTTATACTTCTACCTAGTTTAAGTCTTTAGTTATACTAATTATTGCTTTACTTTAACAGCACTGAATATACATCACGTTGAGAGCATCTCATGTATGTCCTCTTATGAAATTTATTGTGGTTTGTTTTTTTTTTTTTCTGATAGGAAAAGAATGAAAGGCCAAATTCTGACCAACATAAGTCTCTCTTACATAAATCACATCTGTGACCTGCTTGTGTAGAATCTTGCAGAAATTCTGAATTTGATTGAACAGGATAAGTAAGCAAAAGACAAAATTTCTGCATAAAAGAAAGTTATCATAAGGTTTGGATAGAAAAATGATAGCAGTTCCTTTAAAACATTTGCTCACATGACACTCACTTTTGATATAACTGCAACAGGTATTAACCTATTAAAAAGTAGCATTTGCGACTTTTTAAATTGTGAATTCAAAAGAAGCTTGAAAAGACAGTCCTAATACCTTCCTCCCTTTTGTTGCCAAACTTACAGGTTAAAATTCTGGTAATAGGGAAATTATTGAGAGGTTACCATTGGGCTCAATGTGTTATGATTTTACCCACAAGTTTTCCGCAACCTTATTTTCCCACAGTTATGTGCCTTTTGTTTCTCTTAAAAAATTGAAGAGAAAGTCTTGGAAATAAAGCCTACCATGACAGTTTAGGTTTCTGAATCCTTGAATATACCCTAACAAAATCTTTCCTTTTAAACACAACATAATCAACTAAAATCTTACCAAGCACATTTCTGCATCTTTCCATGTAACTCAGTTTTAATTCCTCTGTATACATCCCACATGTCTGGTTTGACAGTATGGCATTGTTGTCAGAACTCTGTGCACTCAAAACCAGCCAAACGATAACAACCTGTAAAATAGAGCGTTGGGAGCTTTTATACTTAGACTTCATGGGAGCTTTGGTCAGCAACATAATGTGATATCTTAGTAACTGAGATGAAATGCAAAATTCAAGTATAAATACAAGTGTAGTACATCAACTGTTAAAACAGATGGAGTTGCTATAGTAAATATGCATATAATGTTTAAATCAGAACAGAACTCAAAAGTAACCTTTTTTTTTTTTTTTTTTTAAATAGAACTCAGTGAAACTACTTGCACTTGTCCACTTTCTTACTGCTGTACAATACAAGTCTTAAGAGTCCACATCATACAGGAGTAGGATAATAACAACCAGCCACATCAAAGTGAAAGGAAAACAGTTAAAACAATATCTTTGCTGAATAATTGTTTCTGCCCCAATTTACATAGCTACACAGAATCCTGAAACACCTTAGGTCAAATCTTCATAGACCACAGTAACATAGTGACATAGAGAGCCAACATCAATATGACCTGTGACTGAAAAAAGTTACCTCTATATAAACTAAAAAAATATTACTAGATTACAGGTTTTGTGGAGAGTTTTAGATAGTTGTTTTATTTGTCAGTTAGTCAAGCAGGGTGGGAAAATCCCAATCCTCCAGACTATCACAGAATCACAGAATCATAGAATGGTTTGGGTTGGAAGGGACCTTAAAGATCATCTAATTTCAACCCCCCTGCCATGACACCTTCCACTAGACCAAGTTACTCAAAGCTCTATCAAACCTGGCCTTGAACGCTTCCAGGGATGGAGCATCCACAGCTTCTCTAGGTAACCTGTTCCAGTGCCTCACCACCTTCATAGTGAAGAATTTCTTCCTTATATCTATTCTAAATCTACCCTCTTTCAGTTTAAAGCCATTACCCCTTGTTCTATCACTACATGCCCTTGTAAAAAGTCCCTCTCCAGCATTCTTGTAGGCCCCTTTCAGGTACTGAAAGACTGTATAAGGTGTTCCTGGAGCCTTCCCTTCTCCAGGCTGAACAACCCCAATTCTCTGAGCCTGTCTCCACAGGAGAGGTGCTCCTCTGATCATCTTTGTGGGCCTCCTCTGGACTCACTCCAACAGGCTCATGTCTTCTTATGTTGGGGGCCCCAGAGCGGGACGCAGTACTCCAGATAGGGTCTCACAAGAACAGAATAGAGGGGGAGAATCACCTCCCTCAACCTGCTGGCCACACTTCTTTTGATGCAGCCCAGGATACAGTTGTATTTCTGGGCTGCGAACGCACATTGCCGGGTCGTGTTGAGCTTCTCATCAACCAACATTTGGCATGAATGAGTGGTTTAGATGCGCTTAAAGAATCACCATCAAAGGTATTAGCAGAAAGTGATTTTAATAGAGATTTATAAAGGTGAAACCTAACAGAATTCTATGTCAAGGGTGACTCTATTACTTACTACATGGATGAAACATATAAAGAAAAATAATATGAAGAAAAAATATAAAGAAAAATAATAAAGAAAAATCTAAGGATTTATATCTTAGGGACTATATGTGTTTAGCAGCAGTCTAGGGTTCATTCACAGGTTAGCAACACTTAATCATCAACTGATCAATGACAAATTTTAGTAACACTTAATCATTAACTAATTTAATATTGACAAAATAAGTCTTAGTAGAGTCTACTACAATCACTACTTAATTACAGATTATGCTTACTATTGGTCCACACATACACACAGATAGAAATATATGTATATTATGTACTAAAGGTATACCTGTTAAAAATTCCCCTTCAGTTCAGTGAAGAAATACTCACGTAAAATGTCTTGGCATTTTCTCAGCTGGCAAGGGTTGAGCGTTGAGGAGTGAAGGGGTTCAGCCCAGGTCCTGTTGTCAGCTTTCAGTGATGGTCCTCTGAATACCGCAGACTCGAGAGGTCGCGAGCTCTGAGAGGTGTCCCACTCAGAGGGAGATGCTGAGCGCAGCCCACTGCGGTCCAGGAGAGCTCAAAGATTGGATATTAGGAAAAAATTCTTTACTGAAAGAGTGGTCAGGCCTTGGAACAGGCTGCCCAGGGAAGTGGTGGAGTCACCATCCCTGGAGGTATTTAAAAGACATGTAGATGAGGTGCTTAGGGACATGGTTTAGTGGGCATGGGGGTGTTGGGTTGATGGTTGGACTCGATGACCTTAGAGGTCTTTTCCAACCTTAATGATTCTATGATTCTATGATTCTATGATTCTATGAAAGGGTCTCACTTAGGACCATCGTTTATAACTTCGCAAGATGATTGGCTTTAGTCATCCATAAATTTCCATCCTGGCCACAGTCCCAGGTGGTAATTACTAAAAAATTCTCAAGGTTTAAGTGTTGTTCTACTGGGCACCTGGTCCAGGCAGTAGGAGTATGTTCTCATCCTCAGCTATGCAGAATTTCTGATAGGGTCAAGGAGCACTCAACCGCCAGACTTCAATATACCAAGGCTGAGGTTTCATGGAAATTTCTGAGATCAACAAGTGGCCCAGGGAAGAAAGGTGGGGTATGAATGCACCATGACACCTGTATAGGTCAAGTGGCTGAACAAAGTTATCTATGGAAGACATCAAGGATACTGTGCTGGCAAGATCTTGGTAGTCAGTGTAGTTGTGCAATCAGGATTAAGCTTTTCTGGGTATCAGATGAGGTGAGGACAGCTCATAAGTACCTAAAATGATTCCTTTTTCATACACAAAATGGTCTGTGCTTTCTGGCTGGACACTGGAAGTAATGGAAAGTGTTAGTTTGAGGCTACTGCTTAGTGAACAGTGAGGTAGTGATGCCAGAGGCCCTGAACCTAGGTTCTAGCTCCACAACTTGAAACTGAACTACCTGGATTTGTCAACAAAGACAGGAAACTTGAGAAGTGGTGTATAATTAAAATGGATTTCATTTAAAAAGAATATTAAACTAATAGATGAGTGATTCTGACTCACCAGTTAATACCAATATTGGTGGGACAATTTTCATGTGTAAGCTGCTTAGACTTGTACAAATTTATTTCCAAATGGTGAAAAATTCTGCTATAATGCAACATAAAATTTGAAGCAGAATCATTGGAATAAAAGTAAATAATTAATACATTAGGCAATAAGATACCAAACAACTATTCTGTGCTTCTCAGAAAGACAAGCAGTAAAAATAGTACTCGGGATCTATGTCCATTTGACCTCTCAAGAAAAATGTACCAAGCAAGCTACCGCGGCTCATAGGCCAGATATCCTTGAAGTTTTAAGGTCAACAGGCTCTTTGAGCTGCTCATCTCCTGCCCAATCCGGCATGCTGAGGTCTGCCAAGCTGATACAGACTGCGTGGCACCACTGTCCCACACGTACAGGCTCGAAGCTCTGGGATCCCATGACTTTTTCTATATCTAAGGCCAATTAGCAGTTATTACCCTGTCAGTGTGTGCTCTCCCACTCCAAATGTGCTGCAGAACTATGGAGCTAGCAGTGGTTATACAGTGTTTGCCTGTTGCTGCTTCTTTGTCTAGCTAATACCAAATGGATCTAGTCAGTCAGAGTTGGGTAGATAGAGTTAGTTGTGGACTCATGTATCTGGGCAGTGCTTTGGGGTAGCTCTCACCTCTTCACAGCCTGTGTTCACTACGGACTTTGTAGAGTGGCACCATTCAGGTAAGACACAGGATACCCTGCAGTATTGCAGTATCCACTGTATGTCTTCAACACTGTACCAAAGCAAAGGTACTGTCATGAATTATTTCAGTTTCCATTACATTGGCATGCCTTTCAAAGGAGAACTCCAAGCCAGAAACAACAGCACATCAGGAGCATAGCAGAATTATGCTACCAGTATAATCATGAAAGAAAAAAAAAAAAAAAAAAAAAAAAAAAAAAAAGAAGAAGAATTTGTTGCTGTGTTTGGCAAACTTACACTGTTCAGGATTCATGAGCATAACCTACCATTGCAAAAAAAAAAATGATTACAGACTCTTTGTTAGTATATTTGCTTGTGGTTTTGTAAGTTAAATGCAAAAATATTTTGTATTAATTTGACAAGCCTAAGATGTTACAAAAGAGCTTGCAAAAGTGCAAGCTACTTTGTGCCGAGTAGTAACAACACAGTGATACATTCAGCTGCATTCTATTTTAATCACCTTTTCTGTCTAATCTTTTCACCTTTTTTTTTTTAATTCCTATTGACTTGAATAGGAATTCCAAATAAGAAAGGAAAGCATACTAGTTCCTGCTCTTTATAGAAGTCATATCTTTTTTCTAAAGTTTAGCTTTTCAGTGCATAAAAAATGTGCTATACTTAGTTTCCTGAGGTTACTGCACAACTTGCAAAGTTTACTTTTAATTCTACTTGAGTATTATAGGAGAATTCGTATTTGTAATAAAAATGCTGTTGCCTAAGTTTTAAATGTATGTGTACATGTCTATATAGATACATATGATACAACACTGCAAAAATGCATATAAAGCTCTGGAATTGATGTTACTTGGCTTTCAACTAATTGCTAAATATTTGTGCATAGTGCATAAGTGCTGTATTTCAGCACTTAGAAATAAATCAGTTGTTAATATACAGGACCCATTAGTATTGAAATTGTCAGCAAAAGGTAATAGCTATGCATATTCATGGCTATAAAAAATATGTTTACCTATGGAAAAATGGAATTATCAGTATTCATTTGAAATAATTACTATTAACTAATATGATGCCTCATCAATAAAGTGTGTAATTGACCTGGTTAAAAACCAGAATGATTAGGAGATTTCATACAACCTACAGTGACAACAAAATTAAATTTTGGCCATATTCTAAGAAATTAAATAATTAACCTACAAAATATAGATTGCAATATTATCAAGTCCTATCTAACAAATAGGACGTGTAATGCAGACTATGCCATGTCGACAAGACTTTTCCTGTTAAAGAACATTTCAACAAGACTCCTTCTCCAGTGATTTCCCTCTACCTTATTAGGGTACCGAGTAACTCACTTCGGAGAGTCTGGTAAGCTCCTACTCAAACTTTGTGGCTACCCACATTTTCAGATGCCAAGGCAACTTGCCAAGAGTTCCTATTCTTGGCCAGTAGCTCTAATTTTATGTTTCCCTTCTCTTCCTTGGTAGTAGACTTCCATGTAAGCCACTCTTTGGCAGCATGCCACAAGGCGTGTAATATAATCCTTCAAAAATTATCTTATGTTTTCCACCTTTTCTCCATGGATAGTAGATTTTTCATTCTTACTTCTGTCTGCTCAGTTACCTTCTTTTCCTACGTACAAACATTTGATGGAGACTGGGGTTTTCTTGGTCCTCCCTGAAACTAGATAGTATGTGGCTGATAAACTGAGACTGTGGAGGTGGTCAAAAGTCAGCTGTGTTATCTCCTGCATATTTGTCATCTGGGGATTGTAGAACAGCTTTGAATAATCTTACAAGGAGTTACATATATATATCCATAAGCAATATACAATAAAGGAGATTAATAACACAAGTTTATTCACTTTATTTAAGTGTTCATTTGTTCTATTTTGGTGTTCCAAACCAATGCTGTTTCTAAAAAGAGCTATGTGTTCTCCCAAAATAATAGAGTTTTGTAGGCAGTTAAATAATAATGCTTTAAAGGCAGTTAAGATTATTTGACACTTTCCAGTACAAACTCTTGTTTTCAGATGATTACAATTATACAAAACATAAAGCACTTCAGCTGATATTTTGCATTTCAGACATCTAAGATTGATTTCTTTTTTTTAATTTTCAGACAACATATTCATTCTTTTCAAAACAAGATTAGAAAAAATGCATTGCTTTGTTCATATCAATCAATAAATAGATCTTACACACGTGATTGGAAACTGGGAGATTTTGTCAATGATATTTGAACTTTGAGAGAAGTAGTCTTGTTGAGTGCTGCTAGAGGCTTGCCTTTTTCACTTCTGCTAAAAGATGTCTAAATGTACATTCACACATGTATAGACTTACATTGATACATGTTCATAGAAAGAATTTCAAGTTTCATTATATCATTAGATATTTATCAGGGTTTACTTTACAACTGCACATTTGCCACCTTCACAAATCCACTGAGCACAAATGATTGCAGGTGCCCAGCAGGACTTTCACAAGTTTGATCTGTCTGCCATTCGCATGAAAGAATCAGTCCTTATTTCTATGCTTGCACTGTAAATAACCTTAGGCTTTAACTACACTAATATTGGAGATTGCTAGTGAGAATTCAGTACATATCCCAGTCTGTGCTGGTTGGACACCAGCTCGCTCATGTCTGCAGGGATTATTCTTGTTTCCCATCTGAATGGACCAGAATGAAGGGAGCTGTAATGAATACAGTCTCCTGTAGCTTGGGAGTCCTGTGGAAAATGAAGGATGTGAGAATGTAATTGGAGTACGTGTCATTATGGATATGCACAGGGCATGTGAATTCTTGTATTTACTAATATTCAAGTTCTTCACTTTGCAATCCTAATATTCTTTAGTATATTTTTTTTTAATTGTGCTTAATTGTTACCTGAAGGTGCAGTAAGGAAGACATACATTGGATCATGCTTCTGTAAGGAGTATATCCAAAGACAGACACTTTCCCTCCAAGAAAGGATGATCCTTGTGCATTAAGATCTAGCAATCCGTTGCTATAGAAAATGAAGTTTTGAAAGTTTACTGAAATAAAATAATTTGAACTTCTAAATAAATTTTGTTCATTAATTCTAATTTGAACATGTGATTTCATAAGGAACTCTCAGGCCATGTCATTTTGAGAGTTTATTGTCGTACAGTATTACATATATATGTTTCCAGACCATGAAAGCATGCTAATCCATTGTATGTAGCTTCCTGTGCTCTGGCTGCCTGTGTTACAGTGCCTGAATTACAGGGACATGGAAAATAGAAGTAGTAAACTTCATTTCCTACTACAGCTTGAACACTTCTCAAAATCAGGAAATGGTATCTTCAGTGCAGTGCTCTCTATAAATAACATGAATAACTGCTTTACCTGTTTGTAACTTTACCGTGAAAAATATGCAGAATAAATTAGTTTATATGTTCCAACTCTCCCAAGTCAGATTTTGAAGCTAAAGCATGGAAACACACTATTGAATTAAACACTTCTTACAGTTAATATAACAACAATCCAGAAAGTTAAACACAGTGTTAAGAAACTGTTAAACAGGTGCAAATTTCACTCTTCATTAGATAAAAAGTATCTTCCAAACATTTTGTACAGAAGTACAGTCTCATAAAATGTGCTTCCCCACTGCAAGTTCAAGCATTACAAGCATGTGCAATTAATGTATTTTTAATAACTACCAATATTTTTAGATCATTTTAGCTGGGACAGTATCTCTGAAACTCAAAAATCCTTTGTATCCCTTACAATAAAACCTTTCAGTGTCCTAATGTTTTTTTCTATTATGTTTCAATTGTTCACATACATTCAATTATGAATCTTCTGCTGAAGTGTATGTTTTCCACAGTTCTTCTAAAATAGATGCCTGTATTAGTTTGACAATATAGGGCAGAATATGTTTTTCTCATTTTTTCGTAGAACATAGTATAAAGATCATTTATCTGAGGTAACAAAACATTTTGTAAGTATTGCTTGAGGGAAAGTATTGTACTTAAATGACCATTCTGTTTTCACAAGACAATAATATTAATAATGCTCAATAAATCATTCAAAGCTTCCTCTCTGAACCAAAATCTATTCTTCTAAAGCCATTAAATACCAATATTATGGTACCTAGTTTTCAGATTTAATTTCTACAATAATCAGTATTTTCTGCCTTACTTGTCACTTTTTTTTATTGTTGTATTAGCTTCAAAAGTACCAAATTGTCATATTCCTGAACCAACTCTCCAGACAGCAGAATGTCAGCTATCAATGCAAAAATCTTTTTAGTGTTATGAGAAAGGTGCATAATATTTTTGTGCAATCTAATTTTTAAAAAAATCTTGTTAAAAAATGTTAAAGATTGACTAAAATAGAGTTGTGCTAAAAAGTGGATTTTATTAACGACCATTATTCAAATTCAGTGTACTAAATAAGCCACTATTAGTAGTCATTAAAAAACCCTCCACTCATAACATGTGAATATTTAAATTACATTACATGATTTATAGTCAGTGTGTGGTTTTTATTGATATTAGTAGAAATTGCAGTCTTTATTCTGAGAATCTAAAGAAATACAAGCATCTATCTGGCATTTAGATAGTATAGAATTAATAAACATTTTTGGATTTGGGGAGATAGTGTATACTAGAGTTAGCTTATGGAATTCTGCCATATGTAGCATGTTGCACCTGGAAATTTCAAATATAATCAGATATTTTCCCTTCAGTTTTCTTTTGTTTTGCTCCCAAAATGCAAATATCAGCTCTTTACTCTTACACAGCTATACAGAGAGAAAGCAACTGTAGCAGGATCATTTTCAATATTTGGATTTTCTTATGGAATTTTCCATTTTGACACACCTCCTTTTTCTTTCATTTTCTACTTTTAGTATAATTGGTCCCAATACATTAAAACTTAGCATTCTCTGAATTTCAGTACATGTTCCATTAAATTTCTTGGTAATAAAAACCATATCTATATCTATATATAATTAACTCCCCCAAATGATTTTAATGGATTTCAAACCATGCCCTGCATTCAGAGGTAACAAAAATTGAAAGGAACCAGTACCATCCATATGCTGACTATTACCCTAAATAACAGATTAACTGTAGAGTAGCTTTCAGACACTATTGGATGATTACATGCAGCTATCAACAAAACACATATATGAAATATAATGACTTAATAAAATAAAATAAA